>CM050167.1:200998695-201308695 GCA_027410445.1 Discoglossus pictus
ATTTTTTGCATTGATAAGATGAATCTCCATTTGTCTTGCATTTACTTTTCCAATGTCCTTTTCAAGGAATGGTAGTTTTCATAGTATTAACCCCTGTGAAAAAGTACCTAAAATCAAATAAAATATCCTTAAAGTTATACTGTAACACCATAATATTTTTTCCCTTCTAAAGTACTATATAAGTAAAGCAAAATTATATGTGTGCTATCCTGTAGGAAAACCGTTTTACATTTTTACTCACTTGTTTTCTGCCTCCATCTTGCCTCTGCTGGGATTCCATTTTCTTGTTTATGTGTCCCTGTAAAAACACCTTAAGAATGACAATATTATTAATACAAACAATAATATATAATTGTATAATGTTCAATTATAATGGGGGGGGGGGGGTGACTAGGGGCACTGAGAACTTAAATAAAGAACTTAAAAAAATATATATTTGGAGGAGCACTGCAGCAATGTGGCCACCCCAGAGCCGGGTCCCAGTGAATTGCACAGGGTGCACCAGCGGTAGATCCGCGCCCCCCTGCTTCCCTTCCTGGGAATAGATTGAATTATTACCGCCAGATTGTTTTTTGGCCCCTATATCCATGCATATAATAATATGCAGTTGAATAATAAATTGCTTAATTTTATCTGTAAATAACATGCTTCACAGCCCCCTGTAAGTGTAGTGAATTTAAAGTTAAATTTAACCCGTAACATATTGTTTTGTTTTACCATTGATTTTTAGATTTTGGAATTACAATACATAAACAATCAATTTATTTGTATATAACTTTATATGTAGAAAAAAATGTGCAACAATAGACTACAGTTTGGCTTTCTGTACTCACTGTAATAAGTATTTTTTAAACTCAAATACTTTGCTATTTCTCTGTTTGGTTTCAATTATCTGTTATCAAGTCTCAAGGCTCAAGAGATAGGAAGAGATACTATTAAATGTATGTATTTCTATTTGCCATGGTACCTAACAAAGCAAAGTTAATCTAATAACATTTGGTTTCTACTTAGTCCTATTGCATTTTACTGAATTATTATCAAATGTACCATCTGGAAAAGAAAAGAGGTAGTACATCGCAGTAAGTACATTTTTAGTGACAAGGTAAAGACATTAACTTTACATGATACTTGTTACATTCGTCTATAATAAAAATGTAGAAGAAACTCCTTTGAGTTTTATAAAAGTTACCCTTAGAAATGTAATATAAGTCATGTCACCTTACAATATAGTGGTATTCTCTAACCTGGGTATTTCTAATACACAAAGAACAGTTCAACAAACGTACCTATTACATAAGCTATAGGCCTGTAAAATGTGATTCTTTCCTGTAACTTTATTTTACTTGTAGAAAAGGTGCAAGAGAATTGTTAATGTACATCACTACAAGTTATAAATATAGAAATACATTTTGCAAACAAAAAAATGAAATCTGTTGGACATAAAATATTGATTATTGCATATACATGGAGATCAGGAACCATGAGACTACATACAAGATAAACAGAAAATAAAGAGTTATGTCAATAACAAAGTAATCTACTATTATTTTGTTTTTTTTCTTAATGTCTTTGCATGGTTATGTACAAATGACCTGTTTGATTCTGCATTATAGTTACAAAACGCAAAAACAAATGTTAACACATACCAATATGTAAAGTTCACAGTAACTTCAAATTATTAATATTAAGTATGATAGCAGAGGTGTGATTATGCATTATAGTTACAAAACGCAAAAACAAATTGTAACACATACCACTATGTAAAGTTCACAGTAACATTAAATTATTAAGACATTAACAGCCTCATTAAATAAGAAAAACGTTCTAACGAGGTTTGAACATTACGGCTGCGAGACGGAAATATGACAGTGTACCAATGCTATTATAATAGGCCTGTTGTGCGCATCTGATAGGAGAAGTGAAAAGTCTTTGAGATGATCTTGCAGGCTTCACACCTCATCACTTGCCGCGGGGGGCCCAATTGGGATCTTTGCGGCAGTTCTAAACATAAGCCATGCTGTATGGGGTGCTCCAAGTACCCCCCCAGCACTTAAAATTAAACTCCCCCTATGCTGGGGGACCCCATCGGGACCCCCAAAGTGTCCAGACATTAACCCCTTGCAGCAGGGGTCCCTGATCGGCACATTATTACCCAATCCCTAACTGAGCTTATCTAACCCAAACTAGGCCTATCTAACCCAAACTAGGCCTATTTAACCCTAACTGGAACTAATAACCCTAACTGGGCCTATTTAACCCCATCACTGATGAGGGTCCACACAGACCCCTGTAAGCCTCTCTTTAACCCAATCAGTCCCATAAGGGTCTATGAAGACACTCATGGGACAATTAGAACCCTAATATTAACCCCATAAGTGCCATGAGGGTCCTCTAGGACCCTCATGACACTAAGTACAAATACTACACTATTCCTCCTTAATAAACAACTAAATCTAAACTAATCCCCCTACACCAACCTATTAACACCTACAATACCTGCCAACCCCCTATTAAACCTCCCACCCCACTAATTACACAAAATAAAAAAAGCTAAGTTCCAAAAAATAAAAAAGTACATTACAACCCCCCACTACAAAAAATAAAAAAGATTTACACACCTGCAAATAAAATACATGCACATATATACATAACATTACAATCCAGCAATATATACATTACAAATATATACTATTACCCCCTAACTACTATACTATTTCCCCCTATCTAGATTACATATCCCCCTGACTAAAAAATATTACCCCCTGTTTATAACACATTACCCCCTATCTATTAAACATTACCCCTATCTACATAACATTACCCCCTATCTATTAAACATTAGCCCTATCTACATAACATAACACCCTATCTATAATACATTTCCCCCTATCTATGATACATTAAACCCTAAATCTAACCTAAAATAGAATAATTAAGACCACTTACCTTTGCAGATGTCCCTTCAGATCTCACCCCTAGGAAAAAAAGAAACATAACATTAGCACAGAGTTAAACACTACATAGAATAAATACACATTCTAAATACAGTATTAAACTTACCTTTCCAGCATGTCCCCATTCATCTTCTTGTCTTCTCCGTCTCGGGCCCTGGAAAAAAGAAACGTCACATTAGTCACACATACATAAATAAAAACAACATAAATAAGCAATAAAGATTCTGAATGTGAAACATACCTGTCCGCGATGTCCCCGTCCTCCTCCTCTTCTGCCCCGGCTGGGTCTTTGAAGAACCTGCGCTCTAAAAACATTTTTTTTTTTAAGTAATGGGGCTCCTCCTTTGAGGAGCTCCCAACGATAATGAGGCTTCTAGGCCTTCTTCCGCTAATAAAAACAGAATAGCGCCTTCTGATTGGCTGAAATGGCTGTCAATCAAATTTCTGCCAATCAGAAAGGTGCAAGGCGGGACATTTTACATTTTAAATGCAGTGGGGGTTCCTATCGATGCCCATTGGGGACCCCCGCTGCAAGGGGTTAATGTGGGGACACTTCGGGGGTCCCGATGGAGACCTCCAGCATAGAGGGGGGTTAATGTTAGGTGCCGCTGGGGTAATTACAGTACCCCTGCAGCCGGGATTTGTTAATAGTGTGCTGCGGGCCCTTTAAGGACCCACAGTGGGAAATTTTTATATTTTAAATGCAGCGGGGGTCCGGATTGATGCCGATCAGAGACCACTGCTCCAAGGGTTAATGTGGGAAGGCTGCGGGGGTCCCTATAGAGACCCCTGCAGCAAGGGGGTCTGTTTAGGGTGCAGGGCGATGCAGTAGAATGGGGGATCGGGCTGCTGCGAGGCAGCACGTATAGGCTTTGGTAGGGCTAGCGGGCACTTTTTTGTGCTCATTGGGATATTAGCGAGGAACGAGGTTAACCCCCTAGATTAAGGTGTGCGTGTTCTCTGTAGCTCTCATCTGAGCTATTTTTAGCCGTAATCTCAGCTGTGAGGAACATTTTGAGGAATCGGCCCTCGCTAATAGCTCTACGAGGCCTTTAGCGAGGGCCGAGGGAACAACGAGAAATAATTTAAGGAGACTGTAAGTATGATAGCAGAGGTGTGAAAAAGACTTTACAGAATTAAAACAAATATAAAAGAGACTTATTGTATCATTCTACACCCTTATAATGTACTACATTATATATAAAAATACAATATATAACTCATTCCCTCTACTTCTCTATCTTTTTCACTCTCCCTCTATCTTTTTGTCCACCTGTATTTCTGTGTGTGGATCTCTCCAAGTCTAACCCTTTCTCTATCTGTCTCTGTTTCTCTGTCTCTTTCCTTCTGAGAGATAAAAACATATATAATTATATGACTGCCTTTATTAATAAGGAGAATGGTCAAATGCTTGATTTTAAAAGTTGATTCCCACTCTGATTTGTTTGGTTAAGGTATTTTCACATGTATTTATATCTAAAGCCAGATAAGCATGCTGGTTTAGGACCACCATAGGTAGGAATGCTTTTTTCACTCCTCAGCATCTTATGTAGACTTCTTGCCCTCCACAACTAATGAAAACACTCTGATCTCATTGGAAGGGGCAATGGGAAACAATAAAATGAAAGCCCAACAGAAGCAAGCTGAAAGCAGGAAAAAAGTGGGTAAAAATATAAAACAATCTTCCTATAACATTTCATACATATCATATTTCTTTATTTATATAATTTAGAAGGGGTAATAAAAGTTACAGTGTCCCTTTAAATTAATAAGACTTACAGTTTTATATATGCTTGTACATACAAAAATGTAATACCAATGAAACCCATCCAAACAGTGATTACCGGAAATGCAGCACCTGCAAAATAATAAACATCAAGATTTATCTCAATTTTAAAATAAACCTTCTGAAATATAATCTTAAACATTAAATAATGTGTAAAAAACACAAGACATAAAAAAGTAAGACAATACAAAATCTGCACTCAGACACTAATGTGTACCCACAGAGTTAATCTTTCAATCTAAAGTGCACTAAATGAGCCTCTATCTAAAAGGCAATCAATTTGCACATAATTCCAAATTTATCATGTAAATTACTTTTCTAAGCATACAAATCATAAAGTTTATTGAAGCATGCATTTAGACTTGTACTGCAAGAATCAGTTTAGCAATGTAAATACACAGTCAAGTCACATTATTATGAACACCAGCTAATATCCCGAATAACTGCCATGTGCAGCATGGACAGCAGCTAGATGGAGTGGTACTGAGTCAAGATGCTGGAAGGTTGGCAAGGGTATCTGGAGCCATGCAGATTTCAGTGTATCCATTAGCTGCTGAAGAGTACGTGGTGGAGGATCCATACTGCAAACATGGCAATCAAGGTGGTCCCACAGGTGCTTCATGGGGCTCAAGTCCATGGAATTTGGAGGCCATGGAAGTACTTGGAAGTCTTTGTTGTGCTCCTCGAAACACTACCAGACAATTCTGGGCATATGACATATTGCATTGTCCTCTTGGAAGATACTATCAGGGTATATCAGGGACCAGGGTATAAAGTCAACATGTATGGATGTACGTGATCTGCAAGGATGGATAGATAAACCAATCGATTGGGAGTGCCTTCCAGAGGTATGAGTGGACGAAGACAATACCAAGAAAACATTCCCAGACCATAACAGTGCAGCCAACCAGCTGGTGTTGTTTCAACAATGGTTGCAGAGTGTTTGTTCTCTAAGGTTTTTCACCTGACATGCCAACGTCCGTCCAGTTGATGGAGTAGAAAACATGACTCATCAGAGAAGGCAACCTTGTGCCAATCAGAAGAAGTCCAGTTTTGCTACTGTCGTGCTAATTGAAGCCATTTCTAAAGATGAATCCTCATCATACCACCCTATATGCCGCCCGGTTCAGCAGTTTGCAACAAGTCTGTTATTTACCATACAGTCTAAATCTAATTACTGCATTTTTATAACTTGAGCTTTAAATATGTAAAACACTTTTTCCTTAGATCCTTTCAGCAATTGTGCATTGAGGTGGCTCTTCTGCTAAAAAAAATATTATTTTTATTTTATTACTTTTCAGTGTCTGCCCTCTGAAGATGTTGCCAAGGGAAACTAAAACATTAGGTTGACTTAGATCCAATTGGATACCTTGAATCAAGCTGGTCCAAAGCTGATCATGTACAGAATATATAATGCATTCATATTGTATGTTATATGCCTATTACTAAAGCATAAAAAAAGCTATTGATCTAACCTCTGGAAGCAAAACTATGTTATCATCATATAGTTTGTTTATAATGTCCTACATTTAACATATCTAATCAAACTTGCAATAGATGGGCAGTTACTGTTTTACAGCACTGTAATGAAAATGCTACAGGCATGGGTGTAGGAACTGGGAGGAGGAGGGGGGTTGAGGGGTACAGAACCCCTCCAGATTTTCAATGTTTTTTGTTTATGTGTAGAGAAGCAGTTGTGTGGTATTTTTATATTACCGTATTGGTCCGAATATAAGCTGCACCCGTACAGTTCAAGGGGAAAAAATAGAAAAAAGATAGTACTCAAATATAAGCCGCACCTGTAAAATTGGAGAGAAAAATACTCTCATAGTGATCCGCCATTGCAAGAAACAGGCTTTTTTTGTAGGTTACAGGCTTTACAGCATGTTAGAATCACTAAAACCGTAAATCGCTATTTAATACTGCAGTCTAAAGCACGAAAATCGTCACCCTTAACTCGCTATTGTGTAAATCGGCAGTAATTTTGCATTCGCAAATAGAAGTCGCACGCGTTACAAGCAAAGTTTGCAAATCAGCAATGATTTTTTGACGGTCGCGAATATAAGCCGCACCCTTAACTCGCAAGCTCAAAAATCGGAAAATATGCAGTATCCCCCCCCCGCCCAGATTTTTTTTGGCTTCTACACTCATTTGGTTACAAGGGGATTTTCCTGTACAGGTAAAGGCTGATAAATCGCAAAGGGCACTAATTGTGCCCAGGTGAGAGGGGTGTGGCTTGACTGTTTAACTAGTATAAAAGGTTTGCGAGTAGTTTTGGGGCCTGTTTACAAGTGGATTTTCCTTTACAGGTAAAGGCTGATAAATTGCAGAGTGCACTAATTGTGCCCAGGTGAGAGGGGTGTGGCTTGACTGTTTAACTAGTATAAAAGTTTGCGAGTAGTTTTGGGGCCTGTTTACAAGTGGATTTTCCTTTACAGGTAAAGGCTGATAAATTGCAGAGTGCACTAATTGTGCCCAGGTGAGAAGGGTGTGGCTTGACTGTTTAACTAGTATAAAAGGTTTGTGAGCTGTTTTGGGGCATGTTTAGAAGTGGATTTTCCTTTACAGGTAAAGGCCGGAAAATCACAAAGGGCACTAATTGTGCCCAGGTGAGAGGGGTGTGGCTTGACTGTTTAACTAGTATAAAAGGTTTGTGATCTGTTTTGGGGCCTGTTTACAAGTGGATTTACCTTTCAAGTAAAGGCTGATAAATTGCAGAGTGCACTAATTGTGTCCAGGTGAGAAGGCAGAAGTTAATATAAACAGAAGAAGGGACGAACTTGTGAGCTTGCGAACATTTTCAGTCTCAAGTGCAATTCTAGTAAAAGTGTAGGAGTTTAAACAAAAGGAGGGACTTCAAAGAAAAAGGAGGACAGATTTATAGTGCAAAGGAGGAAAACTTTATACAAATATATTATTTTATATTCTTTATTTTTCCCACTGAAATTTTGTAGACAATAATAATAATTATGAGTCAGTCCAGTGGCAGCCTCACTCAGTGTACATCCTGTCATATGTATGCAATACTGGAACAGATGATCCAGGGTCCATACCTCTGTGAGAGGTGTGAGCATGTTGCCTCTCTGGAAGCTCAAATTGGTCATCTGGAGCGGAGAATTGCAGCACTTAGTAATACTGCTCCACTGGAAAGGGGGTAGGTGCTCACTGAGCACAATTTAGCTTTGCCTAGCATGGAGGGTGGAGCTGGGGCTAGTGAGGATGTCCAGGGAGGTAGCTGGGTTACAGTTTCAAGGCGAAGCAGGGGGAACAGGAGTAGTCAGGCCAGTTCTGAGTTGGCAAACACCAACAGATTTGCCAGATTGAGTGAAACTGTTGGGGATGTCCATTCAGGAATGGCAATGCCAGATAGAGCTTTTCCCTCTAACAGCTTGGAGAACAGCTCTACTGGAGGAGAGAGAGGGCAGAATAGGCAGAGCAACAGACAGGTTTTGGTTGTAGGCGACTCTATTATTAGGAAGGTAGACATGGTGATTTGTCACCCAGATCCCAGCAATCGAACAGTTTGCTGTCTCCCGGGTGCTCGGGTTCGTCATGTTGTGGGTCGGGTAGACAAATTATTGGGAGGGGCTGGAAATTAGTCTTGGTACATATTGGTACCAATGACAAAGTTAGTGGAAGATGGAGTGTCCTAAAGAATGATTTTAGAGAACTAGGTAATAAGCTGAAGGCATGGACCTCCAAGGTAGTATTTTCTGAGATACTACCAGTGCCACGTGATAGCCCAGGGAGGCAGAAGGAGCTTAGGGAAGTTAATGCGTGGCTAAATATGTGGTGCACTAAGGAGGGGTTTGGGTTTTTAGAGCACTGGGCTGACTTCTCACTTCGGTTCAATCTCTACAGTAGGGATGGATTGCACCTTAATGATGAGGGAGCTTTTTTATTAGGGGTTAGGATGGTAGAAAGGCTGGAGGAGTTTTTAAACTAGTAGGTGGGGGGGAGGGACTAGGTATAAGTAATGGGGTAGAAAGTGTAAAGGGTATAAGGGATGAATTAACAACTCATAGGGGAGGAGATGGGGGAGGGGTAGTATAGTCAATATGGAGGTAGTACTGAGTAATTCAAGTACAGTGGCAGGCACTTCAGAACTACAGACTCATAACATAAGGGGTATGCTTGCTAATGCCAGAAGCTTGCCAGGAAATATGGAAGAGTTAAAATTATTAGCAATTAATGAAAACGGGGATTTAATAGGCATTACCGAAATGTGGTGGGATGAATCTCATGACTGGACTGTTAATCTGGATGGTTATAAGCTATTTACGAAAGATAGAGGCAATGGTAAACAAGGAGGAGGGATTTGTCTTTATGTTAAGCCTGAATTTAACCTATAGTCAGAGAAGATATTTATGGTGGACCTAGTGATAAAGCTGAGTGTTTGTAGGTAGAGTTAAATAGAGGAGCAGCAAATTCCAAAATAATAATAGTAGGAGTATGCTATAAACCCCCAAATATAGCTGAAAGTGAGGAAATACAATTATTGTTACAGATTGAAAATGTAGCTAAGCATGGGCAAGTTCAAATAATGGGAGATTTTAATTACCCTGAAATAAACTGGATAAATGAGACCAGCAGTTCATCTAAGGGGAGCAGGTTTTTGAGTACACTCAGGGATCATTATCTGGCCCAGGTTGTACAAGAGCCTACTAGAAATTAAGCTATTTTAGCTTTACTCATCACAAATAATATTGATATAGTATCAAATGTTGGAATAGGGCAAACTTTGGCAAACAGTGATCACAACACAGTCTCATTTGAGATTGAATTAAAAAAACAAAATTTTAAGGGCCAACAAAAACTCTTAATTTTAAAAGGGCAGATTTTAACGGTCTAAGGGCAGCAATACAAAGTATAGACTGGGACAGAGAACTGGCAGGTAAAAATACTGAACATAAATGGACATTTAAATGCTTACTAAATATACATACACATCGGCATATACCTTGTGGGAATAAAAGTAAAAGGAGTAAATCCCATCAAATGTGGCTTAACAATGATTTAAAGATCAAGACACGGAGTAAAAAACAGGCATTTAAATTATATAAACAAGAGGGGACAGAGACTGCTTTACGGGAGTACAAGGAAATCAACAAGGCTTGCAAAAGCGTGATTAGACTGGCTAAAATAGAAAATTAAAAATTAATTGCAAAAGAGAGTAAGACTAACCCTAAAATATTTTTTAAGTATATTAATGGGAAGAAGGCGAGGAAGGAAGCTATAGGAACATTACAATGTGACACAGGCTGTCTGATAATTAGTGACCAGGAAAAGGCAGATGATCTAAATAGGTTATTTTCTTTGGTATACACAAGGGAGGTACCAGTGGTTGGGACACGGCAACATAATGGGGCTACACTACCTTTGCCAAATAATTGGTTAACAGAGGAAGTAATCCAAAAGAGGTTGGAAAAAATAAATGTTAATAGGGTACTAAGGAAACTGGGTTCTGTAATAGCCAAACCATTATATTTAATTTTTCAAGATTCACTCAACACAGGGTCTCTACCAGATGACTGGAGGAAAGCTGATGTGATACCTATATTTAAAAAGTTAGCAAGAGCAAATCTGGGGAATTATAGACCAGTGAGCCTCACTTCTGTAGTGGGGAAGCTTTTAGAAGGGTTAATAAGGGATAATATACAATAATATGTCTATTTGAACAGGATTATAAGTAGGAGTCAACATGGATTTATGAGGGATACGTCATGTCAAACAAATCTAAATAGTTTCGATGAGGAGGTTAGTAGGAACCTGGATCAAGGCAACTCAGTGGATGTAGTCTTTTTGGATTTTGCAAAGGCTTTTGATACAGTGCCACATAGGAGACTTATGTGCAAACTAAGAGATACCGGAGTTGCAGTAAATATCTGCTCAAGGATTGAGATCAGGCTAAAAGACAGGAAGCAAAGGGATGTTGTAAATGGAACATACTCTGATTGGACTAATGTGGTAAGTGGGGTTCCTCGGGGTTCAGTATTAGGTCCTCTCCTTTTTAACATATTTATTAATGACTTAGAGGTAGGATTGGAGTGTGGTGTTTCCATTTTCGCTGATGACATGAAGTTGTTTAAGGTTATTAAATCAGATAGTGATGTACTTTCCCTCCAAAGGAATTTACATAAAATTGAGGAATGGACATCTAAATCGCAGATGACTACTGTATATATTCGAGTATAAGCCGAGTTTTTCAGCCCTTTTTTAAGGCTAAAAAAGGCCCCCTCGGCTTATACTCGAGTCACTCCCCCTAGTGTCTCTCTAACCCCCCCGTGTCTCTCTACCCCCCTGTGTCTCTCTAACCCCCCCGTGTCTCTCTACCCCCCTGTGTCTCTTTCCCTCCCCCCTCCTCATCCTCAACCCTCCTCCTCCTCATCAACCCCCCTCCTCCTCATCAACCCCCTCCTCAATCCCCTCCTCACTGTCTCGCCTCTAAATACCTCCCCCTCACTTACCTGCTTCTTCTCCGGCCTCTGCTCCATCTTGACCCATGGACGCATGTGACGTCACATGCGCGCCGCGCCATTAGCATATACCGGGTAATAGGCCGCCTGGTATCTGCCTGCGATCCCTGTTAAACATGCCGCGCACCACCTTGCTCACTATAAACTCCTTTGTAAGGTCCCTCTGCCCTGCCAGCTTAAACATGAAAGCCAGAGCCGTGACCTGTCTCCTAACTACGGCTTTTGTCTCGCCGGCACCCGGTATCTGCTGATGACGCGGCGCTCATGTGACGTCACATGCGCGCCGGGGTCAAGACGGAGCAGAGGCCGGAGAAGAAGCAGTTAAGTGAGGGGGAGGTATTTAGAGGGGAGACAGTGAGGAAGGGAGTTGAGCAGGGGGTTGATGAGGAGGAGGGGGGTTGAGGTTGAGGGGGGGTGAGGAGGGTGTTGATGAGGAGGAGGGAGGTTGAGGAGGGGGGTTGCGGTTGGGGGGGTGAGGAGGGGGATGAGGATGGGGGGGTTGAGGAGGGGGGTTGAGGATGGGGGTTGAGGATGGGGGGTTGAGGAGGGGGTTGATGAGGAGGAGGGAGGTTGAGGTTGAGCGCGGTGAGGAGGGGGATGAGGATTGGGGGGTTGAGGATGAGGATGGGGGGTTGAGGATAGGGGGTTGAGGAGGGGGTTGATGTTGAGGAGGGAGGTTGAGGTTGAGGGGGGGTGAGGAGGGGGTTGAGGATGGGGTGTTGAGGATGAGGATGGGGGTTGAGGGGGGAGGATGAGTATGGGGGGTTGAGGGGGGAGGATGAGGATGGGGGTTGAGGAGTGAGGTTGAGGGGAGTTGAGGAGGGAGGATGAGGAGGGTTTGAGGATGAGGAGGGAGGTTGAGGAGGGGGTTGAGGATGAGGAAGGAGGTTGAGGATGAGGAGGCAGGTTGAGGATGAGGAGGAAGGTTGAGGTTATGGAGGGGGGTTGAGGATGGGGGTGTTGAGGATGGGCGGTGGAGGTTGAGGGGGTTGAGGATGAGGGGGGAGGTTGAGGATGAGGAGGGAGGTTGAGGATGAGGAGTAGGGTTGAGGAGGGAGGTTGAGAATGAGGAGGGGGGTTGAGGATGGTGATAAGGGAGGGGGAAAGAGACGCAGGGAAGGGAGAGGGGAGAAGAGACACGGGAGAGAGAGGGGGGGGACACAGGGGGCAGCACATTTCCCACCCTCGGCTTATACTCAAGTCACTCATTTTACCCAGTATTTTGTGGTAAAATAGGTGCCTCGGCTTATACTCGGGTCGGCTTATACTCGAGTATATACAGTAATTTATTTTACTCCCCACAACTCTGACATTAGCATATGTATACATGCAAGGAACCAAAACTTGTTTCCAAGGAAGTACGTCAATACCAGGTTCCTCTGAATAAACATAACAAATAAATATTTATAATATACCTAAAAAATAACCATGAATCAAAGTTTGTTGATTAGGGCTACTTTGGAATCCTTTGACGTAATTTTATTTTAGAAATGTAATATTTCTAGAGCTGCACAGGAAACATTTTTTAATAATTCCCAACTGTATACCTTGGGACATTATTCTTTTTATATTTATTTTTTAAAACATGCTTCATTTATTTATTTATTCTATGGTCTTGCTGTTCTTGTACTTTGCTTTATATTGTATATATGTGTCTTAAAGGGCCGCAGAGGAAGCTCCAAATTTGGTGTAATATAAAACCATAAGTAATTACAATAACATTCATCTGATTGCTAATATAGTACGCCCTCATTTGGAATATGGAGTACAATTTTGGACACCACTTCATAAGTACATTTTAGAGCTGGAAAAGGTACAAAGAAGGATAACAAAACTAATAAGGGGAATAGATGGGGCTAAGTTATGAAGAAAGATTTGACCCAGGCATGATCAATTTAGGCTTTTTGTGAAATAATTGAAACCACGACTGATTGGGAGAAATACGGTCCACAGCTTTTATTCATAAATAACCATTTTAACATAAACATAAAAACCTGTACATAATTTACATAATACCTTCCAGGGAGAGGAGCCCGGCCACAGACAGTGACCTCACGCCTTGGGCCCTGCCCAAATCCCCAATGCTTATATTAAGTACGCCCTGTGAGGTAGGGCCACACCCACTTAGGCCAGTGGGCCGGGCAATTCAACTCCCGCCACAGAGCAAGTAAGGGACCCCTCCTGCGATCCCCCCCTGCTGTCAATTAAAGCTAAGGCCCACGCAAAACACTCTCCCTGAATTCCAGCATGAGTAACTCTAGCCCGATTTCGGTCAAATGCACTTTATCCTCTTCAAAGAACTCAACGGCCCCGACCGGCTAGAACTCGGATGGCGACGAAACCCAGTCTTCTGATGAAACTGGACAACTGTTGGTTTTTCTTTTGACGCGATATGTCCAAACCGACAGGATCCCGAGCGTTCCACCAAGAGTGTCTCTTTATCATCTCGGACCATATCAGGAACACCCCCGGAAATTTCTTAAGCCAACTTTCCACATCCCGCTTCATCAACCTCAACATCCTCTGCATGGGGACCGTACCCAAGTCGTTACCGCCGGCATGTAATAATATTACGCTTGGCTGTCCATAACGCTGGGCGTACATTTCTAGTAGCCCATCCACCTGCGCCCACCACAGGCCTCGAATCCTGAACCACCGCACGTGCAAGTCCATTACAGGGAAACCCAGTTGTGTCTTGTCCTCTGTAACTGCCGCTAACCTGTGGGCCCAGTACAAGTACGAATGGCCCACGATTCACAGTTGCTTCTATCCTCCTGAAAGCAGAAAGCAACATCTATTAGACTACTGCCCTAGGCCGCACGTAGGACCGAAAACGTTCCGACTCCCAACTCCAGATATGCTTCACCGCGGTGTCAGGCAAGCCTAACCTAGCTGCTTCCGTAGCAGCCCCAATTCGGAAAGAGTGCGTCCCGAACTCTGACTGCTCAAAACCCAGACTGTGTAGTGCGCCCTTTAGCATCCTTTCAAATTGATAAGGGGATAACGCCGTCTCATCACACTATAAACTCCTTTGTAAGGTCCCTCTGCCCTACCAGCTTAAACATGAAAGCCAGAGCCTTGACCTGTCTCCTAACTACGGCTTTTGTCTCGCCTTCCTCGGCACACCGCAGCAGAAAACAAATCAGTATCCCTAGGGTCTTATCCTCTGATGTAGACCCACCGGCTTTCTTAACTAGGTCGTTCCATTTTGCCCACACGCGTCTGTACGCGGTCCATGTCGCTGGGGCAACAGACTGTCTGATGAGTCTCATTACCTGGCAGCTCCAAGCTCCCAGATCTCCGTTGAAATGGCCTCCCCCCGCACTTTCGCCCGGGGGGCCAATACCCTTAACCGCTCTTCTTGAAACCAAGAAAGGGTGTCAGCAATGCCATTTTCCAACCCCGGCACGTGCCTCGCCTGAAACCATATGTTCAGGTGAAGGCAGCACGTAAGGTTATTAAACGCTAGCGCAACCCCCATACTATCTGTGTAGAATAACACACGCCGATCCCAAAACTCTGAACCCCATATGTGAACCGCCGCCACTATGGGAAATAGTTTGAGAAATGTAAGGTTCTTTGTAAGACCTGCCACCACCCATTCTGTCGGCCATGCTGCGGTGCACCATCTTCCTTGAAAATATGCGCTGCAACCAACTGACCCTGATCTGCCAGTAAAAATGTCCAAATCGGCGCTGGTAGAGTTCCTTCTGTAAATAAGCGCAGTCCCATTGAACGCGGCCAGGAAAACCGCCCATACCCGTGCGTCATCCCGCATGGCCCGTGAGACTTTGATAAATTGATGTGGCCTCACGATGCCTAGGGTATCGAGCTACATTCTCCTACAAAATATCCTCCCCATGGGGCTAATCCTACAGGCTAAGGTCAACTTACCCATGATGGATTGCAACCTTCGCAGTGACACCCTATGCTTTCCTTCCAGCGCACTAAGCCCCGCTCTCATGTCCGTCACTTATTCCTGGGGAAGACTGCATTCCATTGTCTTGGAATCGATCTGAATCCCCAGGAAAGTCAACCTCGTTGTGGGGCCCTTAGTTTTTTTATGGGCTAAAGGTACCCCAAAATCGAGACAGATTTTGGTGAACACTTCCAAGATGAAACGGCAATTATCTTGCCTTGCTGGACCGACGAACAGAAAGTCATCCAGATAGTGAGTAATGCTCTTGTACCCCTCTTCCGTGCGCGCAACCCATTGTAAGAATGAGCTGAATGCCTCAAAGTAGGCACATGATATCGAGCACCCCATAGGTAAGTATAGGTCGATGAAATAGCTGCCATCAACGAAACAACCTAGGAGCCGGTGACTCGACGAATGAACCGGTAACAACCTGAACGCAGCTTCGATGTCCACTTTTGCCAGGAGCGCCCCAGCACTGACAAACCTAACCATCTCGGCAGCCTGGTCGAAAGATTCATAGGATACAGTCGACTGATCCTCTGTGATCCCGTCGTTGACCGATTCCCCCCCTGGGGTGGGAGAGGTGCTGAATCAACCTAAATTTTCCCTTCTCTTTTTTGGGATCGACGCCTAGAGGGTAATGACCAGATCCTGAATAGGAGGGGAAACAAATGACCGCGCCATCCTACCCAGCTGCACCTCGTTCTGCACTTTCTTTTCCGCTACTCCTGGGAATTCCCGTACCGAGCGCAAGTTCGGTGCCTTGGATCCCCGCAGCTCTGTTGCGCATGGGATCCGGAACCCGTCCTGGAAACCCTGTTTGCAGGAAGCGAGCCGCGGTGCCATTGCCCTCCACACTACCGTAGCGTTTTAGCCATGGCAGCATGTCGGGGAGGCGTATGGGCGTATTGCCCTTTTGGGCGTCTTGCCCTTTTGCACGGGACTCTGATCTGCTCCCTTCCTTGGGCCTGGTACATCTAGCGAGGGGGTGCTCGCCGCCACAGGTGGAGCATGCATGCTTGAACCTGCAATTAGGGGCCCATCTACAAACTGCTTGCACTCACCTCTTCCCTCGGCCTCTCACAACTAACAGATTCTTCTACTCATCATGCTGGACATTCTCTTGACCTTATCTTCACCAACCTCAGTATAGCCTCCAACCCAGTCACCCATCCACTCCCTCTATCTGACCATCACTTACTTACCTTTAACCTCACCTCTTCTTCCTCCCACCACCCCTCTCCTACCCCTGCCACCATCACGAACAGAAACATGCTAGCACTTAACCCTACTCAGCTCTCCATTAATATCCAACCCCTTCTCAGCCCCATCACCTACCTCAACTGCCCTGACACTGCCATCTCACTTTACAACTCTACTCTCTCTTCCATCCTTGATACCCTCGCCCCCATAACCACACAAAGACACCCTCGCTCTCTTCCACAACCTTGGCACACAACTCAAACACGATACATCCAGAAGTGCTCCCGCACCGCTGAACGGCTCTGGAGGAAATCACGCACCTCTGCAGATTTCCTCAACTACAAATTTATGTTACGCTCCTACTCTTCTGCCCTCAACCTCGCCAAACAACACTACTTCACTTCAATAATATCAACCCTATCCTCTAATCCAAAGCTTCTGTTCGCAACGTTCAAAACTCTCCTCCACCCACCACCTCCTCCCATCCCTTCCTCTCTCACAGCTGAAGACTTTGCCAACCATTTTATTCATAAAATCGAAAATATCCGCAATTAACTCTCATCTCACAGTTGCTCACTCACTCTACCGTCTCAACTATCCAACCACACCCACTCTTCTCCCTCCCCCAATCCAACAGCCACTTTGAACTGCTTTGCCCCAGCTACAGAGGATGAAGTCGCTAGCCTGCTATCATCCACTCGCCTCACTACATGTCCCCAGGACCCTATTCCATCTCAGCTCATCCCTCCCCTCTCTACCACACTAATCCCAGCTCTCACACACATTTTCAACCTTTCCCTAACTACCGGCAAGTTTCCATCTTGTCTAAAACACGCCACAATTACACACATCCTCAAAAAGTACTCATCTGACTCTGACATTGCTTCTAACTACCGCCCTATTTCTCTACTTCCTCTGGCTTCCAAACTGCTCGAGCGGCTCGTCTATACCCGCCTTACCAGCTTTATTTCCTCTAACTCCTTTCTTGACAACTTCCAATCCGGCTTTCGGCCCCAACACTCCACTGAGACAGCTCACTAAAGTCACCAATGACCTGCTTACTGCCAAGTCAAAAGGTCACTTTTCTATTCTCCTTCTTCTAGATCTCTCTGCTGCCTTTGACACTGTTGACTATCCACTTCTACTCCATATCCTCTCCTCCCTCGGTATTCGAGACACTGCTCTCTCGTGGTTCTCATCATACCTACAACATCGATCATTCAGTATCTCCTTCTCTGACACCTCTTCTTCTACCTACCCCCTGTCTGTTGGCGTACCCCAAGGATCTCTCCTAGGCCTGCTCCTCTTCTCCATCTACACTTCCTCAGTTGGTACCCTTATAAACTCTTTTGGTGTGAGGAATTGACTCTGCTGGGTTTTGAACCCTGGTCCCCAGGCTGCTATACCTCTTCCCTACCACTGCGCCAGCCTGCCTTTTGTGAATTCCATTGAGACCTTATAAGCTTGACTCTGCTAGCAATTTTATCAGTACCTAAGTCTCTTCAGCTGTGTCTGGTCAGGTGTCTGGTTCTTGGCCTATATAAGGCACTTCCTGTCTCTGTATCCTTGCCAGATTATTGTTGGTTCGTGATCCCTTCAATAAAAGCTTGTTCCTGTTTAACCTACAAGTTGCTGAACCGGATTATTGCTGACCTTGGCTACTGGTCTCCACAACTTTGTGATTCCTATATCATTACAGAATAATCTGGCCCTTTCATGGAGACCGCCGGGACAGATTCTGCATTGGCCCAGCAGGTTGCTTTTACTGCAAGAACTGTGCAGACCCAGGCACAGACCATCTAAGTGCTGCAGGACCAGGTAGCTGAACTGCAAAATAAATTTCAGTCAATGCACAGTGAGTACACCAGCTACAGGGCACGTGATGTTTCAGCTGCTACTGTTACACCTGCACAAGATGCCCGCTTGCCCCTGCCAGAAAAGTTTGGAGGAGATCGCAAAAAATTTAGGGGTTTCCTAAATCAATGACGTTTGCACTTCATGATGTTACCTCACCAATTTCCATCTGAAAGAGAGAAGGTGGGATTTATTTTTTCACTATTCAAAGATGAAGCCCTGGCTTCGGGCTCCCCTCTTCTGGAACAGGACAGTCCAGTCTTGGGTAATCTAAATGACTTTCTTGAGGCCATGTGCCTAGTTTTTGATGACCCCAATCGATGTGCTACAGCAGAAGCCACTCTACTTCATTTGCATCAAGGGAGGCGCTCCGTGGCTGAATATGCTGCTGAATTCAGACAGTGGATTGCTGATACTACCTGGAACCAATCAGCTCAGAGGTTCCACTTCAGAAAAGGTCTCTCGGAAGCTATAAAAGATGAGCTAGCTCGTGTTGATCTTCCTGCTGCCTTTGATGCATTCGTGCGTTTGGCTATCCGTATCGATTGGAGACTTTCTGAAAGAAGACTGGAAAGACAGGACTCTTTTAGACCAAGTACTACTCCTATTTCCTATTCAAGAATTTCTACTCCAACCCCACAAACACCTTCAGACTCTGAGCCTGAGGCTATGCAGGTAAATCTAATAAGAGGGCCATTATCCAATGAAGAAAAACAGTGGCGACGCACTCACAATTTATGCCTGTATTGTGGTAGTGCAGGGCACTATGCCATCAATTGCCCTAGCAAATCCAAAAGAACAATAGCTATGGCTGCTGAGGGCGCACAGAATCGACACCAATCCCAGATTGCAGATCAACTGGATTCTGTCACACAACCCTTGTTTTCTCTGGCTCATGGTGAAGAGGGTATGTTGACTCAACATCCTAATTTTGTGGTGCCTATCTCGTTGCAATGTGGTGATCATAAAATTTCAACTACAGCTATGATAGATTCTGGAGCAGGCGGAAACTTTATGGACATTAAATTTGCAGCAGGAAATGGAATTCAGTCTATCCCTAATTCTTCACCTGTGTTAATGGAGACAGTGGACGGTTCTCCACTTACGTCGGGCCCGGTTACACATGAGACTGTGCCCTTAAAGTTGACTCTGGAAGTGAATCACCATGAGACTATATCTTTCCACCTAATTTCCTCAACACAGTTTCCAGTGATTTTGAGGGTACCTTGGCTTGCTCTGCATAACCCACAGATTGATTGGAAGATCAGAACTTTGTCCTTTCCTTCAGAACACTGCTTAATGAATTGTCAACCCACTAAGGTAACACCTGTTGCCACAACAATTAATGAAATGGTTGCTACAAACTTGACTAAGCTTCCTCTACAATATCAGGATTTTGCAGATGTCTGTGATAAGAAGAATGCTGATCAGCTTCCACCCCACAGGCCTTATGATTGCCCAATAGAGCTGTTGCCTGGGGCTGCTAACCCATTTGGCCGTATATATTCCCTTTCTGAGCCTGAATTGAAAGCTCTTCGTGAATACATACAAGAAAATCTTGCCAAAGGTTTTATTCGACCATCTACTTCCCCAACAGGAGCTCCTATATTCTTTGTAGAGAAGAAAGATGGCAGCCTACAGCCATGCGTTGATTACAGGGACATTAATAACATCACTGTTAAAAACCGCTACCCCTTGCCTCTCATTCCTGAACTTTTGGAGAGACTTCGCTCAGCTAAAATATTTACAAAGCTTGATCTTCGGGGAGCATATAATCTGGTTCGCATAAGACCAAATGATGAATGGAAAACAGCTTTCAGAACCAGGTACGGGCATTATGAATATCTAGAAATGCCATTTGGGCTTTGTAATGCCCTTGCAACTTTCCAGCATCTTATCAATGATGTACTACGAGATCTCCTGGATCAGTTTGTTGTGGCATATTTGGATGATATCCTAATATTCTCTGATAGTCTTGAAAACCACAGAAAACAGGTCCGTATAGTTCTGGAGCGCCTTCGTACCCACCACCTATACATTAAACTAGAAAAATGTGAGTTTGAACAAACAGAAATTAAATTCCTGGGGTATGTCATAACTCCCAAAGGTTTAACTATGGACGCAAGTAAAATTAAAGCTGTGCTGGACTGGCCCATCCCCAAGAATGAAAAAGATGTCCAGAGATTTGTGGGGTTTGCCAATTTTTACAGGCATTTCATTAAGAATTTCTCTGCCGTTATTACACCGATCACTGAACTCACACGTAAGGGGACTCCTTTTCAGTGGTCCGATAAAGCTGATACCGCATTTTCCCGATTAAAGACTCTGTTTACATCTGCCCCCGTCCTTGTACATCCTCAGCCAGAATTACCATTTATTGTGGAAGTTGAAGCTTCTGATTCAGCTGTTGGTGCTATACTGTCTCAAAGGACTGGACCTAAGATGCTGTTACATCCGTGTGCCTTCTATTCCCGCCAGATGGTGCCAGCAGAAATAAATTATGACATAGGGAATAAAGAACTATTGGCTATAAAAGCTGCCTTCACCGAATGGAGACATCTCTTGGAGGGAGCTACCCATCCAATTACTGTCCTCACAGATCACAAAAATCTGGTATATATTTCATCAGCTAATAGACTGTCAGCCAGACAAGCACGCTGGTCCCTATTCTTCTCAAGGTTTAATTTTTTGGTTACATACCGTCCTGGCTCCAAGAATGGTAAGGCGGATGCCTTGTCTAGAATAGCTGACCCCCTCCATGCTACCGTAACCAAGACCACCATCTTGCCGGAGGATATATTTATAGGAGTTGCTTTTCCTTCTGATCTGATGTCTCGCATTAAAAAGGGCTACGCTGAAGACCCAGTTCTTCGTGATCCTCCTCGTGATCGTGACGATGTTTAATGGGTTTTGGATTTTTCAACGACGTCTGTTTGCTCCGGAGTCAGTGCGACTGGACCTTTTACGTCTCTACCATGACTCAAAACCAGCAGGTCTTCCAGGAATCCGAAAGACGCAAGACCTACTTGCCCGATCCTTTTGGTGGCCGAAGTATCATGAGGATGTTAAGAAGTATGTGTCCTCTTGCAATGTGTGTGCCAGACATAAGACTCCTCGCTCATCCCCTGTTGGCTTGCTTCAGCCTCTTCCGATTCCTCATCGTCCCTGGGGATCTATATCCATGGACTTTATTGTGGAACTACCTCCCTCTAAGGAACACACTACCATTCTTGTTGTTGTGGACAGGTTAACTAAGATGGGTCATTTCATACCAGCTCTTGGTCTCCCTTCAGCTAAACAGATGGCTGACCTGGTTATTCTGGAAATTTTTCGCTTGCATGGAGTGCCTGATGAAGTAGTTTCTGACAGGGGAGTGCAGTTTACGTCTCGTTTTTGGAAACATTTTTGTTCTAATCTAGGTATTAATGTAAATCTGTCGTCAGCTTTTCATCCGCAAAGTAATGGACAGACTGAGCGAACCAACCAGACTTTGTAGCAATATTTGCGGTGCTATATTAGTTACCTGCAGGATGACTGGCTGGATTTTCTACCCACTGCGGAGTTTGCCTATAACAAAGCCCAACACTGCTCCACTTCTTTGAGCCCATTTTTTGCCAACTATGGTTACCATCCTTTCTAGTCAGTCTCCCAATTACTACTTCCATTCCTGCTGTCATTGACCGGCTAACCGCCTTACGTGATTCCCAAGCACTGTTGAAAGAGACTCTTTTGGAGGCTCAGGAATGTTACAAAAGAGCTGCTGATAGGCATAGAAAGGAGGCCCCAGTCTATCGCGTTGGTGACAAGGTGTGGCTGCCAACAAAGAATCTTAAGCTTCGGATTCCTTCTCATAAATTGGGTCAAAGGTTCATGGGACCTTTTGAGATCATTGCTCAGATCAATGCTGTCACCTTCCATTTGCAACTCCCGAATTTCATGAAAATACATCCAGTGTTTCACGTTGCACTGCTTAAACCTGTTCATGAAAATACTTTCCCTGGCCGAGCCCTGCCTGCCCCACCTCCAGTCCTCGTGGATGGTGAGGATGAGTATGAAGTGGACAAAATTCTTGACTCTCGGTTCTTCCGTAACAAACTTCAGTATCTGGTTCGCTGGAAAGGCTATGGTGAGGAGGAGAGTTCGTGGGAAACAGTGGACAATATTCACGCTCCTGATCTACTTCGGTCTTTTCATGTGCAGTACCCTGCTAAACCAGGTAATAGGGCATCCAGAGGCTGCACCTATAGAGGCGGGGGTAATGTGAGGAATTGACTCTGCTGGGTTTTGAACCCTGGTCCCCAGGCTGCTATGCTGCTATACCTCTTCCCTACCACTGCGCCAGCCTGCCTTTTGTGAATTCCATTGAGACCTTATAAGCTTGACTCTGCTAGCAATTTTATCAGTACCTAAGTCTCTTCAGCTGTGTCTGGTCAGGTGTCTGGTTCTTGGCCTATATAAGGCACTTCCTGTCTCTGTATCCTTGCCAGATTATTGTTGGTTCGTGATCCCTTCAATAAAAGCTTGTTCCTGTTTAACCTACAAGTTGCTGAACCGGATTATTGCTGAACTTGGCTACTGGTCTCCACAACTTTGTGATTCCTATATCATTACATTTGGGCTGCAATATCACCTCTATGCAGATGACACCCAAATCTACCTCTCAGCACCAGATCTCTCCCCCTCTCTACTAACACATGTCTCCAACTGCCTCTCTAGTATATCCTCTTGGATGTCCACCCACCATCTCAAACTCAACATGTCTAAAACTGAACTCCTAATCTTCCCTCCCTCTCCCACAGCGTCAATTCCTCACATCTCTCTCACTGTCAATAATGACCTCCTCCCAAGCCCGTTGTCTTGGGGTTCTATTGGACCCCGCCCTGTCCTTCATCCCTCACATACAATCACTAACTAAATCTTGTCTTCTCCATCTAAAAAACATCTCCAGAATTCAGCACTTTCTTACACAAGACACAACTAAAATCCTTATACACTCTCTCATCATCTCTCGACTGGACTACTGCAACTCGCTTCTTGCTGGCCTCCCCACCACCCGACTATCTCCACTTCAATCCATTATGAATGCCTCTACTAGACTCGTCTTCCGTTCAGTGTCGGCATCACCTCTATGTCAATCTCTCCACTGGCTTCCCATAGCCTCCAGAATAAAATTTAAAATCCTGACCCTAACTTTCAAAGCCCTCAACAAGAGCACTCCCCCATACATTTCTGGTCTCATCTCCTAACACTCCCCCACACGCCCGCTTCGCTCTGCTAATGACATTCTTCTTTCCACAACTCTTGTCACCTCGTCTCACTCTCGCCTTCAGGACTTTTCTCGTGCTGCTCCTATTCTCTGGAACTCCTTGCCTCGCTCCACCAGATTATCCTCCAGCCTCAAAACATTCAAATCCTCTCTAAAAACACATCTCTTTAAAGAAGCATATCACCTTCCACCCTAACACATTCTCAAATCTCTCTCCCTCCTTTTCCTCACACAATACCTTTAGGATGTAAGTCTGCGAGTTTCAATCCCACAAGGTGTTTTAGTGAAAGCACCATGGACACTGGATTCCAAACTCAAAGACAGGGCCCTCCTTGTTTTACTATGTGTTAATTTGTATGTATCTTTGTCTTGAACGTATCTTATGTACAGCGCTACGGAATATGTTGGTGCGGTATAAATAAACGATAATAATAATAATACCCCTTCATTGTAGGCAAAACAGGTCTTGAGACTCATAGCCACGGCGGTGGTGGGGCCCTGACCCCACCGGATCCAGTACGAAAGGGCGGCATGATGCGCATAGGTGTCAAAATATTCAGCCAATATGCCACCGCTTTGTCACTCCATGCCATCGCTGGCCTGGATGCCAGGTACTGGCGGAATTCCTTGTCGTACCGCCACCACGCCATGCCCCTGTATACTTTGTGGGCATTGCGAATCTCGTCTATGTAGACAAACAAACCCGAACCTTGCTTGGGATGTCGCTCACATAGCACGCAGGCCATAATGGAGAAAGCCTGCAGCCATGTGTTGAAGGTCCTAGACAGCCGCCTATACGACTTGCGAAGGTCATCGCCATCACGAAGCCCCATCTCCCCCATGTCCATTTGTCTGGACATGGGAAGAATAGAGAACAATTCAACAAATTCCCTCCTCCAGATTTTTTCTCTAACATCCTGGGGAAGATGCACTCCCAAGTTGTCAAATGAGCACAAGACAATTAATCTCATGGCTGCATCGGTAACTGCTGAATTGGTACTGTCTGCTTGTGGGCCCAGGAGAGCCACTGCCTCAGAGGGCCCCGTTGCCACCAATACCACAGCCGGCGCTACTCATCCCACTACCTTGCTGGTGGATTGATCATACCACGCGCCCCTTGCTAAGCCCCCTATCTTCCCACCATTGGGACCTCACCTGCTTCTGGAAGCCTCTGAGTGGAAACTGCCAACGGGGTGTCCCTGCGTCTCTCCTGGCACCTTGGGGACTCTGACCGTATGGCCCTCCAGTGCTCCATCCTCTCTCACCCTCACCGCCCGTGGGCCTGGCTCTCCCTTGCCTGAGGGGTATAGGGTCCAGGCTGCCCTGACCCATATCCCCTTTTGCTCCCTTGGCCTGGCACTCAACTGGATGGGGGTCTGATGTCTCTGCACTAGTGAGATGGGGGGATAGCCCGCTAGCACTTCCATTATTGCCTAGGCCACCAGCCACTACAGGGTGAGCCTATGTAATGTAAGGAGGGCCTCCTGCGGAAGGCATGGGTGGTCCCAGCCTGTCCTGCACCCACCTGACCCCTTGGCTTAAGGCCCGGGTCCTAACCTCAGCCAGCAAGGCCTCTATGTCCTCAACATCCATACTGGGCCCAAGCAAAACACACACCCAAAAACTGACAAAAACGGACCACAAAAAAGAACAGGAAATTACAAAAAACACACGCACAGAGCACTTTCACACTGCCCCTTATGTGCTGTATAGCTGGGGTATGGTACTCAGTTTCAACCTCCTACTTTAACTTATTTGTGCAGGAGCCCCTCAGACCTCCGTCCGCGCGAACATAGGCAGAAGTCCTGCCCCCGAAGCTCCCGATTGGCTGTTTAGCCTTACAAGCTTTGCTGGGTCACGCAATGATACGGGCTGACCAAGGGAGCCTGTGCAGCCTCCGCGTCCATCAAACCAAATTAAGCTTATTTTCTCTGGGGAAAAAAAGATGTCTAAGAGGAGATATGATTACCTTATATAAATACATTCAGGATCTGTTTAAAGAATTGTCAAGGGAGATTTTTGTGCCAAGAGGTTTTCAACTGACAAGATAACATCCCTTGAGGTAAGAAGTAACAAGATTCCACCTTAAAGAAAGAAAAGGGTTCTTCACAGTAAGGGTGATTAATCTGTGGAATTCTCTACCAGAGGAGATGGTGACAGCGGATTCAATAGATAACTTTAAAAGGGGACTGGATTTATTTCTAATTAAAAAGGGTATTCGGGGTTATCCTGGATAATTAGAGAGAGAGTTTTGATCCAGAGAGAAATCCGATCGCCAGCATCTGGGGTCAGGAAGGAATTAATATTTTTTTTTCCCTTTGAGACGATTGGCTAAGTTTAACTTGTTTTTTTTTTTTTGTTTGTTTGCCTTCCTCTGGATTAATTAATAATTTAAAAAAATAAAAAAATATAGTTGATTAATAATTAATTAACAACTGATTAATTAATAACTAATCCGCATATTACAGATCAGAGGAGACCTTAAAAGGTTGAACTTGATGGACTGAACATCTTTTTTCAACCTTAATTACTATGGCCCTCATTCAATTGCGATTTGGGCAATTGAATAGTGCTCTAAATAAGTACATAACATATTTTTTTTAAATACGTTTTTAGTTAGTGAAAACCTTGTTTTTGGATAGATATTTATTAACTAAAAACTTCTTTAAAAAAATATGTTATGTGCTTATTTAGACCCCTATTCAATTGGCCAATATGTAACTATGTAATAAAAAATAATTTTCTTAAAGTAAACTTACATTGAAGTTTATAATTTGAACCAGGATTTCTGATTAGGTCCCAAAGCTTATGATTTTACTTATTTCCATAGAGTTGTAGTTGTTGTTTAGTCTTTCAGTCACATCCAAATCTCAGTGACCCGATGGACCGCAGCACTCCAGGTACATCTCCCAGTCACAACACATCTGAACCCCCATTTCTGCCTCTGTCATTTCCTTCTTCTTGTGCCTTCAATCTTTCCCAGTCTTCTCTAGGAAATCCTGCTTTCTCATGATATGGACAAAATACTTGAGTTTCAGCCTCATGGTCATACCTTCTAGTGAACAGTTTGTCTTGATTATCCTGGAGTACAAATTGATTTGATCTTCTTGCAGTCCAAGGAACTCGTTTTTGCCAACACCACAATTTAAAGGTGTCAATTCTACGGCGCTCACACTACTTTATGGTCCAACTCTCACATCTGTATCTTAGTACTGGGAATATCATAGTTCTATATATACGGACCTTTGTTGATAGTTTAATATTTTTACGTTTTACTAGCTTGACAAACTTACCATAACTTTCCTCCCCAGAAGCAAATGTTTTTTAAGTTCATCATCTGCAGAGATCGTGGATCCCAGGAAAATAAAATCTTTCATTCCCTCCACTTGTTCCTTGTTGATTTTCCAGGAACTCAAATTGCTGTTTGCCATGATCTTTGTCTTTTCAACATTGAGCAGCAGGGCAACGTTTCACTCTCTTCTTTTATCAATAGGTCCTTTAGTTCCTCCTCACTTTCAGACATCAAAGTAGTATCATCAGTGTATCTGTGGTAGTTAATATTTCTTCCAGCAATATTGATTCATCCAGTCCAGCCTTACTCATGTTGCATGCTCTGCATATAAGTTGAATAAAATAAGGTAACAATATACAACCTTGTTGCGCTCCTTTTCCGATCTGAAGCCATTCTGTTGTCCCATGTTCAGTTCTGATGGTGGCTTCTTGGTCCACATACAACAATAGAAAAAGCCTTACTATCGTTCCAAGTGCTTGACACTAATTATCAGTTAAACAACAATACAGAAACTTTATTAGAAACTCTTAAAAACATATAATAAAGACCCTCTGATGGTGCCAACAACACCCTTAATGGATTGGTCAATCAAAAAAAATATAAATTAGAATGTACATAGACCATTGGAAACAGAATAAGTCTATGCAAAGCAATCCCTGAGTCTCATTACAGACACCTCCTATCTGAGGGGTTATGATGTGCCCCACAAGCTGACTAATAGCCCTATAATAAAGGAGTATAGACTAAATCAGGTTGCTCACATACCGAACCAGGAGTATAGAAATTTAAAAAAACTCTTTCATACTGCTAAAAACAACAAACTTTAGCCAATTGTAAGCCACATTAGCGACTTGCCCGTCAAAAATTACGGCAATAAAATGTGAAGCCACACAACAACTGTTGGCCCTTTAAGGTCGTCTCAATGAATGCCATTGGCGCTCATTGCCGGCCCCATGCAATGAGGGGATTTGCCAGGCATGTTATGTGCGCATGCACAAGCCCATAACTTTGGCACTCATTGCAGGCCTCCTAATGAGCGTCTTCGGCGCTCATTGCAAATCTCTCTCACCTCTACTACGGGGCTCCTTTGGCACTCATCGTGGGACTTGCAATGAGCGGCTTTGACACTTATTGCAGGCGGCGGCATGCGCTGCACGCATGCGCAAGCTCATAACTTTGTGAGTGTTATAGACAGGCTAACTGTCTCACCCCTGTGTCTCTTTCCCCCTCTCCATCCCCTGTGTCTCTTTCCCCCTCTCTCCATCCCCTGTGTCTCTTTGCCCCCTCTCTCTCCCCTGTGTCTCTTTGACCCCTGTCCCTCTCCTGTGTCTTTTACCCCCCACTCCCTCCCCAGAATCTCTTTCTCCCCTCTTGTCCCTCCTATTTGTCTCTTCCCTCTTTCTCCCTCCACTGTGGCTTACCCCAACCTCTCCCTCCCCTCTCTCATTGGTGGCGGTTGAACCTGTAAGTTTTTTTCAAGCCGCAAGACTTGAAGCTTAAATTGGTATTGCTCCATTCCTTGCGCATTTTAAGAAATGTTACGGGCTTAACCGCCCCCATTTTTTTCAAGGCCATAACTTGGAAACCATTTGGAGGCCCTCCAAAAGAATTGAATAGCAAATTAACTTTCTACCTCATTTATGGACTCCCTGCTTCGGGAGGAGGCAGGGAGGCTGTAAGTGAGGTTGCTAGCTATATTTCTATTCAAATGGCATCTTTTGGTGGCCTTCCAACAGCTTCCAAGTTATGGGCTTGAAAACAAAATGGTGGCTTTTTTTTAAGCTCGTAACTCCCCCCTCTACCTTTTGAGCCTCACGATGCTCATTGCGAGCATCCCCTCTTTAAGTTGCGGGCCTCGTGAATATCGGCAAAGGTCAACAACCTTCAGCACTCATAGCAGGCCTCGCAATGAGCCCCTTTGGTGCTCATCGTGAGTCTCCCCCACCCCATCTAAGTTGGGGGCCTCGGAATGAGCGCACTTTGCTGACCTCTGCAAACCCATAACTTTCGGGCCTCACAATGAGCACTTTCAGCGCTTATCGCAAGGCCCGCAATAAGCACCGTTGGAGCTCATTGCGCATGACCAAGCCCGTAACTTTTAATATAGCGTGACTGACAAATCGCAATTACGACAACCAAAGTTCCCTCTAATTTTTTGCAGTCTGTGTGAGCTAAACATTTCTGATGTGCAACATTTTGCAAGGAGAGTGAACTTTTGTGCGCTTTGGAGAGTCAGGTAATGTTATTGTGTCTTAAGCTCACTAGCACATGTTGCTTGAAATTTTGCATTTGTTTACAATATATACATATTTTTTTAAATAAGGATTTGTTAAAAACTACAAAAAACTCTGTATACGATAATTAAAACTGGTGCAATTTCTAGCATCAGATATTCTAAACTGTATTAGAATATAACAATTTATATTCAAGCATCTCACACGAACAAGGTATAGCAGCGAATTAATACATTCTGTGCACTAAAGGTATGACATATAAGAAATATTATGAGTTTATAGTCACTCTTCTTAAATCCATTCTTACTAAGAACTTTTTTCTTTTTAACAAATGCTGGTATCACCAAATTAGGGGCACTGCAAAGGGTACAGCATGTGCCCCTAGTTACACAAACCTATATTTGGGTCAATGGGAGCGATCATGCATTTTTTCCCATCAGATGTCTGAATATTCAGATAAAATACTTTTATGGCAAAATAACATTGATGACATGTTGGTTCTATGGTGTGGTTCAAGACAAGAACTTAGGCTATTTGTGAATAAAATAAAAAATAACTCTTTTGGCCTGAAATTCACGTACGTTATTGATGAACAGCAAATATACTTTTTGGATCTGAGCATAGTCAAAGACGTTATGGGATACTTACATTCATAAACCCATAGGAAACCAACTGCCTCAAATGCACTGCTACAATGGTCCAGTCAACACCCTGTTCCATTAAAAGCAGGTATACCAATGGGACAATATTTGTGACTGAAGAGAAACTGTGATAGCCCAGCTAATTTCAAAATGCAAGCAGACAACCTGAGGAAAAGGTTCCAGGCCAGAGGGTATCCAAATCGAATTCTTAAAAGAGCATATAAAAGATCATTGGAAACAGATCAATCAGATTTTCTGTATGGTAAGAATGGAAAATCTGATAGTGCTGAAATCAGATGTATTATACATTTCAGTAATGACTGGAAAGAGGTCCAATCTGTGCTAAATAAATATTGTTATATCCTTAAAGTGGACCCTACAATAAAGGACTACTTACCAGAGGAGGCATCGATTGTCTATGGTAGAAATAAAAACATTAAGGATCTACTAGTAAAGAGCTTTTATCAACCCATGGAGAAAACCAATACTTTATTAAAAAATGTTGTTTATTTAAATGCCTTGCAAAATCATAAAACACAACAAAGTGTTGATAAATCCCATCACTAGCAGGTCTTATCCAATCAAAAGTTTCCTGGACTGGAGTTCCACACATGTAGTTTATGTTATGGTATGTCCATGTCCCAAGCTTTATGTAGGAAAAACCATACAACAATTACGTTGACGTAGTTTGGAACATGTGTATTTAATCAATAAAAATGTGGATACCCCTGTCTCAAGACACATTAAATTGTTTCATGCAAATAATCCTCAAACTATGCAGTTCAAAGTAGTGGATGGGGTACTTGGAGGTCCTAGAGGAGGAAATTTGGATAACATCCTATTGCTTAAAGAAAGCCAGTGGATTTTCTGTAGGACTAACATAATCCTAGTGGAATAAATTAAGGATTCTCCTATAATGCATTTTTTTAAAAGGGCTTTCTTTCATTACATTTCATTTATTTACGCTACAGAAATCAACGTGAATTTAAGTTTTCATGAGATTATATTGTCACATATATTATTAAGATTTGTTTTTATGGGGCTATGCACTCATTTAATCCACACTACACTGTATGTAATATATATACCCCTTTCTTTCATTGTTTTCATTTTTAATTATCTATTCATACTTAAATTTATGCCTGTATCACGAAGAGTTACGACTTTAGCCTCCATTGTAATATATACACTGTAGCACTTTATTAAATACTAGCGACTTGCCCGTCAAAAAATGACGGTCAATCAAAGAAAGTGTTAAAATGCTGTTTGTCACTCAAAAAGCAGAAATCTACATTACATAAAATAAGAAAATCTAAAATCACCAAAAATAAAAAAATGTACATTACAGAACAAAAAAAAAAAACCTAAGTCACAAAAAAAAGGAACATTACAGAAAATAACAAAATACATTACAACCCCCCCTCACTACAATTTTTTTTTTTAAATTACACACCTGAAAATGAAATACATATAATACATACATATAATACAATACAACACAATTAAATAAAATATAATACAACACAATTAAATAAAATACAATACAATTAAATACAATACAATTAAATACAATACAATTCAATTAAATACAATACACCCCTATCTAATATACATGCCACTATCTAATATACATGCCACTATGTAATATACATGCCACTATATAATGTAATATACATCCCACTATGTAATATACAATACTATCTAATAATACATCCCCCTAACTATCTAATATAAAATACATGCTATCTATATATAGCTACCCTAATTGTAAGCTACAATAAAATAATTAAGACCACTTAGCTTTCAGATGTTTCTTCAGATCAACAACCTAGGGTAAAAAAGATTTAAAAAATTAATACAACACGTTTACATGAAATAACTAAACATTCTAAACATTCTAAATATTCTAAATATTATACTCACCTTTCCAGCATGTCCCGTTCCAGCATGTCACGTCCTCCATGTTCCGTCGTCCATCTTTGCGTCTTGTCCGACACTGGTCCTGTAAAAAAAAACATTACATTAGTAAACATAAACCAAAGTTAAATAAACACAATCTACATTATACTTACCTTTCCGCAATGTCTCCGGCCTCCTCATCTTCTCCGGAAGCATCCGCGCATGAATAAAAAAAATAAAAAAAAATCTACACACATCCGCCCTGGCGGATGTCTCCGACGCTAATGACCTTCCTATGGAGTGTTCCTGAATAAAATTAGCAATGGTGGCTTCTGGTTGGCTGAAAAGGCTGTCTATCAAATTCAGACAATGAGAAGACCCCATTTGTGAACCAATGAAAAAAGTATACACCCCAAAATACAACGCTGATTGGATAACACACCTGTCAATCTTTATTTGAACCAATCCTAAGGCTTTTATTGCCATCAGCCAATCCCAATGGAATATACCCCCATGTACTGATTGGTGAAGACATCTGCGCCTTCCCATTGGCTGTAATATTGATTGATATTAACAGTAGCCAATGAGAATGCACAAATCCTTCACCAATCAGTAAGTGAGGGTGTATTCCATTGTGATTGTCTATTGTCAGTGCAACCAATCAGAATGCGCAGAGGCTCCAACCAATCACCCTGTGGGGGTGTATTCCATTGTGATTGGCTGAAGCCATCTGCGCCTTGTGATTGGTTTAAATAAAGACTGACAGGTGCATTATCCAATCAGAGTGGGATTTTAGGGTGTATCCATTTGTGATTGGTTCACACATTGGCACCTCCTGATTGGGTGAATTTGATAGACAGCGTTTTCAACCAATCAGAAGGCGCCATTGCTTATTTTCTTCTGGAAAAGTCTCCTGGAGCCTCATTAGCGTTAGGGATGTCCGGGAGTGCGAATGTAAGTATATATATATTTTTTTTACAGGGCGTGGCAGAAGAGGATCCGGAGGAGGCCAGAGACATCGCGGGGAGGTAAGTATAATGTAGATTATGTTTATTTTATTTTGATGTATGTGTATTAACGTTGTTTTTTTTTTAACAGGTGCCGCACCGGAGAAGGATTAAAAGAATAAGGAAAGGACATGCCGGAAAGGTGAATAGAATATTTAGAATGTATAGAATGTATAGAATGTTTATTTTAGAACTGTAAACGTGTTGCACTAATTTTTTTTTTTTTTTTTCGTAGGTGGCTGATCCCAAAGGACATCTGCCAAGGTAAGTGGTCTTAATTATTTTATTTTAGCTTAGACTTAGATTAGTTAATATATAGATAGCATTTATTGTATGTTAGCTAGGGGTATGCATTTTATATAGATAGCATAGGATGTATTATAGATAGATTGTGGTATTTATTTAGATAGATTGGGATTGTATTATTATATAGATAGCATGTATATTAGATTATGCTATTTATTTAAATAGATTGTGTGATGTATATTAGATAGGGGTGCATTGTATTGAAATTGTATGTATTTGTATTGTATGTATGTAGTGAGGGGGGGTTGTAATGTTTTTTTTTATTTTCTGTTATGTTCCTTTTTTTATTTTTTGTGACTTGTTTTTTTTTATTTTGTGTAATGTAGTTTTTTTTTGTGAGTTAGGTTTTTTAATTTTCTGTAATTAGAGTGGTGGGGGTTAATAGGGGGTAGGTAGCGTAGATGTTAATAGGTTAGTGTAGAGGGTGTTTAGTTGATCTTTAATGTTTTATTGGGGTTGGTATAGTGCAGTATAGTGTTTATACTTAGTGTCATGATGGTCCTTGAGGACCTTAATGGCACTTATGTGGTTAATGTAGTGTTGTAACAGGCCAATAATGGTGTTAATATACCCTTATGCGACTAATGGGGTTAAATAGAGGCTTATGGGGGTCTGTATTGACCCCACATGAGTGACAGGGTTAATGAAGGGCTTATGGGGGTCTCTACTGAGATGCCAGCAACTGAGGCCCTCGCCCGTGGTGTGTGTGTGTAACTGGGTGTGAGGCGCCTTTGAGATTTTTTTTTTTAAAGTCGTGTTTGTGTGTGTGTTAACACAGCCGACGTTGGAGCCTCCACCTCCGCAAATGTGGACCCTCGCTTCGCGAGGATCCGCATTTGCTGGGATGTTGGGATGCTCCACCACCACAAATGCGTCCCCTCACTTTGCGAGGACCCGCATTTGCGGGGAACTGCGTCCCTCGCTTCGCGCAAGCGTGAGCAACGGCTCGTATGTTCACAACTATATATGTGATTTATTGAACTATAGGATAGTTGACAATACTTACATGACTTTACTCACTTATGATTCTAATTCATTGAACTTAGCACTTTACTTTTATTTTTATTTTTAAGTTACATATTAATATTAATACATTATATTCTCTTAATCATAGGCACACCACCCACTTTCATATTCATTTTATAGATATATTGCACGTATATTAGCTAGTTATGTATGTTGGCAACAATGTTATGTATTCATATTCGCTGAAAATACGAGATTCATAAAAATACTCCAATTACCGTATTTTTCGCCGTATAAGACGCACTTTTTCTTCCCCAAAACTGGGGGAGGAAAGTTGGTGCGTCTTATACGGCGAATATACCTTTTCAAACTGCCTCTGTCCTCTTGATCTCACCCCAGCGCTTCCTACCAGCATTGCGTCGGCCGGTGCGTCCTAGTGACGTCACACACGCAACGCTGCAGTACACGAGGAGTGCTGGTAGGAAGCGCTGGGGTGAGATCAAGATGGCAGAGATCAGAAGGAAGGTGAGGATCAGGAGGGTCAGGGAGGATCAGGAGGGTCAGGGAGGGTCAGGGAGGGTCAAGGGCTCCCAAATGCTCCCAAATGATGCAGTATATGTATGTATGTATGTGTATGTGTGCATGTATGTGTGTGCATGTATGTGTATGTGTGTGTATGTGTGCATGTATGTGTGTGTGTGTATGTGTGCATGTATGTGTGTGTATGTATGTGTATGTATATTTATGTGTGTATGTATATGTATCTATATATATATATATATATATTCATATGTATATTTATGTGTGTATGTATATGTATGTATGTGTATCTATATATCTATATATATATATATATATATATATATATTTGTGTGTAATGTAGGTGTGTATCTGTGTGTAAAGTGTATTTGTGTTTGATTCAGATTTTTTTTTTCTGGTTTTCCTCCTCTAAAAACTAGGTGCGTCTTATCTGCCGGTGCGTCTTATAGGGCGAAAAATACGGTAGTCTCTCTTTATATTATTCCAATTTATGCCTTCATTGGATTTATAATATTTTTTTATTATTCCAAATCATATTTTTAATTGGATTTATAATTTTTCATTATGCTATTTATTGTCATGCTATAATACATTTTCTAACTGGGAGTGGAGCTAGCCCCTCCATTCTCCTTATTAGTTTTGTTGCCCTTCCCTATACTTTTTCCAGCTCTAAAATGTCCTCTGTTTTTTGGGACTCTATCACATCTAATTGATAATACCCAAGGCTATTAAAATGGACAGGAGATGGGTTGTAAGGACTGTGTCAATTTGTCTTTCAGTTATGTGTCAGTTTACCAGTGTAATGTTTAAAAGTTATTGTGTGATTCACTGCTGTTGTAATAATAGGTCACTAGCAGCTCACAAAATGGAGGCCATAGCTTGTAACCTGTATAATGTTAGGCCTGTGAATATTCAGGCCTAATAAGAATTGTTTATACAATTTAGTTTTCAGATTGTAGTTATGACATGACACTGTATTAAATATATAAAAGCTACTTCACTTATGGGACATAGGTTTAAGTTTTCTACAAGAATTTATATGGTGCTCAGAAGTGGCCATGCATACACTCTCTCTGGCCTCAGAGAGCCGTGAGAGTTGATAAGCCCACCAGAGAGATAACCCCTACCATTAGGGTATAATTTTGCCTGTAACTGATCCGAATGAAATTGCTGGAATGTTGAGATCTTGAACACAACAAGTTACAACCCAGAGAGTGTAAATTGGGGTGTGCATGGCTCCCCAAATCTTGGGGTCATCATAGGGGTCATTTCAGATTGATGGAGAAATTGTACAGTTATTTGAGGTTGCAGGTATTTGATTATGGGTAACCATTGGGCAGTTAAATTGTGAGAGGTCAGATTAAAATAAATAATATTTGTTGCCCAGGTAGAATGGTTGTATTAACTAACTGTGTAAAGAGAAAGAGAGGTGATTTGTTTAAGTACATCCCAGAACTTGGAACCATTGTCAAATAACCAGTATAAACCCAATCAAAAGTAAACAGTACCATGCCAATAAAGGAAAGAGATGGATCACAGAGGGAAGTATAATACAGAATTAAATCTCATCTGTTTGCTTATGTGGATGGAAGGATGGAAGAGAAACATAAAAGCATGTGGAATAGAGTGAAAATGCTATCTCAGGGCTCCTCACACAGAAAACAGCAGTAAATGCCGAAGCGGGGAGATTAAAGACCCATGAAAATAATATGGCCCCCATTCAATTGAGGTTTTGGGAGATCCAGAGGCCTGTAAGTGAGGTCGCAGGATATTTTGCTATTCAATTGGCGTCTTTTTGCGGGCTTGGAACGGCTTCTGAGTTATGAGCTTGAAAAAATGGTGTTGCTTAAGTTCAGTTCCTCTCAGAGGCTGTTGGAATAGGTTGTTTGCTGCGACCAGAGAATTATCTTGACATAATTCTACTAATCTCTGACCTTCTTCTGGTTCCTCACTTTAGCATTCCAATCCCTATTATGATCGTAACATCTTTTCTTGATGTTATATATATGACGTGTTTAATAATTTCCTAGAACTGGACAATTTTAGCCTCTTCAGCATTCATGATGTTAAATGGCTTGCCTTGAATTCAAATTGAAACCATTCTGTCATTTATTGGGTTGTAACCGAGCACTGCTTTGGACAACTTTTGATTGATTGAGGGCTACTCCATTTCTTCTGCGGGATTCTTGACTACAGTAGAAGGCATAGAGGTTGTTGTCACATTCCAGTTCACTTAAGTTCACTAATTCCCAGCATATCAGTGTTTAACCTTGTCATCTCATTCTTTACCACATCTAGTTTGCCTTGGTTCATAGTTCTAACATTCCAGGTTCCAATGCTGAATTGTTCTTTGCAGCAGCGGACTTTCCTTTTCTCTCCAGATAATCCGCAGCTGGGTGTCCTTTGGCATAACTAGTTAATTAGATCTGGTGCTACTTGTACATGCCCTCTGCTCTTCCTCAGTAATGCAGTAGGCACATTCTGACCTGGGGGCTCATTTTCTATTGCCATATTGTTATGTCTCTGGTTTTGCCTGTCCATAACATTTTCTTAGCAAAGTCACTGGAGTGGTTGCAGTTTCCTTCTCCAGTGGACCGAGATTTGTCTGATCTCTCTGCCATGATCTGCCCATCTTGGCGGATCCTACCTACATGGTATAGCTCACAGCTTCATTGAAGTACACAATCCCATTCAACATGACAAGGTAGTGATCCAGAAGTGGTTCTAATAAATATATACTTTTTAATAAAATTATATTTTATGAGCAAAAACAATAATAATGTATAGCATAAAAGACATGAAGATTAGTTATTTTGCAATGTAAGGCGCCAAACTGGTATATAATTAGCAGTGCAATAACCAGCATACAATAACTAATAAATCAAAAAATATTTTTGCCAAATACAAAATTATAAAATTATTATAAAGTGCTATATAATTATTATTATTACCGTATATACTCGAGTATAAGCCGACCCGAGTATAAGCCCAGGCACCTATTTTACCACAAAATACTGGGTAAAATGAGTGACTCGAGTATAAGCCGAGGGTGGGAAATGTGCTGTCCCCTGTGTCCCTCTTGTGCCCTCTGTGTCCCCCCTCTCTCTCCCGTGTCTCTTCTCCCCTCTCCCTTTCCTGTGTCTCTTTCCCCCTCCCTTATCACACTCCTCAACTCCCTCCTCATTCTCAACCTCCCTCCTCAACCCCACTCCTCATCCTCAACCTCCCTCCTCATCCTCAACCTCCCTCCTCATCCTCAACCTCCCTCCTCAACCTCCCTCCTCAACCTCAACCTCCCTCCTCATCCTCAACCCCCTCCTCATCCTCAACCCCCTCCTCAACCTCCCTCCTCAACCCCCCATCCACAATCCCCCTCCTCAACCCCCCATCCTCACCCTCTTTCCTCAACCCCCCATCCTCAACCCCCCTCCTCATCCTCAACCTCCCTCCTCATCCTCAACCCCCTCCTCAACCTCCCTCCTCATCCTCAGCCCCCTACTCAACCCTCTCCTCAACCCCCCATCCTCAACCTTCCTCCTCAACCCCCCCATCCTCAACCTTCCTCCTCAACCACCTCATCCTCAACCTTCCTCCTCAACCCCCCCATCCTCAACCCCCTCCTCAACCCCCCATCCTCAACCTCCCTCCTCAACCTCAACCCCCCTCAACCCTCCTCCTCAACCCCCCTCAACCCCAACCCACCTCCTCTCAACCCCCCTCAACCTCGCCCCTCAACCTCCCTCAACCCCTCTCCTCAACACCCCTCCTCAACCTAAACCCCCCTCCTCCACCTAAACTCCCCTAAATACCTCCCCCCTCTCCCCTCACTTACTCACTGCCGGCACCAGGTATATGCTAATGACGCGGCACGCATGTGACGTCACATGCGCGCCGGCGCCGGGTCAAGGAGCGGAGGCCAGATCAAAAGCAGGTAAGTGAGGGGAGATGGGGGAGGTATTTAGGGGGGTTTAGGTGGAGGAGGGGGGTTGAGGGGTGTGGTGTATCACCAAATTAATATATATAAATATTACACAAGGTTCGTCTACATTAAAAGGTATTTATTAAAAGGCAACAACACAATACTATAAATGTATCACAAACACACAGCCCAGACCCACAGAGCAAAAACCCTTTTTAAATCTATCTACCTATATAGTAATCCCCTTTCCCAAACGCTTTATCTTACCCACGGTTAGACCATTGCCATTCATCACCACCATCACCCTCACCATCCAGGAAGAAAAACAGGAAACAGCACCAGTTTCCTGCCTGGATATATCCTTAGTTGAGATGATGTAATTTACATCACATCCTGTCCATGCATGACTTCCTTTAGCAATTGTGGGAGGGAAGTAAAGATTCTCAGCCCTCTTACATAGACCTGTTTAAGGAAGTCCTGAATTACCATTCAAGGAAGACAAGTTACCACATTCCCTCACTTTTTCTTCTTCTATGTTGCTCAGTTTTCTAGTTATCCCTCTAGTACAGGAGAACCTAGTGGGAGCAAAAACCTGATATACAGGAGAAATTCAACCCACCGTCCCTCCGGAATAGTTCCCTCAGCGACATAAGTTCTCCTGTACTTTCCTATGGCTGTCAATCCACATATTACACAAAAACAGAACTTATAGAATTTAGGTGAGAGTGTGTGATAAATGTTTATGTATGTGCAATGTAAAACTTTATTGAAGAATGTATGAGAGAGAGAAAGAAGAGAAAAAAGACAAAAAAAAAAAAAAAAAACTTTTAAATTTCATTATTATATATCCTCCTTGCAAGTTTCTTCCTCATTTGTTTCCTTGCCACACAAAAGTATATTATTATAATTGTCGTTAATACTTGAATGAACATGAGTACCAGCGACAGTGTTCGTAGGACTGCATGTGTCTCTGCATTGGTAAAAATTCCCCACCAGGGATGCTCAACGTTTTTTGTAGTAATTTCTATTTCCTTTTTCTGTTGTTCCAGCAGTAAGCTGATGGGGTGTAGTTGTTGTTTGGTACGTTTTACTAACTCATGAAGTTCCAGGGTAAGCTTTGGAATTGGGGGAAAAAGCTTCATTGTCAAATTTGTCCAATCTGCATTTGCAGTAAAATTGATCATTTCAGTGGTAAGGTTTCTTGATGGAAATAGTGTATGAGTTCCTACATATATAGTAGTGGTTACCATGATACAAGACCCTTCTTCCACCAAACATATTTCATCAACTGTCCTATATTCAGAGTGGCCGATAAAGCATGCAATTTCCCCTATGCGGATCACCTCTTGCACCAGGTTTTCTTTTATCAACTGCACCCAGCCATCCTCCTCATCTCCTTTGTCCCAAACACAAATGCATAGCCATCGGTGTTGAGATTTCCTGCAACAGCTTTCATCCATCTCCAATCCTGTAATAGTGGCCAGTCTTTTTGATGGGAAGTGTTGCTTGTAGATTCCATCACTTAACGTGCCAATGCTATGTATAAAGTTCAGTTGCTCTGCCTGCCCCTCCCAACGGGGAATTGCCAGGATTAGTCCTATTGTCCCAGATTGTAGTCCATGTGGCATCCATTGATCTGGGCCTTCAATATAGCTGTATTTAAGATTGTCCTCAGTGATGTCCACTCCTTTTCTTTTCAATGACGTGATAATCCTTGTTGCATTGATTTGTCTTGCCCACTTGTTTTCCTGGATGTCTTTAATAGTTTCCTTTAAATCTGCCAACAGCTTTCCTCCAATCATAGAACAGAAAATGGCAGTTCCCACTATTTCATTCTTAATGCTGTTAGCAATGGAAGCAATATTTTCCTCAACTAGATGCAGGTTGTTGGCAATGGTGTGTATGTCATCAACATTGTCTGTCAGTCTACTCACTATAAGGGAGTCAGCTACTCCACCTGTTTTCATAGCATGTCCCATGCCATCAGTAAGGGAGTTTATCCTGCTGTTCAGTCCAATGATGTCTGCTGAATTCCATACTCCCAATCCAGTTCCGACTCCTCCTAAAAGGGCTGCAAGTGTGTCCCGTTTTTCTCGACTCCCTGCTCCGGTCCACTCAATGATGGTCTCTTGTATACTTTGCTTAAACCACTGCCGCTGTGATTCCGGGCACTTTGGAGGAATAGAAAAATCATTAAAATTTAGAATTATTGGGTAGTAAGTCCACCCAACCCCTTGCACAACTGTTTCATGTGTTGGTACCACCACCAATCCGCCTATTGGCCATGGTACCTTCTTCTGATCTTTACAACGTTGCAGCTCCTTTACAGAGACAAATACTTCATCTATTGTTAGAACACACCCCTTTCCAGTATCAAAATTGCAGAATTCCTCTAGATCAGGCTGGGCAGCTATAACAGCAGCGTCCCATTCTCCACCTTCTTCTAATGTTAAGTTACTCACTACTACTGTAATATTGGTAACCCTCCCTTGTACCTTTGTTGTTATTTTAGTCCTTCCTTTAAAGTTTCCTGTATTCATTATCTGTCCATATCTTATAACCCATTCCCAATTATGTCCCTCTATACTTTTTATTGGAGCTCTAAGAGCTAATCCCCTGGTACTATTATGTGGCAAAATAATGTTTACTTGTAACCCTCCACCCTCTTTTACTTCCAATTCCCTGGGCCAAATAAATCTATCTGCTTGAACATAATGTAACTCCAATCTTTTCAAACTCTTTCCCTTATTTGCTGTATCTTCTGGCCTTATTGCCTGTCTCCCCATTCCTACTGTGATACAGCTTATACTTATCCCTCCTGTAACAAGGATCCACCACAATCTTCTGTTGACACGCATCTTCATTCTTATACAGCCTTGCTCTGTGGGAACACTAGATTCCATCATTAGAAACATATACATAAAAAATAAAAACAGCATTAGAGACATATACATACACAAACAGAAGAAAAAAAAAAATAATAAAAAAAACAATGTGTATGTATTTATTCAATTTGTACTTAACCTCTATTCCATATTTTGTCCTTCCTAAATCTTTTAAGCTGTGATGCATGCAGCCAGACTTCTCCTTTCTCTGCGTGATCAATCAAGTATACAGAGGTCCCTAATTTATCTACTACAGTATATGGTCCCTTCCATTTTGCTCTTCCCCAAGGAAGGTGTTCATCTTGATTCTGCACCATAACTCTGTCCCCTGCCTCATATGATGTCAGATCCCCTGCTGCATCATACCATCGCTTTCGATGTTGGTATTGTTCTTCATCTTCCACAGCCACAGATTTATGAACAATTTCCAAGTGTGTGGCCAACTCCTTTACCCTTTGATCTGTGATTGCAGCGGTTTGTAAAGCTACAGGTGGTCATCCAGTTTTTCCAGGAGGGCATTGGTCTACCCATTAAAATTTCATACGGTGAAAATCCTGTTGATCTACAGGGCCTTGATCTAAGTCGGGCACATACTAAAGGTATGTATATGTCCCAAGCTTGCCCATGTTCTGCCATTCATTCGCTCAACTTGACCTGCTGCCTGTGGATGGTATGGGATATGGTGTTTCAGTTCAATACCCACCATCCTACAAAGTTCCTTCATTACATTTCCTATGAATGCCGCTCCATTGTCGCAATCAAGGACTTTTGGAATTCCCCACACTGTCAGTACATCGCTTACTAATTTCCTGGCTGTGGTTAGTGCTGTACAGTTTCTTGTTGGGATTGCGATCATCCATCTTGAGAAGCTATCTACTATCATGAGAATATATTTATTTCCTCTTGTGGTTGTTGGCAATGGTCCGGTGTAATCAATTTGAATTATTTCCCATGGGCCTACAAGTGTCTGTCTCATTAATTCTCCCCTTCTTTTCCTGTTGGACTGGTCAAATCTTGCACATATAATACAACTATCCACAAATTCTTCAAGATCCTTGTTTTGCCCGATCCACCATCCCAAATGTCGAATCCTCTCTTTTGCTTCTCTGATCTTTGGATGTCCTCCTGCTTGTGATCCATGTATCCATCGGAGTAAGTCTTTTCTCACTTGTTGTGGTACAATCCAAATCGGTTCCCCGGTTTCTGATATACATATTAGCCCTTGCTCCTCCATCACTTTTTTGCCCCCGTATATCACTTCTTCTCCCTTTTGTATCTTTTAGTTATCTTTTAGTTCCTCATCTTGATCTTGTAATTCCTGCAGTTGCTTCATCTTAATTGAAATAAATGTAGATTTGCTCCTTGTAGTAGAAGCTATTTGTAATGTGTTTTTTGTGGGTGGTTTCCAGTCTTCCACTTGGACAGCTGCCTCTTTTGCATATCGGTCAGCAAGGTAGTTTCCCTCTCGGTGTGGCCCTGTCTTTTTATGTGCCCGTACTTTGATCATGTTAATTCTTTTGAACTTTTGTGATAACTTTTCTACCATCTGCCATAGATCTTGGAACTTAACAGGGTAACCATCTGTGGCAAGGAATTGGTTACTATCCCACCATTTTAGCAGAAGGCATGTGCCTCGGAACACCCAGTCACTATCCAAAACAATTGTCAATATGTCACTTCTTCCAGACTCTTGCTGAAGTACTTCAATGACTGCAGCCAGTTCTGCATATTGTGCTGAATATGCTTTGATTCTAAATGCAAATTCTTTTATGATATCTTTACCCAACATTTTTACTCCGGCCATTCCTGATATTCTTTTTCCTTGTGCATAGTGACAGCTGCCATCAGTATACCATACAGGATCTGAGGTCATCACAAGATGAGTGGCATCTTTGAACACCGCGTGGCATGTTGATTCAGGATAGATCTGGCATTCATGAGCTTCTCCCTTTATGCAAATTCCAGCCACCCATTCTTTTGGTTCTCTTAAGGCATGAGTTGAAATGTTATCAGCGAGCAGTGCCATAGTCCATTTCTGAATGCGGGCATTGTTGATGTGGCTGATTGCCAGGCTGCCTTGTCTGAGGATCTGCAATGGAGTATGATGTGTACAGATTATTATTGTCTGTGTGCCAAATAGGTATTTAAATCTTCTAATTGCCCAGTATGCTGCTAAGATCAATCTCTCACACCATCCAAATTTCAGCTCTACGGCAGACAGCATCTGAGATCCAAAAGCCACTGGACGTTCTGCATGTCCCCACAGTTGAGTGATGACTGCTCCTTGTGAATCTGGCATTGTAATCGGATATAGTCTAAATTCTTTTTCATGGTCTGGAGATGCCAGAGTTGGTGCACTCCCTAGTTCAGCCTTCAATTTTTGTACTGCTGATGTGTGTTCCTCTGTCCAATCCCAATTCTGTGCTCTCAGGAGTTCATAAAGGGGTTGTGCCAGTTGAGCATATCGTGGGGTAAATTCACGACAAAATCCCATTATTCCAAGCAATGATTGGAGCGCTGTACGGTCTGTAGGAATGGGTAACTGAGCAATAACTTTGGCCCTGTCTTGATCAATTGATCGTCCATCTCCTGATATGGTTACTCCTAAGAAGTTGACTTTCTGGCATGCCAATTGTGCCTTTGCCCCATTTAGCTTAAGTCCAGCTTCCAGTATGCATTGTAATAATATTGCCAGGTCTTCTTTGTGTTCTTCCATGTTCGGGGATTGTAAGAGGACATCATCAACATATTGAATGATACGATCTGGACGTGGGAAAGCTGTCAATGCATTTTTCATGTATGTGTGAAAAATAGCTGGGGAGTCACAATATCCCTGTGGTAATACTGTGAAAGCATATTGTCGGCCCTCCCAGTTGAACGCCGTCCGGTAGTGGCATTCTTCAGCTAAGGGAATTGACCAAAATCCATTGGCCACATCTATTACACTGAATACTTTCATTTCTGGTGAAATTTTGGACATCATTTCACAATAAACAGAAACAACAGGGGCCATTCTTTTTGCAAGTTTGTTCACGACCCTGTAATCAATGGTAAGTCTCCATGATGAGGCTGCTTTTTCATCTCCATTCCCTTTTAACACAGCTTTTCTCACAGGCCAACATGGTGAGTTACATGCATACCCATTTCCAGATTTAATTATTCCACGTCTCTCCAGCATTTCTATCATCTCGGTGATTGATGCCACTGATTCTCTTGGTACTGGATATTGCTTTTGCCATTGTGGGTCTCCTCCTTTCAACAAGACCATTCCTTTCATTCTTCCACAGTCTAATTTATCTGTAGCCCAAACAGGTATGTCTTGGATTAGCTTCTGCAGCCATTCTGGTTGTCCGTCTAGTTTCAGTTTGTTTTTTTCCAGACTTTTTATCGGAGAGACAATATATGCCATTGGGAGCACAACCCCTTTCGTCAACTCTGTACTTACCTGATTCACCTTTTCTGTCTTCCACAAACAACAATTGGCAAGATCTACAATGAAATTTCCTTTTTTTAAAGCTTCTATTCCCAATATTTCCTCTGGCCAACCCACTATTGCTTCTACTTGTATTGTTTTTCCTCCAACCTGCTCTAACCTCCTGTGGATTCCCAGTAACTCCCATAATACTTACTGAAGAATCCCCATTTTTGACCCTGTTGGTCATTGTAACTGCTGCTCCTGTATCTACCAACATATTTTTCCCTACCCCTGCGATGACTGTATAAATGGTAGGCCGACCTGCCTCATCCATGGTTAAATTAGCTGAGTGAATGAGATGCTGAGGCGCAGGGGTTGGGATTTGTCATTGTGACTCATTCTACTCCGTCCCTCTTTTATAACACTATATTGCATCTTTGCCTCACTTTCCTTCAATTTCCTCTCTGACTCAGCTACCTTGTTTTTAAGTATGTGATTTTCCTCTTCTATCCTATCCTTCTGTCTCCTGAGTTCCCAATAGCCCATGTTACCGTTTCTCTCTCCCTCCTGATTAGCCCTCCAGTTGCTGCCATCCCTATTCCTATAGTCCCTAGGTGGATCTCTCCATCTTTTGTCAAGGTTCTGTTTTGGTCTCCAGTTTTGATCATCCTTCTTGTTCTGGGGTACATCCCACGTATGGTTTCTCCATTTACCATCTATATCTCTACCAGACTCGACCTTAAATGTTCTTACAGCTAAAACAGAGCAGGCCTGTTCTTTGAAAGGATGCTTGATCCACCACTTATCAGCTCTAGTTAGTACCATTTCCAAGTCTATTGGTGTTGGATCAAAAAGCCTGACAAATTCTTGACACTCCCGGGGAAGGGCTTCCATTACTTTTGCTATATGTTCTGGTGAGCCCAGCACTAGAGGCTGTTGAGGTTGTCGTAGAGTATACCAAAAAAATATCCTTTGAGCTACCTCTCTAGGACCATCTGTTGGCCTCATGGTAATATTTGCTATTTCTTTCTCTATGCTAAGTAGATAGAAATTAGTTACAGCAATTCTTCCTGCCTGATCAGACACACTGTTATTAAATCCCAATAGTCTACTAGCCAAAGGACCCATAGCGTATTCTAACAGTTCTGTCCATTCCTCTAAGTTAAGAACTCCTTTTTTAGCTCTATCTGCTCCCCTCATAAACCAATGTGTAAACGTATTAAAGTTGTTAGTTGGCATACTTCCCCACCATTTCTGGAAATTGTCTTTATCTGCCATAGACATCGATCGAGTCTGCATAGAAAATCCTGTAGGTGTTTGCCTTGCATTAAATAATTCTGAAACAATAACTGGTGCTTGTGGTATGGTATCTACTTGTGGAACAGAATAACATAAGAACTCTTTTCTATCTTGGTTCATTTTCGGCACTGGTTCTTTATTTTGTGCCACGAACATATCCAGATCTGGATATATTTTGGCAATGTCTCTGACTCCTTTTATCCCTTCTAACTTTGTTTTATTTTTATAGTCCATTATTATGTTTTGAAGTTCTGTTATTTTTACTCCATAAGCATCCCTATGCTCTTCTATTTCCCTTAACTCCCTTTCTAGTTCCCCAACAATTGTAGTTGTTCTCAAAGCTGCAATTTTTTAAAAATCCCTTTTGTCCATTGCTTCCTCCATTTTATTTGTTGTTTCCAAATTATGCTGCCGTAATTCTACAACTAAGTCTATTAGGCCTCCTATTGTGGCTACAACAGCTTGTGTGACCAAACTTTTTCTTTTCTTTGTTCTATACTTTTTGTTATTTACAATTTGTGTTAGAACATCCATTAATCTCTCCTCTTTTTCACTGTCTGGGTTTGCTGGCTCTGGAAGCTCATATGGACCATCATGTTTTTGAATATGTTTCCTAAAGTACTCACGCACTTCTGTGGGAAAGTATTTGGCCCTTTGAAAAGACATTCCTACTCTTTTACTCACCCAAGTAGGAACCCAAATCAATTTGCGACTAAAGTAGCACGCTTCTGATTAGCCAACAATATTTGATGACTATTCAGTAGGCCAGGTGTAATATGTAGAAAAATAGACTAGTACCCACAATGCAAATTATACTTACCTTAGTATGGTGAAGGTAATACTTGCTAATTAACTTAAAATATAATAGCAAGGCCTGCAGGGTAGGAGATATACCTGAACTAGGATATGCAAAACACCCAAAAAGTATAAGGTATGGAAGCCTATAGTGTATTAAAATGCACGCCTGAAATAATATATATATATATATATATATATATATATATATATATATATATATATATATATAGAAGATTTAAAATGGTCTATTTATTTATTTTTCTCCAGGCCTGTACTATGATAAAGGATTAGAGAAAGAAAAAGAAAGAAGAGAAAAAAAAAAAAAAAAAAAAAAAAATAATAATAGTATTAACAAACTCAGGTATTTGAAACACACAACAAAACTAATTGTGGCCTGATGCCCAAGCTTGTATATTAAAAATGGAGGCTTGAATTAGCATTCAAATACACAAAGAAGCCACATGGAGCCTTATTCAAATGCAGGGCTAGGCCTGTACTTTGATAGTCAAAAGCACAACAAAACTCAACTCAGATATTTGAAACCCACAAAAACAACCTGTATGATATCTATTTGTTTTATGTATCAAAATAAGCAAGTACGAACAAAACTCAACTCAGAAGCTAGTACGATATAAAGGATTAAAAATAATAATTAAAGCCTGATGCCCAAGCTTGTATATTAAAAATGGAGGCTTGAATTAGCATTCAAATACACAAAGAAGCCACATGGAGCCTTATTCAAATGCAGGGCTAGGCCTGTACTTTGATAGTCAAAAGCACAACAAAACTCAACTCAGATATTTGAAACCCACAAAAACAACCTGTATGATATCTATTTGTTTTATGTATCAAAATAAGCTAGTACGAACAAAACTCAACTCAGAAGCTAGTACGATATAAAGGATTAAAAATAATAATTGAAGCCTGATGCCCAAGCTTGTATATTAAAAATGGAGGCTTGAATTAGCATTCAAATACACAAAGAAGCCGCATGGAGCCTATTAAATTGTATTCAAATGCAGGGCTAGGCCTGTACTCAAAAGCACAACAAAACTCAACTCAGATAAACCCACAAAAACAACCTGTATGATATATATTTGTTTTATGTATCAAAATAAGCTAGTAAGAACAAAACTCAACTCAGAAGCTAGTACGATATAAAGGATTAAAAATAATAATTGAAGCCTGATGCTCAAGCTTGTATATTAAAAATGGAGGCTTGAATTAGCATTCAAATACACAAAGAAGCCGCATGGAGCCTTATTCAAATGCAGGGCTAGGCCTGTACTTTGATAGTCAAAAGCACAACAAAACTCAACTCAGATATTTGAAACCCACAAAAACAACCTGTTTGATATCTATTTGTTTTATGTATCAAAATAAGCTAGTACGAACAAAACTCAACTCAGAAGCTAGTACGATATAAAAGATTAAAAATAATAATTGAAGCCTGATGCCCAAGCTTGTATATTAAAAATGGAGGCTTGAATTAGCATTCAAATACACAAAGAAGCCACATGGAGCCTTATTCAAATGCAGGGCTAGGCCTGTACTTTGATAGTCAAAAGCACAACAAAACTCAACTCAGATATTTGAAACCCACAAAAACAACCTGTATGATATCTATTTGTTTTATGTATCAAAATAAGCAAGTACGAACAAAACTCAACTCAGAAGCTAGTACGATATAAAGGATTAAAAATAATAATTGAAGCCTGATGCCCAAGCTTGTATATTAAAAATGGAGGCTTGAATTAGCATTCAAATACACAAAGAAGCCACATGGAGCCTTATTCAAATGCAGGGCTAGGCCTGTACTTTGATAGTCAAAAGCACAACAAAACTCAACTCAGATATTTGAAACCCACAAAAACAACCTGTATGATATCTATTTGTTTTATGTATCAAAATAAGCTAGTACGAACAAAACTCAACTCAGAAGCTAGTACGATATAAAGGATTAAAAATAATAATTGAAGCCTGATGCCCAAGCTTGTATATTAAAAATGGAGGCTTGAATTAGCATTCAAATACACAAAGAAGCCGCATGGAGCCTATTAAATTGTATTCAAATGCAGGGCTAGGCCTGTACTCAAAAGCACAACAAAACTCAACTCAGATAAACCCACAAAAACAACCTGTATGATATATATTTGTTTTATGTATCAAAATAAGCTAGTAAGAACAAAACTCAACTCAGAAGCTAGTACGATATAAAGGATTAAAAATAATAATTGAAGCCTGATGCTCAAGCTTGTATATTAAAAATGGAGGCTTGAATTAGCATTCAAATACACAAAGAAGCCGCATGGAGCCTTATTTAAATGCAGGGCTAGGCCTGTACTTTGATAGTCAAAAGCACAACAAAACTCAACTCAGATATTTGAAACCCACAAAAACAACCTGTTTGATATCTATTTGTTTTATGTATCAAAATAAGCTAGTACGAACAAAACTCAACTCAGAAGCTAGTACGATATAAAGGATTAAAAATAATAATTGAAGCCTGATGCCCAAGCTTGTATATTAAAAATGGAGGCTTGAATTAGCATTCAAATACACAAAGAAGCCACATGGAGCCTTATTCAAATGCAGGGCTAGGCCTGTACTTTGATAGTCAAAAGCACAACAAAACTCAACTCAGATATTTGAAACCCACAAAAACAACCTGTATGATATCTATTTGTTTTATGTATCAAAATAAACTAGTACGAACAAAACTCAACTCAGAAGCTAGTACGATATAAAGGATTAAAAATAATAATTGAAGCCTGATGCCCAAGCTTGTATATTAAAAATGGAGGCTTGAATTAGCATTCAAATACACAAAGAAGCCGCATGGAGCCTATTCAATTGTATTCAAATGCAGGGCTAGGCCTGTACTCAAAAGCACAACAAAACTCAACTCAGATAAACCCACAAAAACAACCTGTATGATATATATTTGTTTTATGTATCAAAATAAGCTAGTAAGAACAAAACTCAACTCAGAAGCTAGTACGATATAAAGGATTAAAAATAATAATTGAAGCCTGATGCCCAAGCTTGTATATTAAAAATGGAGGCTTGAATTAGCATTCAAATACACAAAGAAGCCGCATGGAGCCTATTAAATTGTATTCAAATGCAGGGCTAGGCCTGTACTCAAAAGCACAACAAAACTCAACTCAGATAAACCCACAAAAACAACCTGTATGATATATATTTGTTTTATGTATCAAAATAAGCTAGTAAGAACAAAACTCAACTCAGAAGCTAGTACGATATAAAGGATTAAAAATAATAATTGAAGCCTGATGCCCAAGCTTGTATATTAAAAATGGAGGCTTAACCTAGACTCCACACACAATCAGCACTTGATTTCCCATGCAGAGGATAATTAGACAAAGTACTTTTTTTCTTCCCCCCCCCAAAAATAAATAAATCTTACTATCTATTAATGTGATATTACCTCATAAATAACCTTTGTAGAAGTCTAAAATTCGTGGTCGCCAAATGTGGTGTATCACCAAATTAATATATATAAATATTACACAAGGTTCGTCTACATTAAAAGGTATTTATTAAAAGTCAACAACACAATACTATAAATGTATCACAAACACACAGCCCAGACCCACGGAGCAAAAACCCTTTTTAAATCTATCTACCTATATAGTAATCCCCTTTCCCAAATGCTTTATCTTACCCACGGTTAGACCATTGCCATTCATCACCACCATCACCCTCACCATCCAGGAAGAAAAACAGGAAACAGCACCAGTTTCCTGCCTGGATATATCCTTAGTTGAGATGATGTAATTTACATCACATCCTGTCCATGCATGACTTCCTTTAGCAATTGTGGGAGGGAAGTAAAGATTCTCAGCCCTCCTACATAGACCTGTTTAAGGAAGTCCTGAATTACCATTCAAGGAAGACAAGTTACCACAAGGGGCGTTTATGCTGAGGAGGGGGGATTAGGTTGAGGAGGGGGAGGGAAAGAGACACGGGGGGGTAGAGAGACACACGGGGGGTGTAGAGACACACGGGGGGGTTAGAGACACACAGGGGGGTTAAAGACACACGGGGGGGTTAGAGACACACGGGGGGGGGGGGGAGGGGAGAGTGACTCGAGTATAAGCCGAGGGGGCCCTTTTTTGCCTTAAAAAAAGGGCTGAAAAACTCGGCTTATACTCGAGTATTTACGGTATTACTGAAGTCATATTTGCCACTCATTTTATTCCATTTAAAATAATATATTTCTGAGAGACATGTTTTAGCAGATCTCTGAAATTCTTTGCAGCTCTGTTAAGACTCTGCTTATGTTATTTACTGTTTTTCGATAAATCTCTCTGACATCAAGTAAATTAATGTAATTAGAAGTAGTGTTTGAAAAAATATATTTAGACAAGAACAGTAAAGTGATATATTTATCTTTATAAGGTAAATATACTGTTTAAAACTATCAGCATTACTTTCTTATTTTAGATGCACTGATAAAATTAATGTAATTTATATCTTTCAGACATTTGGAGCTCTATAAAACACTTACCAAGACATCTACATTTTCGCTGCAGAGAGGTTACCAGTTTTGCAAAAATTTGGGTAAACAAATACTGATTTGTACATATGATTTGTACAATAATTGCATTGCAAATTGTGGAGAATATAAACCTAAAGTATTACAGTGTGTTGTCCTAATTTCCCTACCAGAGAATTCAGCTTTATTCATGGTCTGTATGTTAGTGAAAGCATTCTGAAATGCAACTATCACACCAAAGTATACATGCCCTAATGTGAATGTGAGACAGTTGTAAGTTTACAGAAATTTAGACGAAGCCTCACTTTACATAGGGCATTTTGCCAAAAAGGAAACTAATGAGAACCAATCACAAGAAATTACTTATTTTGCTACTGATAATATACACAGTCTCTTGAGTTTACATATACTTTCAGATTAAGTAAACTAGATTATTAATTCAATTTATGAGAATATAGATATCCCAGAAAATATGATTATTCGTAGCCTATTCAATCACAGGTTTTAAAAAGAACTGGTAGCGGATGATTTGCTATGGTTTTGAATAATATAATAATAATTTCACAAGAAATAAAATAACTAATTAATAATAAAAATATTACCACTAAGGTAGCAGATAAGGGGAGCATAGTTATCTAGAAAACAATGGAGTAATTGAAAAAAGTAAATAAGATAATGGGAGATAACCTACATCCTTTTAAAAAAAAGTTCTGTGACTGCAATAAGAAATTATTAACCATTTTGGAAGGCGCTTTGGATAAAGTACATAAGAACCAAATAATAAGACCTCCGGAGATCACATTAAATCTGGTATTGATCCAGTGACATGTAACTTATCATCATATATATACTCATTCTTCCAGACACTTCCAGTCAACTTAAAGGGCCAGTTAATTCAGCACAATTTGTGGACACCAGTGGAAAGATCTCATGAAGGCAAGTTGAAATACTTCTTGAATTTTTGAAGTACGTGCCTTTCTGACAAATCTTAAAAACTGTATGGTTTTCTGTTTACATCTCTCAGACTGCTAACTCTCTAACTCACAGCTCAGACAGAGTGTTGTTCATTCTCCTAAGTGACTTTCTCCAATCAGGTTGCAGTGGTGTGTATGCATAGAACTCAATAGAAATTATTTTGACTGACAGGGTGTGTGTGCCTACACAGCAGTGACATAGATGCTTGATCTTGCTTTGCAGGAAGTTTCATCCTCTCACGAAACCTGTGAATGTTTGGGAACGCAGCAGCGTGAGTCAGAGAAGTGATTTTTGCAGGGACAAGCTCTCTCAAAATGCAAGGAAGGAACAATAAAAATTGCATTATATCAAAGTATGCACACATTTATAAGACTATATGGGTCTATATATTTTTTCTTTTCTCTCTCTCCTTCGTGCCTGCAGCTCTCTGCTTCAGGCATGCCAGTTGCGCTCTCGGCTTCTAGCATGATGGAGGAAGTATCGGATTGTCTGATACTTTCCATAGACATACAGCACGACTGCCGATACGCTACAGCAATTGGCTGTACAACACACACCTTCATATACTCTAGGCGGAGGAAACGAGGGGGTAGGCCACAAAATGTAAACACACTTCTAATACAATTCTTTTAAAACCTGCACCTGGATTTTTGGATACAAACAAACTTGCTTTGCAACATCCTGCAGAGCAACCTATGGGAGGTAAATGACCCTTTAACCTTTGCTTCCTCAACCATTTAACTTTCATTCAGTACTACGGATTATGTTGGCACATTACAAATAGAAGTTATTAATAATCATTTAGGAATTTACTATATGGTTAAATCCGATCCTACCTCAGTTATTTGTCTAGACAGCCCCACACGATTCTCAGTACTCCAGAACAGAATCGCTAGTGTTGACCTGTCAAATCACAGTTAGACAAATTGGCAAAGCAGGGCTTACGTCTTTCTGTCCTGACTACTGGAAGATGGCATAGGGCCAACTATTACAGAGACACACTACATTTTCTTTAGTACACCTATATGTTATTTAGGTTATTTCAGCCGGTTATTGTTATACAGTTCATTCTTTAACCTGGGGTTAGTGATACGCGGAGGGTGACTTTTGCTATTGATGGATGTATATGAATATAATGTCTTTAAAGATTGTGTTGTGAGCGTGTGGAGGGGATTTCATTCGTGCTGTTTATAACAAGTAGTTAGATTGTGACACAATGTCTGATCTGACAGTCTAGTTTGGCTTGAAGTGTATCAGGCAAGGTCTCTCCTTCTCTTAAAGGTAGACAGACTGTTGACTATTTTCAGGCATAAGTTACAAATAGGTGTCTATTGAAATGCCATACTTTCATACATATGAGGCTAAAATATGTTCACACACAACCACAGTGCCATCAAGCTATGGCATGTGATTGTGTATTGCCCGCTAAACTTGGCACCAATATTGCTCACTTTGTACATATTAATTCTTATGTTTTATACAAGAAAGGAAGAATCTAACTTTTTTCATCCAAGATCTTTAGTCACAGTGGTACTAGCACAACTGACCGAAGCCATTGATCAAATAAATGAATAATAGTTTAAGCAACATGGAATGCTGAGTTAATGCAATTTTCTTGTGCAAAATGCCAAACAAAATGACTGGCAAATAAAACTTTAGTAAAGGTGAGATATCATACAAAATATGCATGGTACCATTATATTATCATGGAGCTAGACTAACTGATATGTCATAAATATGTTCCTTAGATTGTAAGTTTTAATTGTATAGGATGCTTGAAAAAGTACTCTATATGCAAGATTCCAAGCTCAGGGCTCTATTTTAATTTAATCTGCATTGATATTGTTTTTATGTTCTACTTCATCCTATGTATGGTGCTGCAGGATATGTTAGTGCATTATAAATACTAGATAATAATAATAATAATAATAATAATATTTACTGTAAAGTTTACCACCCCCTATGAAATGAGAGTATGTTAATATCATAAAAAATATTTAGTAAAACTTGTTTAATCTTATTGGAATCTAACAGGAAATATGTCAGTGCTAGCAGACTCTATTCACAGCTCTGGATCTTACTGACAGCTACAATGCAGCACAGTGCCTGATAGAGACCATCCCCCAAAGAAAGTAATACATTTAAAGCAGTATATTTTTCTCTTGGAGCTTCATTTCCAAAAAAAGAAACACACTGTTCAAATCATAAAATGTAACAAAATATAAATTAAACCGTCCCCAAAATGGTCCTTTTAAATAATTAGGCACTACAGGTATTGTATATGAATAAAGTTACTGATGCACATAATTAATTTTATATATATATATACAGTGGAAATAACAAGTCTACACACCCCTGTTAAAATGTCAGGTTTCTGTGCTGTAAAAAAATGAGACAAAGATAAATCATTTCAGAACTTTTTCCACCTTTAATGTGACCTATAAACTGTACAACTCAATTGAAAAACAAACTGAAATCTTTTAGGTAGAGGGAAGAAAAAATATAAAAATAAAATAATATGGTTGCATAAGTATGCACACCCTTAAACTAATACTTTGTTGAAGCACCTGTTAATCGTATTACAGCATGGCACATTTTGACTTGGCAAGATCTGCCGACTCTTCTTTGCAAAAACACTACAAATCTGTCAGATTGCGAGGGCATCTCCTGTGCACAGCCCTCTTCAGATCACCCCACAGATTTTCAATTGGATTCATGTCTGGGCTCTTGCTGGGCCTTTCCAAAACTTTAATCTGCTTCTGGTGAAGCCATTCCTTGGTTGCTTTGGGTCGTTGTCATGCTGAAAGATGAAGTTCCTCTTCATGTTCAGCTTTCTAGCAGAAGCCTGAAGGTTTTGTGCCAATATTGACTGTTATTTGGAACTGTTCATAATTCCCTCTATCTTAACTAAGGCCCCAGTTCCAGCTGAAGAAAAACAGCCCCAAAGCATGATGCTGCCACCACCATGCTTCACTGTGGGTATGGTGTTCTTTTGGTGATGTGCAGTGTTGTTTTTGCGCCAAACATAACTTTTGTAATTATGGACAAAAAGTTCAACCTCGGTTTCATCAGACCATAACAACTTTTCCCACATGCTTTTGGGAGACTTCAGATGTGTTTTTGCAAAATGTAGCCTGGCTTGGATGTTTTTCTTCGTAAGAAAAGGCTTTCGTCTTGCCACTCTACCCCATAGCCCAGACACATGAAGAATACGGGAGATTATTGTCACATGTACTACACAGCCAGTACTTGCCAGCTATTCCTGCAGCTCCTTTATTATTGCTGTAGGCCTCTTGGAAGCCTCCCAGACCAGTTTTCTTCTCGTCTTTTCATCAATTTTGGAGGGAGCTCCAGTTCTTGGTAATGTCACTGTTGTGCCATATTTTCTCCACTTAATGATGACTGTCTTCACTGTGTTCCATGGTATATCTAATGCCTTTGAAATTCTTTTGTACCCTTCTCCTGACTGATACCTTTTAACAATGAGATCCCTCTGATGCTTTGGAAGCTCTCTGTAGACCATAGCTTTTGCTGTGGGATGCGACTAAGAAAATTTCAGGAAAGACCAACTAGAGCAGCTGAACTTTATTTGGAGTTAATCAGAGGCACTTTTTAATGATGGCAGGTGTATGCTGACTCCTATTTAACACGATTTGTTGTGATTGCTTAATTCTGAACACAGCTACATCCCCAGTTATAAGAGGGTGTGCAGACTTATGCAACCACATTATTTTTCTTTTTCTTCCCTCCTCCTAAAAGATTTCAGTTTGTTTTTCAATTGAGTTGTACAGTTTATAGGTCACATTAAAGGTGGAAAAAGTTCTGAAATGATTTATCTTTGTCTCTTTTTTTTACAGCACAGAAACCTGACATTTTGACAGGGGTGTGTAGATTTTTTATATCCACTGTATATATAAAAATTATTTTAGAGGAAAAAATTATTATCTCAATTTAAATAGTTATCTGAATATTCGTACTGAAGATTTCAATGTGTGGACACAAAAAAGAAAAATAACGTTTACAAGAATCACAGTTTATCTTACACTTTTATCTTTTACTAAAATGTAACTTTTATTGGTATCACTAAAATCTTTTATAGCACATAAGACGACTCACATGGATATTAATATTAAAAATATACTTATGTTACTCTAAAGAACTCAATACAACAATATATAGGGAAGTTTCACTAGAACAAATATCCGAAAGCAAAAAAAAATACTAGGGAAAGATGGTAGTAATCACTTTAAAGGGTTTTCCAGTTCCCTGGTTACTTAACCTCACTTCCCTATATATTGTATTGAGTTCTTTAGAGTAACATAAGATAACTATTCTTATCGGGAACTGGATATTAACATCCAATTATAGTACTGAGTATATTTGAACATTCGATCAACTCAAAATCAATTAAAATGGGTTAAACTAATAGCCATCAAACAATAAGGAAGTTTCACATAAAGGGTTCCACCTCAAACCTTATATTAGTAATAAAGGTGGAAGAGATATCATTATCAATATCTGGCCCAGGTTATACAAGAAATGTAGGCTATCTTGGATTTAGTAATCACAAATAATATTGATATGGTATCAAATATTAATATAGGGCAACCATGATCACAACACAGTCTCATTTGAGATTAAATTAAAAAAACAAAAGGGGCCAACAAAAACACTCTTAATTTTAAAAGGATTTTAATGGTCTAAGGACAGCAAAACAAAGTATAAACTGGAACAGAGAACTGGCAGGTTAAAAATACTGAACATATATGGACAACATGTAAATCCTCACTAAATATACATACTTATCACCATATACCATGTGGGAATAAAAGTAAAAGGAGTACATTACATCCAATGTGGCTTAAAATGATTTCAAGATCAAAATAAGGAGTACAAAAAGGCATTTCAATTATACAAACAAGAGGGGACAGAGACTGTTTTACGTGAGTACAAGGAAATCAACAAGGCTTGCAAAAGGGCTATTAGAAAATTAGAAATAAGTGGCTCTAAATATATTAATGGGAAGAAGGCCAGGAAGTAAGCTACAGGAACAATACAATGTGAAACCATCCATCTGCTAATTAGTGACCAGGAAAAGACAGATTAGCTAAATAGGTTCTTTTCTGCACTGCAACATAATGGGGCTGCACTATCTTCATTAAATAATTGGTTAACAGAGGAAGAAATCCAAAAGAGGTTGGAAAAAATAAATATTAATAAAGCCCCAGGTCCTTATAGAATACACCCAAGGGTACTAAGGGAACTGGGTTCTGTAATAGATTCACTCAACATGGTATCTCTACCAGATGACTGGAGAAAAGCAGATGTGATACCTATATTTAAGAAGGGAGGAAGAGCAAATATGCAGAATTATAGACAAGTGAGCCTCACTTCTGTAGTGTGAAAGCTTTTAGAAAGGTTAATAATGGATACTATACAGGAATATGTCTATTTGAACAGTATTATAAGTAGGAGTCAACAATTCAGTAGGAGTCAGCAACTAAGTGGATATAGTATTTTTGGATTTTGCAAAGGCATTTGATACAGTGCCAAATGGAAGACTATTGAGCAAACTAAGGGATAAAGGAATTGCAGTAAATATCTGCTCATGGGTCGAGAGCTGGCTAAAAGACATGTAGCAAAGTAAATGGAACATTCTCAGATTGGACTAATGTGGTAAGTGGGGTTCCTCAGGGTTCAGTATTAGGTGCTCTCCTTTTTACCATATTTATTAATTACTTAGAACTAGGCCTAGAAAGTATTGTCTCCATTTTTGCTCATGACACAAAGTTGTGCAAGGTAATTAAATCAGAAAAGGATGTACTTTTCCTCAAAAGGGATTTGCATAAATTAGAGAATGGGCAACTAAATGGCTGATGAGATTTAATACGAATAAATGTAAAGTTATGTATTTAGGAAGGAAAAATAGCCAAATCTAGGGGTCAGACAACCACCTACAGTGGGGGGAAAAGTATTTGATCCCTTACTGATTTTTAACGTTTGTCCACTGACAAAGAAATGATCAGTCTATAATTTTAAATGTAGTTGTATTTTAACAGTGAGAGACAGAATAAAAAAAAGAAAAAGAAAAACGCATGTCAAAAAGGTTAAAGATTGATATGCAGGTCAATGATGGAAATTAGTATTTGACCCCTTTGTCTTAGTACTTGGTGGCAAAACCCCTGTTAGCAATCACAGATCAGATGTTTCTTGTAGTTGGCCACCAGGTTTGCACACATCTCAGGAGGGATTTTGTCCCACTCCTCTTTGTAGATCCTCTCCAAGTCATTAAGGTTTTGAGGCTGATGTTTGGCAACTCAAACCTTCAGTTCCCTCCACAGATTTTCTAAAGGATTATGGTCTGGAGACTGGCTAGGCCATGTGGTGTATCACCAAATTAATATTACACAAGGTTCGTCTACATTAAAAGGTATTTATTAAAAGGCAGATAACACAATACTATAAATGTATTACAAACACAACAGCCCAGACCCACGGAGCAACACCCCCTTTTAAATCTATCTACCTATATATATATAGTAATTCCCTTCCCCAAACGCTTGATCTTACCCACGGTCAGACCATTGACATCATCACCACCATCAACCATCACCAACACCACCCAGCAAGCAAACAGGAAACAGCACCAGTTTCCTGCCTGGATATATCCTTAGTTGAGATGATGTAATTTACATCACATCCTGTCCATGACTTCCTTTAGCAATTGTGGGAGGGAAGTAAAGATTCTCAGCCCTCCTACAAAGGCCTGTTTAAATTACCATTCAAGGAAGACAAGTTACCACAGGCCACTCCAGGACCTTACTGTGTTTCTTCTTGAGCCATTCCTTTGTGTGTTTTGGGTCATTGTCGTGCTGGAATACCAATCCATGACCCATTTTCAATGCCCTGGCTGAGGGAAGGAGGTTCTCACCCAAGATTTGACGGTACATGGCTCTGTCAATCGTCCCTTTCATGCAGTGCAGTTGTCCTGTTCCCTTAGCAGAAGAACACCCCCAAAGCATAATGTTTCCACCTCCATGTTGGACGGTGGGGATGGTGTTCTTGGGGTTATAGGCAGCATTCCTCCTCCTCCAAACATGGCGAGTTGAGTTGATGACAAAGAGCTTGATTTTGTTCACATCTGACCAAAACACGTTCACCCAGATCTCCTCTGAATCATTCAGATGTTCATTGGAAAACTTCAGATGCGCCTGTACAAGTGCTTTCTTGAGCAGGGGGACCTTGCGGGCACTGAATGATTTCAGTCCTTGATGGCGTAGTGTGTTACCAATTGTTTTCTTGGTGACTATGGTCCCAGCTGCTTTGAGATCATCAACCAGATCCTCTTGTGTAGTTCTGGGCTGATTCCTCACCGTACTCATGATCATTGAAACTCCACGAGGTGAGATCTTGCATGAAGCACCAGAACAAGGGAGACTGGCAGTTATTTTGTGTTTCTTCCATTTGCAAATAATCGCACCAACTGTTGTCACCTTCTCACCAAGCTGCTTGCGATGGTTTTGTAGCCCATTCCAGCCTGTGTAGGTCTAGAATCTTGTCCATGGCATCCTTGGACAGCTCTTTGGTCGTGGCCATGGTGGAGTGTTTGGTATCTGATTGATTATTTTGTGGACAGGTGTTTTTTATATAGGTAAAACGCTGAGATTAGGAACACTCCCTTTAACAGTGTGCTCCTAATCTCAGCTCGTTACCTATATAAAAGACACCTGGGAGCCAGAAATCTTGCTAATTGATAGGGGATCAAATAAGTATTTCCATCACTGACTTGCAAATCAATTTATAACTTGTTTTACATGCATTTTTCTTGTTGTTTTTTTATGTTATTCAGTCTCTCACTGTTAAAATACACCTACCATTAAAATTATAGACTGACTAGCGACTTGCCCGTCAAAAAATGACGGCAATGTGATGTATATGTTTGTCAAGTTGTTTAGTTAGTAACATATATTTTTGACACTTGTAAGTATTTTAATATGAACGTGTATTTTTGTAAAATGTTGATGTAATGGTTTTTTAAAATGTCATTTGTATCTGAAGAATTGTTAACTTTAATATACATTGAATGAATAGGAAAGCAAAAAGTAAAAAGCCTTCTTTAAACGTCGCAAATTTTAACATGAAGTTTAAAATATATGTAAGCAATAACCTTCAAAGTATATATTTTTAAACTTGAACTTTATTTTTTATGTAAGTTTAGAAGTTGACAAAACATTGTTATAATTTTAAACATTATAAACAGGAACATAGTGAATACATTTTGTAACCTAATTTTTTATTAAAAGTATTAACATTTGAATGTAAAAACAATTGACCTTTAAATTAATCAGTATTAAAATTCAATTTCTATCACAATAATTGTTAACTTGAATATACATTGAATGTAGAGGAAGGCATACAGTAAAACTCTTCTTAAAACGTACGTAATTAAAGTAATTCATTACTGAGCACATAAACTGGCGATAAACATTAATGTAGGTAGTAATCTTAAGATAACAGACAATATTTACATTGTGACTTAAAAGGTGCTTGACCTCTTAACATCCACTTTGTAATGTGTTGAATGAAATAACTTGAAAATATAATTTTTAAACTTGTAACATTAGAAACATTAACATAGTGACTTAACATTTTAACATAATTTTTACTAACAATGCAAGGCAAGTATTTTGTGAGGCGAATCATTCATAAACAGTACTTCCATTAATTATGACTGAATTAAACAACCAATTGTTATGTATTTTGGAATGCTTTTAAAAAATGTTGGCATCTTTAATTTGTATCCTTCAAAGTTATAGTACTTCATAGTAGACAATGTTTTTAGTAAAAATACGTCCATCTTCTAATAAATCACCTTGACTATCATTGTTTTCAATGTAAACTTTAATAGCCTGTGGATTTTTGCACCTTGACAACGCAACGTACAATTGACCATGTGCAAAAACTGGTTCTTCCAAGAAAATACCCACAGATTTGAAAGTTTGACCTTGTGATTTATTAATGGTCATGGCAAATGCCATAATAATGGGAAATTGTCTTCTTTGAAGTATAAAAGGGAGACTACTTTCACTTGGTGCTAAATCTATTCTTGGTATGAAAACTCTCTCTCCTTTATGGGTCCCAGTTAAAATTTCAGCATCTATAAAATGGTCCTTTAATTGTTGAACAATTAATCTTGTGCCATTGCATAGGCCTTTTTTGGGGTTCATATTTCGCAGTAACATGATAATTGCACCTTTCTTTAGCTGCCAAATATGTGGTGGCATTCCAGAAGGAGTTAAAGAGTTTATGAATTCAGTTGAAAAGTTTGCCTGACTTTCATTGTCATCAGCAAGTACAGAATCAGCACTGTGATAATTTCTTTGTTGTGCATTAATTTTTTTAAAGATTTCATTATTGAGTATTAATGCATCTTTATTTTTACACGTCAGTATAACTTGGTTGGCAAGCTCGGAATATTCTTCGTTATTTATGCTCCCTTCAAATATAGCCGATATAATATCTTGTTGACAAATCATATGAGGTGGGATCTCTACAGTGTCGTCAGGTAAATGTAGTATTTTTTCTGTTCTTCCTTCTCCAATTTTAATAAGCCAATCATTGAAATCAGTTTGGCCTTCTGATCTCATATTTTGTTGCAGTTGAAGATGGGTAAAATGTTTCCATACTGTACTTGACTTTATACATGTTTCGATAATATCAGTTTGATTTCCATGTACAACGACAGGTAATGTTTGTCTAAAATCGCCACCCAACAACATTATATTTCCACCAAATGGAAAAATATTATCCATGACTTCACGAAGCAAACGGTCAATACATTGGAGGGCATAGCATGACATCATTGTGGCCTCATCTATTATAATTAATTTACATTTCTTCAATTTCTTTGCTTGTAAGGATGTCATGCGTATATCTGACACAGAATTTTCTAAAATAGGCACTGGGAGTTTAAATCCACTATGAACAGTTCTTCCACCTTCTAATAAAAGTGCAGCAATTCCAGTAGTGGCAAACGCCATTGCTATTTTTCCTTGTGCTCGTACTGAACTCATTAATAAATTGTACAAATATGTTTTTCCTGATCCGCCAGGTCCATCAAGATAGAAATAACGCTCTGTCACCATGTCATCATCTATAGCATTTTTAATGGCATGAAATGCTTGCAATTGTAGTGTATTTAAAGTTGCAAGTCTTTCTTCTGTTCTTTCTGCTTGTAGTTGAATGTCATAGTCGTCAAAGTTAATGTCATCTATAAGTCCTGGATCAGGCAAATTAAAACTTGCACAACTTAATCCATGAGTTAAAAAGACTTCTTGGATTTCCATTAACGCTTTTAAGTGTGCAATGGGTTCATTGTATCGTCGCATAAGGTCTTCAGCCATATTACTTTTAAAAGTCTCCCACAAAGCTAATGCATTTGGAGCATTTGAGAAGATACAAATAAAAGCAAATTGTTCTCTCATCTGTCATGGCATTTGACATTGTGCTGCTTCTTCTAAACATCTTTCCCACTCTGTATCATCAGCGAGTAAGTTTCTATGTCTTGCAGCTAAATGGAAGGATTCATATACAATGTCATTAACAGTTCTTAATTGTTTAAAACTTTGTGCTCCTGGAACATTTAAAAGTAATATCCGTAAGCAAAAACGTTCAACATCTCTTGGACTGACTGTGTAAATTCTTGGAATAATTTTATTGCCTCTGGTTTTTCTTGGTCTCCATAATCCATTCACAAAAACATAGTGATATGGAATTTCAATATATAAGTATTGTGTTGCTTCAGCATCAGTGGAATTTAATGCAAACCATGCAGTTAGTGTAGTGTGACGATCTTCACTTTGGGCCAATGCATTCATTTCATTTCCAGCATGGAAATAGACTAAATGTTGTTGTGGCAAATGTACTGCTAACCTATATACTGCATGTGATCTGTCATGCATTTCAAATTTTAAAAGCCGCCACATAGCTTCTGGCGCACTGACGTAGCGAGCATCTACATGAGATGCAAGTTCATCATGTACTAACTCACTACTTTCAGGGTTGTCTGCACTTTTGACGACTACAGTAGCTGCATCGTAACCTTTGTAAATATATTTGTAGACATATTTAATGGATTTGATGGAAGTGCAGGCTTCTACGTTGATGTGGGCGTTGTACTTCATGAGTAAATGTGGATTGTAGGGTACTACATATCTATTGTCCACTTTTTTTCCACGAATAATGGCACTATCTCCTTCTCTTCTTTTATAAAGTGGATATCCATCACAATTGGCATAGGTTTTGTCTCTATAATCTTTTGGAAATTCTTTGGAACATTTATTATTTTCCATACATGGTGATTGTGGATTAAGGTCACCACAGGGTCCATGAATCATGCGATGAGTAACAATCTCATATAGTCTACCATATAGTTCTGGATCTGGTAGTTCAGCAACAATGACTGCATCCACTTTGTCCGAAGTATCTAATTTATCTTTTTCTTGAAGTATTATTAGAAGATGTGCATGTGGAAGGCCTCTTTTTTGAAATTCAATGGTATATACATAAGCAAGACATTTGCCAAATAACTGATTTATAGTGAAGTCACGTATTAATTCATTTAATTTAATCTTAAAAACTCTGGCTACTAAATCTGGTCGATCTGAAGCAGTTTGTCCAAGAAGTAGATTTAGTGTAATTTCTGGCCATTGTGGATTACATGTAAATGTCACAAATAAATCGGGTTTGCCAAATTTAGTGACAATAGCCATAGCATCATTGTATCTTTCTCTCATATTCCGAGGAGATCCTTGAAAGGAAGATGGTAAAATGATGGCTTTGCCAGCTGTCATGTCTCTGCTTGTAGCCACGTCAGCAACATAGTCCATTAATCCAGAATATTGTTCTACACAGAGTTTATCTTGTTGATATTTGATAAAGTTTAAATTATTTGCCTCAACTTGCAAATATGAATCAATAATCCATTGTTGTGTTAGTTTCCCACCACATAAAATTGGATTAAATACATTGCGAATGGCAATTTGAGCTACTTTAAATTCAAGCATAGAAACATTATTTCAGATTCTGGCTTTAGCATTTGGGTAACTGGGAAGAGTTAATTTTGGTTGCCAACCCGATTCTCCGTGTGGGAAAAAGATGGGATATGTCATTGGATCTAAATTTGGACTTAAGATACTCATATTAATAAACGGTTGCTCCTCATTTCTAGGATATATTCGAATGTATCTTTGAAATGGTGGTTCTCCTTCATCATTCTGAAACACCATTGCAACCTCATTTGATGTTGGCAAGTTATAACGACGTTTATCAGTATGTCTGTCTCTTTTAAGCACCATATTAACCTTCGGCATTGGTAATTGATGTGTTTGTGCATGAAGTAGTTGTTCATTTTCTACTTCTGCCAATTTTTTATAAGCTTTACTGTAGGGATTGTTGTCCATAATGTTATTTAGCTCTATGAAAACACTGGGTAAGCATTTTTTATTTTCTTCGATCTGCATACGTTGGTCAACAGCTTCCATTGTATCTAGGACATATAGTTGAGCGAATTTTCTTTGATTTCCTTCCTCTGGATGTAAATGGGAAGTGCGATGATAAATTTGTCCTTGGACTTTAAAACAGTAAGGACCATGTCCTGGTACATTAGCAGCTAATGTTGCCCCATGGATGCAAAGGATATGGCACTATTTTAGAAACTTATGTTTGTTTTAAAATTTTTGTAGTTTGGAAAAGTAGGTTCAGTCATAATGTTTTGTAAATAGAGAGGAAATTGTTTCCTTTCTGGAAGTTTGAACTTGCCTTTTTGACAGCAACTAATAAATTGGCCATCTCTGGGTCTCTCCTGTTTAAAATAATAAGCCTCACAAAACTGACATTGAGTAGTCATGTCCCCACAACTATGAACCTCTACTGCTAAAGACTTGAGTAGAGGACAATTTGCAAAGCATATAGGATTTTTACTTTCATATTCATCAGGTGAAATGTCATATAATGTTTCAACAACAGGTTGTAAATGTTTTGTTTTTTTCGTTGCTTTTCTTGGTATATGTTGTATTGTTTGAGGTAAAATGTCATGTAATGTTTCATGAAACGTTTCTAAATGCTTTGTTTTCTTTGTTGCTTTTTTTGGTATCTCTTGTATTTTTTCTGGTAAAATGTCATCTGATGTTTGAGCAACAGGTTGTAAATGCTTTATTTTCTTTGTTGCTTTTTTTGACATATCTTTAATTTCTGCAAGTGACAGTCTTTTGCTTACAATTCTTTTGCGTTCTTTTTCTCGTCGAATTTCCTTCTTCTCCGGTGTCTGCTGGCTGTCTGCTCTCTGTCGTCGTTCTCTAGCTTGGCGTCTTTTCTTTTCTTGTTTACTCTCGTTATCAGCCATGTTAATCTGTAAAAATAAAATAATGTACCATTAGTTTATTTTGAGATGTTAAGTTGTTTTTCATGACAAATAGTTATCAATAGTGTGTTAACATTTTATACTTAATAAATTTCAATGCGGTCAATTGAATAAAAGTCTAAATAAGGCCATCAGATAATTATTTAAAGAAGTTTTTATTTATTAAACATGTATCCAAAAGCAAGTGTTTCAGTAACTAAAAAGGTATTTTCAAAAAGATGTTATGTCCTTATTTACAGCACTATTCAATTTGTCAAATGGCAATTAAATTAGGGTTTAGGACTGGAATGTTACAATGACAAATTGTATAGATTCTGTGTTTTTAGACTTTTTTGGACTATGCCATTTTTTTTAAAAAGTTTACATTGAAGTTTGTATTTACTGTTAAAGATTATTGGCCCTAAAAGACAAATAAGAGATAGATGAAAAATGTGTTAGTTATATTTTCTCAACAGTTATAGTTACCGGTGGTTTATTTTAAATTTTATTTTCTGTTGACATCGATGCAAAGCTAAGATCTTTATTTATTTTTTCTCTTTTTTTACTTTTTATACTGTACCTTGGTTGAAGTTTGATTTCAAGCAAAATTCTTTGTTGGTCCTGTGTTGAAAGCCTTCGTCCGATGGTCTGGTCCTGTGTTGAAAGTCCTCGTCCGATGGTGTAGTCCTCTGTTGAAAGTCCTCGTCCGCTGGTCTGGTCCTCAGTTCAAACTCCTGTTCCGATGTTCTTGACGCAGTATCTGTTTTAAAATAAAAATGAAAATGTTATGTTATTTGAATGTCTTTGTATTAATGAAAAAATGCCATTATTTCTGTTTTTTTCTACAATCCTTTTTGGTGCGCCGCAATTTTGGTATGCTTCTGTAGGCTTTTTTCTAAGGCTTATAGGTGGTTAAACATTAAAGAAGAATATTAATTAATTTTTCTCTTTTTTTACTTGTTATACTGTACCTTGTTTGAAGTTTGATTTGAAGCAGAATCTTTGTTGGTCCTGTGTTGAAAGCCTTCGTCTGATGGTCTGGTCCTGTGTTGAAAGTCCTCGTCCAATCGTCTGGTCCTCTGTTGAAAGTCCTCGTCCGATGGTGTAGTCCTCTGTTGAAAGTCCTCGTCCAATGGTCTGGTCCTCTGTTGAAAGTCCTCGTCCACTGGTCTGGTCCTCAGTTGAAACTCCTGGTCCGATGTTCTTGACGCAGTATCTGTTATAAAATAAAATTGAAAATGTTATTTTATTTGAATGTATTTGTATTAACTAAAAAATGACATTATTTCTGTGGTTTTCTACAATCCTGTTTGTTGCCCACCACTTTTGGTATGCTTATTTAGGCTTTTTTCTAAGGCTTATAGATTGTTAAACATTAAATAAGAATATAAATATAGTTTGGTATGTGTTTGTGTGAGTTTTCGTACAATCCTGTTTGGTGCGCACCACTGTTGGTATGCTTATTTAGGCTTCTTTCTAAGGCTTATAGGTTGTTAAACATTAAATAAGAATTTAAATGTAGTTTGTTATGTGTTTGTGTGAATTTTCGTAAAATCCTGTTTGATGCGCACCACTGTTGCTATGCTTATTAATGTTGTTTTGTAATGCTTATAGGTTGTTAAACATAAAACAAGAATCTAAATGTAGTTTGCTATATGTTTGTGTGAGTTTTCATACAATCCTGTTTGGTGCGCACCACTGTTGGTATGCTTATTTAGGCTTCTTTCTAAGGCTTATAGGTTGTTAAACATAAAATAAGAATCTAAATGTAGTTTGCTATGTGTTTGTGTGAGTTTTCATACAATCCTGTTTGGTGAGCACCACTGTTGGTATGCTTATTTAGGGTTCTTTCTAAGGCTTATAGGTTGTTAAACATTAAATAAGAATCTAAATGTAGTTTGCTATGTGTTTGTGTGAGTTTTCATACAATCCTGTTTGGTGCGCACCACTGTTGGGGCCTCATTCTATTAGCGGCCGTAAATCGGCCGTAAGGCTGCGATTCCTTGCGGGGTTCTGTTAACTCGCGATTCTATTATACGGCCCCGCAAGGATCTCCTTTTACGGCCGGCCGCATATCTTGGAACCGGCCGTAATCTCAGAAATCTAAAAACGCAAAAATAAATTCAAGCCTGCACTGTACAGCTCTGTAAATGCCAGGGATCATATTGGGGGACATGAGGATTAAAAGAAACCCACTCTCAAGCTTGCACATCAGCCCAAACCCGAGTTCAAATTAACTGTTTATTTTCCGGCTGCGGCGTGGGCGGGTCTGAAGTGCTCCAAGAACTCTGGACTTTTTACATGGATATTTTACGGATATTAAAAATAAAATATTTTACGGATTTGAGTATAGGATAATTATGTGCTATTTTTTCTAACACCTAAAATCCCTTTATAGTCTTCTCAAAGTGCAGGATGGCTTTATTTGAGCTATTTTATGTGCTTAATTGGTGCTAGCGGGACCTCTTTCCTGCAAGTAAGCTGCGCTTAGTTTTTAACCTTACAGAGAGGTTTCCCGGAGCAATTGAATTGCAAATAGGAATTTCTTACGGCCGAAACTCTTGCGGACGTTTTAGATCAAAGGCTTTCCTCCGGCGCGAGCGGCCGCAAGAGATAGCAAGGCACCGGCCGCAAGCCTGCCGGAGTCCCCAGCCGTAAGGGAATAGAATAGCCGAATAGCTTGCGGCCGGTCCTTGCGGCCCGGGAACGGCTGCGGCCGCTAATAGAATGAGGCCCTTGGTATGCTTATTTAGGCTTCTTTCTAAGGCTTATAGGTTGTTAAACATTAAATAAGAATTTAAATGTAGTTTGCTATGTGTTTGTGTGAGTTTTCGTACAATCCTGTATGATGGGCACCACTTTTGTTATACTTATGTAGTGTTTTTTCTAATGGTTATAGGTTGTTAAACAAAAATAATATGAATTTAGTTTGCTATGTGTTTGTTACAATCCTGTTTTGTGTGTACCAGTTTGTGTGTACCATATGTTGCATACTTTGGCCCTCATTCAATTGCAGTTTGGCCAATTCAATAGGGTTCTAAATGTGCTTATTTCGAGCCCTATTGAATTGTCCAAAATATCAATTGAATGAGGGCCTTTGGTTGCTGGATTTGTTATATTGTGAGGGCCTCATTGAATTTGGTTTTTCGCAATGGAATTGGGCTCAATATGAGCACAGAGCATCTTTTTTTACAGAAGTTTTTAGTTAGTGAACTTGTATCCAAAAGCAAGGTCTTCACTAACTAAAAACTTCTGTTCAAAAATATGCTCTGTGCTTATATAGAGCCCTATTGAAATGGGCAAATCACATTTGAATGAGGCCCTCGGCCATTAAACATATTTAGGTCCTGAATCAATTGCGTTTTGACCAATTGAATAGGGCTCTATATAAGCACATAACATATTTTTTGACAGAAGTTTTGAGTTAGTGAAGACCTTGATTTAGTATCGAAGTTCAGTAACTAAAAATGTCTGTCTAAAAAATCTGTTATGTGCTTATATAGAGCCCTATTCAATTGGCCAACTCACAATTGAATGAGGCTCATGGTTCGGTTCTTTTTTATACTTAATACTTTACCTTGATTGATGTGTGGAATGACAGAGGGTCCCCTCCTGGCAATCTTAATCCGCCGGTCTTCTTGTAGTGTCTGTTTGAAAAATAAAGTGAAATAGTGAATTATATAATTTTTTATTTGTATTTAGCAAAGCATGGCCTTTTCAGCATTTAATGTATTTTTGTAACTTACCTCTTCTTCTTTGTTGGTGTTCTATAAAAGGGATTGTGCTTCACAATGCAAGGTGCAAATTGTTGAGTGACGCTGTTGATGCAGAGTCTGTTTGAATATTAAAAAAAGTAGAAAGATTAAGCTTTAGGGGATCTATTGAATTGCAGTAAATTAATGTCATTTAAATATACTTCTGTCATTATTTTCAATTAACATTATTTTTTGGTGGGGGCTACACACATATGTCACATACATGAAGCACATTTCCATAGTTGAAAGTAATTATTTTGTGTGCGTGTGACATGAATCATATTTTAATTGTTAAATTAACCTTATTTTTATTTTTGGCCAACATACATAAATGTGTGTGTGACATGTGACTATAGATGATACACATATATGTGCGTGTCACATATCAGTATACATGACTCATATTTTAATAGTCCCAACTTATTTTTTTCTAATGTAATTTAAATATAGTTTTTTAATTAGTTTGTTTTAAGATAATTTTGTTGCAGGGGCAATACACATAAATGTGCGTGTCACATGTCACTATACATTATACACATAAATGTGCGTGTCACATGTCAGTATACATAAACCTCTTTTTCTTATTTAAATTTTTTTTTTGATGTCCGGTCTTGATAATAAAATGTAATATATTATAGCTTACCTCTCAGTTGTAATTTGCACAATGTAAAGTATTAAATTAGGAAAGAATTGTCTTCTCAAGTTTTAGCAGCAGTTATGTCTGAAGTCACTCTGTTCATCACCTGAGGAGAAATGTATTTTTCTCTGTCAAATAGGCAGTATTTATAAACTTGTAGAACATTCTGGAAAGTTAAACCGTTAGAACGCAATACGCATGCGCTATTTGCGTTCCAGCTTACAATTTGCGCTCCATCCGCCATTTTGTGCGTAGTAGTGGTTAAAATGGTGTTTAATATGAGTGTGATCCGTTCCGCATAGTATGTGTTTCATTATTGCGAGTAAGTGTAGTGTAGTTACGTCTGGAGCCTCGTTTTCGTTTTGTTCGGCGGCCATTTTTTCTCTCTCTTAGCCGATTTTCAGCCGTTTAAACTCTTTGTTTTGGACTTAAATGGACGTGTAAATGAACTTCTGGAGGTGCCGGATGCCCCCCCGTGCTGTAAGTAAGCTTTTTATGTGTTTGTTGTGTTTATTTTTTGTGTTTGTGAAAAGCTAACTGCGTATATTGCAAAAAAATACGCCAGCATCGCAAGAAAATACGGCCGCATCGGGATAAAATACGGCCGCAAAAGACCCATTCCAAACGCCACGCATCAAAACATCACAAACACAAGAAATAAACACAACAAACACATAAAAAGCTCACTTACAGCAAGGGGGGGCATCCAGCACCTCCAAAAGTTCATTTACACGTCCATTTAAGTTAAAAAAATGAGTTTAAATGGCCGAAAATCGGCTAAGCGAGAGAAAAAATGGGCGCCAAACAAAACGAAAACGAGGCTTCAGACGTAACTACACTGCAGTAACTCGGAAAACGAAACACATACTATGCGGAACGTACCACAGTCACAGTTAAACACCATTTTGAAGACTACTACGCACAAAATGGCGGATGGAACGCAAATTGTAAGCTGGAACGCAAATAGCCCATGCGCATTGCGTTATAACGTTCTGAGGCACTTGAAAGTTTAAAAAAATACTGCCTACTTTCCAGAAATTTCTACAAGGTTATAAATACTTTTCTACTCAGGTGATGAACAGAGTGACTTCAGAGTTAACTGCTGCTCTTACTTCAGAAGATAATTGTTTCCTAATTTACTACTTTACATTGTGCAAATTACAACTGAGAGGTAAGCTATAATATATATCATTTTATTATAAAGACACCACAAAAAAAAAAAAAAATAACTATGAAAATGTGATTTATGTAGTGACATGTCACACGCACATTTATGTCTATCATGTATAGTCACATGTTCCACGCACATTTATGTCTATCAGGTATAGTCACATGTCACACACACATTTATGTGTGTAGGCCCACAAAAAAAATACGGTTCATTTAACAAAAAAAATAATAATAATAATTCAATATCAAAAAGGGGTTTATGTATAGTGACATGTGACACGCACATATATGTGTATTGCCCCTGCAACAAAATGATCTTAAAACAAACTAATTAAACAACTACATTTAAATGACATTAGAAAAAAAAGAAATTGTAATATTAAAATATGAGTCATGTATACTGATATGTGACACGCACATATATGTGTATCATCTATAGTTACATGTCACACACACATTTATGTGTGTTGGCAAAAACAAAAAATAAGGTTCATTTAACAATTAAAATATCATTCATGTATAGTGATATGTCACACGCACACAAAAAAATTACATTGAACTCTGAAAATTTGCTTCATGTATGTGACATATGTGTGTAGCCCCCCCAAAAAAATAATGTTAATTGAAAATAATTACAGAAGTATATTTAAATGACATTAATTTAGTGCAATTCAATATATTACCTACAACTCAATCTTTCTACTTCTTTTAATATTCAAACAGACTCTGCATCAACAGCGTCACTCAACAATTTGCACCGTGCATTGTGAAGCACAATCCCTTTTCAAGAACACCAACAAAGAAGGACAGGTAAGATAGAAAAATACATTACATGCTGAAAAGGCCATGCTTTGCTAAATCATAAATAAGAAATATACAATTAACCATTTCACTTTCTTTTTCAAACAGACACTACAAGAAGACCGTCGGATTAAGATTGGCAGGAGTGGACCCTCTGTCATTCGACACTTCAATCAAGGTAAAGTATTAAGTATAAAAAAAGAAACGAACTATGAGCCTCATTCAATTGTGAGTTGGCCAATTGAATAGGGCTCTATATAAGCACATAACATATTTTTTATACAGAACTTTTTAGTTACTGAACTTCTATCCAAAATCAAGGTCTTCACTAAAAACTTCGGTCAAAAAATATGTTATGTGCTTATATAGAGCCCTCTTCAATTGGCAAAATTGCAATTGAATGAGGACCTATATATCTTTAATGGCCAAGGGCCTCATTTAAATGTGATTTGCCCATTTCAATAGGGCTCTATATAAGCACAGAGCATATTTTTTTACTGAACTTTTTAGTTAGTGAAGACCTTGCTTTTGGATACAAGTTCACTAACTAAAAACTTCTGTAAAAAAAGATGCTCTGTGGTCATATTGAGCCCTATTCGATTGACCAAAATGCAATTGAATGAGGCCCAGACAATATAACAAATGCAGCAACCAAAGGCCCTCATTAAATTGCTATTTTGGCCAATTGAATATGGCTCTAAATAAGCACATAGCATATTTTTTTAAAGAAGTTTTTAGTTAGTGAAAACCTTGCTTTTGGATAGATGTTTACTAACTAAAAAACTTCTTTAAAAAAAATATGTTATGTGCTTATTTAGACCCCTAAAGCCTCATTCAATTCCAAGTTGCCCAATTGAATAGGGCTCTATATAAGTACATACAAAAAAATGTAAACAAACTTTTTAGTTACTGAACCTCTATCCAAAACCAAGGTTTTCACTAACTAAAAACTTCTGTAAAAAAAATATGTTATGTGCTTATATAGAGCCCTATTCAATTGACAAACTTCTAATTGAATGAGGACCCTATTGAATTGCCCAAACTGCAATTGAATGAGGGCCAAAGTATGCAACATATGGTACACACAAAGTGGTACACACAAAACAGGATTGTAGCAAACTCACACAAACACATAGCAAACTAAATTAACTTTCTTATTCAATGTTTAACAACCTATAAGCATTAGAAAAAAGGCTAAATAAGCATAACAAAAGTGGTGCACACCATTCAGGATTGTAGGAAAACTCACACAAATACATAGCAAAGTAAATTAATATTCTTATTTAATGTTTAACAACTTATAAGCCTTAGAAAGAAGCCTAAATAAGCATACCAAAAGTGGTGCGCACCAAACTGGATTGTACAAAAACTCACACAAACACATAGCAAACTAAATTAATATTCTTATTTCATGTTTAACAACCTATAAGCCTTAGAAAGAAGCCTAAATAAGCTTACCCAAAGTGGTGCGCACCATACATGATTGTAGAAAAACTCTCACAAACACATAGCAAACTAAATTAACTTTCTTATTCAATGTTTAACAACCTATAAGCATTAGAAAAAAGCCTAAATAAGCATAACAAAAGTGGTGCGCACCAATCAGGATTGTAGGAAAACTCACACAAACATATAGCAAAGTAAATTAATATTCTTATTTAATGTTTAACAACCTATAAGCCTTAGAAAAAAGCCTAAATAAGCATACCAAAAGTGGTGCGCACCAAACTGGATTGTACAAAAACTCACACAAACACATAGCAAAGTAAATTAATATTCTTATTTAATGTTTAACAACCTATAAGCCTTAGAAAAAAGCCTTAAAAAGCATACCAAAAGTGGTGTGCACCAAACAGGATTGTACAAAAACTCACACAAACACATAGCAAAGTAAATTAATATTCTTATTTAATGTTTAACAACCTATAAGCCTTAGAAAAAAGCCTAATTAAGCATACCAAAAGTGGTGCGCACCAAACAGGATTGTACAAAAACTCACACAAACACATAGCAAAGTAAATTAATATTCTTATTTAATGTTTAACAACCTATAAGCCTTAGAAAAAAGCCTTAAAAAGCATACCAAAAGTGGTGTGCACCAAACAGGATTGTACAAAAACTCACACAAACACATAGCAAACTAAATTAATATTCTTATTTCATGTTTAACAACCTATAAGCCTTGGAAAGAAGCCTAAATAAGCATACCAAAAGTGGTGCGCACCAAACAGGATTGTAGAAAAACTCTCACAAACACATAGGGCCTCATTCTATTAGCGGCCGCAGCCGTTGCGGGGCCGCAAGGACCGGCCACAAGCTATTCTGCTATTCTATTCCCCTCCGGCCGGGGATTCCGGCAGGCTTGCAGCCGGTGCCTTGCTATCTCTTGCGGCCGCTCGCGCAGGAGGAAATCCTTTGATCTAAAAAGGCCGCAAGGAAATCGGCAGTAAGAAAATCCTATTTGCAATTCAATTGCTCCGGGAACCCTCTCTGCAAGGCTAAAAGCGAGCCGCAGCTTACTTGCAGGAAAGAGGTCCCGCTAGCACCAATTAAGCACGAAATATAGCCCAAATAAAGCCATCCTGCACTTTGAGAAGACTATAAAGTGATTTTTGGTGTTAGCAAAAATAGCACAAAATTCCCCTATACTCAAATCCGTAAAATATTTTTTTTTTAATATACGTCAAATATCCATGTAAAAAGTCCAGAGTGCTTGGAGCACCTCAGACCTGCCCACGCTGCAGCCGGAAAATAAACAGTTAATGTAAACTCTGGTTTGGGCTGATGTGCAAGCTTGAGAGTGGGTTACTTTTAATCCTCATGTCCCCCAATATGATCCCTTGCATTTACAGAGCTGTACAGTGCAGGCTTGAATTTATTTTTGAGTTTTAAGTTTTCAGAGCTTACGGCCGGTAGCAAGATTTACGGCCGGCCGTAAGAGGAGATCCTTGCGCGGCCGATTAATTGAATTGCGAGGTAACGGGACCCCCGCAAGGAATCGCGGTTTACGGCCGATAATAGAATGAGGCCCATAGCAAACTAAATTGATATTCTTATTTCATGTTTAACTACCTATAAGCCTTAGAAAGAAGCCTAAATAAGCATAGCAAAAATGGTGCGCACCAAAGAGGATTGTCGAAAAACTCACACAAACACATAGCAAACTAAATTAATATTCTTATTTAATGTTTAAGAACGTATAAGCCTTAGCAAGAATCATAAATAAGCATACCACTTTTGGTGCGCACCAAACAGGATTTTCGAAAAACTCACACAAACACATAGCAAACTAAATTAATATTCTTCTTTAATATTTAAGAATCTTTAATAATCTATAAGCCTTACAAAGAAGCCTAAATAAGTATACCAAAAGTGCTGAACAGAAAATAGGATAATGCTAAAACCAGTGCAATCATATACAAAATAATTCACAAAAAAATTATTACAGTATAAAAAAATGATCTATGCAATATAAAAATACATTTAAAGTATTTTGAAAAGGTTGCACAAACAAATAAATAGCAGAAAAATTCACCATAACACATACAATACACAGAAATAATGTCATTTTTTAGTTAATACAAATACATTCAAATCAAATAACATTTTCATTTTTATTTTACAACAGATACTGCGTGAAACCATCGGACCAGGAGTTTCAACTGAGGACCAGACCAGCGGGCGAGGACTTTCAACAGAGGACTACACCATCGGACGAGGACTTTCAACACAGGACTACACCATCGGACGAGGACTTTCAACACAGGACCAGACCATCGGACGAGGACTTTCAACAGAGGACTACACCATCGGACGAGGACTTTCAACAGAGGACCAGACGATTGGACGAGGACTTTCAACACAGGACCAGACCATCGGACGAAGGCTTTCAACATAGGACCAACAAAGATTCTGCTTGAAATCAAACTTCAACCAAGGTACAGTATAACAAGTAAAAAAATAGAAAAATAAATAAATATCTTAGCTTTGTATTGATGTCAACAGAAAATAAAATTTCAAAAAAACCACCAGTAACTATAACTTTGAAAAAAATATAACAAACACATTTTTCAGCAATCTCTTCTTTGTCTTTTAGGGCCAATAATCTTTAACAGTAAATACAAACTTCAATGTAGCCAGAAAAAAAAATGCATACTCCAAAAAAGGCTCTAAACACAGACTCTATACAATTTCTCATTGGACATTTCCAGTCCTAGACCCTCATTGAATTGCCATTTGACAAATTGAATAGTGCTGTAAATAAGACCATAACATTTTTTTGCAAATAACTTTTTTGTTAGTGAAAAACTTGCTTTTGGATACATGTTTACTAAATAAAAAATTATTTAAAAAATTATATGATGACCTTATTTAGACCTCTATTCAATTGACCAAATTGAAATTGATTAAGTATAAAATGTAAACACACTGTTGATAACAATTTTTGATGAAAACAAACTTAACATCTCAAAATAAACTAAAGATACATTATTTTATTTTTACAGATTAACATGGCTGATAACGAGAGTAAACAAGAAAAGAAAAGACGCCAAGCTAGAGAACGACGACAGAGAGCAGACAGCCAGCAGACACCGGAGAAGAAGGAAATTAGACGAGAAAAAGAACGCAAAAGAATTGCAAGCAAAAGACTGTCACCTGCAGAAATTAAAGATATGACAAAAAAAAAACAACAAGCAAATAAAGCATTTACAACCTGTTGCTGAAACATCAGATGACATTTTACCTGAAAAAATACAAGGGATACAAAAAAAAGCAACGAAAAAAACAAAGCATTTAGAACCGGTTCATGAAACATTACATGACATTTTACCTCAAACAATACAACATATACCAAGAAAAGCCACGAAAAAAACTAAGCATTTAGAACCTGTTGTTGAAACATTATATGACATTTTACCTGATGAATATGAAAGTCAAAATCCTATATGCTTTGCAAATTGTCCTTTACTCAAGTCTTTAGCAGTAGAGGTTCATAGTTGTGGGGACATGACTACTCAATGTCAGTTTTGTGAGGCTTATTATTTTAAACAGAAGAGACCCAGAGATGGCCAATTTATTAGTTGCTGTCAAAAAGGCAAGTTCAAACTTCCAGAAAGGAAAGAATTTCCTATCTATTTACAAAACATTATGACTGAACCTACATTTCCAAACTACAAAAATTTTAAAACAAACATAAGATCCAACAATAGTGCCATATCCTTTGCATCTGTGGGGGCAACATTAGCTGGTAATGTACCAGGACATGGTCCTTACTGTTTTAAAGTCCAAGGACAAATTTATCATCGCACTTCCCATTTACATCCAGAGGAAGGAGATCAAAGAAAATTTGCTCAACTATATGTCCTAGATACAATGGAAGCTGTTGACCAACGTATGCAGATGGAAGAAAATAAAAAATGCTTACACAGTGTTTTCATAGAGCTAAATAACATTATGGACAACAATCCCTACAGTAAAGCTTATAAAAAATTGGCAGAAGTAGAAAATGAACAACTACTTCATGCACAAAGACATCAATTACCAATGCCCAAGGTTAATATGGTGCTTAAAATAGACAGACATACTGATAAACATCGTTATAACTTGCCAACATCAAATGAGGTTGCAATGGTGTTTCAGAATGATGAAGGAGAACCACCATTTAAAAGAGACATTAGAATATATCCCAGAAATGAGGAGCAACCGTTCATTAATATGAGTATCTTAAGTCCAAATTTAGATCCAATGACATATCCCATCTTTTTTCCACACGGAGAAGCAGGTTGGCAACCAAAATTAACACTTCCCAGTTACCCAAATGCTAAAGCCAGAATCCGAAATAATGTTTCTATGCTTGAATTTAAAGTAGCTCAAATTGCCATTCGCAATGTATTTAATCCAATTTTATGTGGTGGAAAACTAACCCAACAATGGATTATTGATTCGTATTTGCAAGTTGAGGAAAAGAATTTAAACTTTATCAAATATCAACAAGATAAACTCTGTGTAGAACAATATTCTGGGTGTGTGCCCATTTCAGGTGTTCCTACAAGGCCATGGCGCACTTTACAGATATCCAGCCGCGAAACAACAATTTTTGCATTTAAATTCTTTTATTGTCAGAAGGCGTACAGCATGTAATGAAAAATAAAGCATTTTTAAACAGTCTTGCATAACAGTTGTGCAAAAATACATATTTACAATAGAGACATTTTGTGAAAGTTAGCTGGATATTCCTTCTTATTTTTAATTTTTAGGTTAATAATTTTTCTTATTTTTTACTGTGATTGCAATTTAAGAGATACGTAAAACATGGTAAAACAAACAATAGTAAAGAGTATATGTGCAGGAAACACCAAAGTCCTATTAGCTATCATCCCTCCAGCAATATTAGCTTATTATTTACAATATCTAACCTGGGCAATCACCCTTGAGTTACTCTAGGGCAGGCTTCAGTAAGCGACCTCGCCTTTCCTGGGATGATCTTGCCGCTGTTTGCTTCTGAATGGTCTCCAGGGCTCCCCCACTCCGGTCCTTCCCCCAGTGTCGCTTCAATCAGTAACAAATGTTTTATATTTGTAAAGCGACCCAATGATCCCCCTTGATAGAGGTTTATCTTTACAAATTTTGGAGAACCAATTTAACACCGGTGTCCCCTGTTTCTGGGTCAAGGAGTGTGTGAAATGCCTCAGCCTACAGTAATTGTAATGTTCTGACAGCGGTAGCTCATGCTTGTCCCTCAGTTCCTCATAGGTTCTGGCCCTTTACTAACAAGTCTCCCAGTCTATCTAGTTTCCTTGACCTCCACCAGTGTTGTGATGTTGTGCTCATGTGTTTTGGGGCTTGAGGGTGGTCAAGAATTGGGGTAATTTGAGTGGATCCAGGGAACAAACCCGTGTGTTACTTGGCCCAATTCCAGTATGATAGTGAGTGTCTGATTAGGGGGTTTGGCGAGTTTTTAAGGCTCTGAGGCAATTCTGATAGCCAAGCCACCTTATCCCAGGTTAAGGGCCTTAAACTGTGGTTCTCTAAATACACACAGGCCGGTTGATTACATATAGAATGTGCTATTGGGAGGAAAGATAGGTGACGGAACAGGTATTAAACTGATAGGAATGAATAGTACAACTTAATACACCACTCCTATCTGGTGGCACCTTAGATTGCACGTGCAGTGCCCCAAATTCAAAGTAGGAGGTCCGACCAAGCATCTTTTTCCATCTCCCTGTTCCAAAAATCCATGCCATATACACGTCCCCTGATAGGTAACATAACAGGTATTAAACTGATAGGAATGAGTAGTACAACTTAATACACCACTCCTATCTGGTGTCACCTTAGATTGCACATGCAGTGCCCCAAATTCGAAGTAGGAGGTCCGACCAAGCATCTTTTTCCATCTCCCTGTTCCAAAAATCCATGCCATATACACATCCCCTAATAGTGGACGTAACAGGGATTAAACAGATAGGAATAGTACTACTTAACAGTACACACCTTATAATAACGCAGACAGAGGCAACGCGTATAATCTTCCATGCTGTGCAGTGGAAGCCCCCAGACTCTGACCTGTGTATAATCTTCCATGCTGGGCAGTGGAAGCCCCCCGACTCTGACCTGCGTATAATATTCCATGCTGGGCAGTGGAAGCCCCCAGACTCTGACCTGTGTATAATATTCCATGCTGGGCAGTGGAAGCCCCCAGACTCTGACCTGTGTATAATCTTCCATGCTGGGCAGTGGAAGCCCCCAGACTCTGGGAGTCTGAAGAAGAGGAGTCAGAGGAGGAAGGTGGTTTGAGGAGGTGGAAGACCAAACACAGCAGGCGTCCCAGGGGGCTTGTTGTACCCTTTTGGGGACCCTTGGTGGCTGGGTGGAGGAAGAGACCTTCAATGACATCAGTGAGGACAAGGAACGGGACATGGCTAGCTTGGTATCCAACCTTGTGCAAATGGGGAGTTTGCGGTTGTGCAAAGGGACTGTTTGCGGTTGTTTGTGGTGCATTAAACGAGGAGATTGGTCTGTTACTGTGAAGCGGGTGTAACCCTTACACTACCTGATCGATACAACATCATACCTGATGTTTTAAAACATGTTATTCCAAACAATTTAGGAATGTTAGATGATTTATGCCCTTTATGGCTTAAAACCAGACTCTGCATCAACTATGTAATTTTCCGTGGGAGTTTTGCCATGGATCCCCGTCCGGCATGCCACAGTCCAGGTGTTAGTCCCCTTGAAACAACTTTCCCATCACTATTGTGGCCAGAAAGAGTCCCTGTGGGTTTTGAAATTCGCCTGCCCATTGAAGACTTTGGCGGTTCACTCAATGATAAAGAATAGGGGGCGAACCGAAAAGCGCATATGTCCGCCGTTCGCCGCGAACGCGAACATGCCAAAATCGCCACGAATAGTCAGCGGGTGAACTGTTCGGGATATCACTAATCACATACTATTATAGCTATTGGCTCATTCAGACCTGATTGATCTATATTAATATTCACATAATTGATTTTACTTTCCATTAATATATTTATTTATATGTTATTTTTTAGTTGAATGTTTCTACTGTATACTTTACTACATTTTGTTTCCCCTTTTCTCTCTTATGCCATATTATAGATTTCTCTATGCTCTATATGTGTCCCATTAGTACTGATATCTTTATTGTGTACTAACTTTGATAAGTGTGCTGGACTAGCGATCTGACTTATTACATGTGTTATTATCAATATTTCATTGATTTAGGTTTTGATATAATGTAATTATATGAGACGTGTTCTATGTCATCATCCTGTTGGATCAGACGTGACTGTGTATCTATATTATATTTTTATACACTGTTTCCTTGGACTATGGTTTTTAATACGATGAAATAAAATTCAGATTTGTATTAATATATGTCTTCAGTTGGTGTCCTCTTACTATACCATAACTCACACTGAAGTAATTTGTAGGGCAGGATTAGTTCAGTTCTTTCTTCTTTTTATACTATTCACATCTGGTAGTTCCCATTCCATATACTGTTGGAGCCAAGCTTTTAGGATCTTATGCATTCTCTTGCCTGTATGTGAAATGAGTGCAATTGTTTGATAATTGGAGCACTCTTTGATACTGCCTTTTTGGGATTGGGATTTAGATTGATCTTTTCAAGTCTATTGGCCACTTTTAAGCTTTTCCAAATTTTTGGGCATAAGGCAAGCAACACTTTCACAGCATCATCTTGTAGAAGTTCAACTAGTTCAATTGAGATTCCATCAAAACCTGCAGCCTTGTTATCAGCAAGGCATCCTAGCACCCATCTCACTTCTCGCTCCAAGATGTCTGGCTCCAGCTAAATTGACAAACTATTGAGGTTATCACTGCTGTTAAGATTCTTCCTGTATATATCTTCAGTGTATTCCAGCAACCTCTTCCTTATCTGGTCTTCTTCTGTTAAAATCCTAACATTTTTTCTTTTATCACACCTACTTTGGCATGAAATTTAGACTTTTACATTCTGTTATCTTCGTCTATATCTTTACATTGTTCATTGTGGAATGTCTCCTTGTCTCTTCTTGCTATCTTCTTGAATTCTGCATTCAGTTACACAAATCTCTTCCTATCTCCAGTACCTTTTGATTTTCTTCTTTCCTGGGCTACTTTCAAAGCTTTATCAGACAGCCAGTTTGTCTTCTTAGTTTTCTTTCTTGTGGGAATATTCATTGTTACTGTTTCCTGGATAATGTCACAAACTTTGGTCCAAAGTTCTTCATGCATTCTATCTTCCATGTCTAGTCCCATAAATATATTCTTTATTTTAACTGCATATTCACAGTGGATATAATTTGTTTTGTATTTGCATAGTCGGATGATTTTCCCTCTTTTCTTCAGTTTAATTCTGAGCTTTGCAATAAGAAGCTCATAGTCTTAGCTGCAGTCAGCTCCAGGTCTTTTTTTGCTGACTGTACAGTATAGAGCTCCTCCACCTTTGGCTACAAAGTATATAGTCAATCTGATTTATATATTGCCCATCTGGTGATGTCCATGTGAAAGTCACCTCAGAAGTTGTTGGAAGGGTTTTTTTGCTATGGCCAGAGAATTATCTTGACAGAATTCTACTAATCTCTGATCTGCTTCATTTTGTAATCCAAGGCCAAACTTGCCAGTTCCTCCAGGTAACTTTTGGTTTCCTACTTTAGCATTCCAATCTCCTATGATGACAAGAACATATTTTCTTGGTTTTATATCTATGACGTATGTTATGTCTTCACAGAACTGGGTAGCTTCAGCCTCTTCAGCATCCATGGTTGGAGAATAGACTTGGATCACAGTGATGTTAAATGGCTTGCCTTGAATTCAATTGGAAATGATTCTGTCATTTATTGGGGTGTAACTGAGCACTGATTTGGCTGCCCTTTGATTGACTATGATGGCTACTCCATTGCTTATGTGGGATTCTTGACCACAGTAAAAAATATGGTGGTTGTCTGATGTGAAATGTCCCATTCCCATCCATTTAAGTTCACCAGTTCCCAGGAAATCAATGTTTAACCTTGTCATCTATATCAGTTAATCCCTCCATTGCTAACTGCATTTTTCTTAAGGGGACTTCACCATGCTTTCTAGGGGCCTCTCATTCTTTTCATCCTTTTTCTTTTTTCCAAACAATATCAAGCACTTGGTAGCCATCTTATGTCACACAATATCACAGTTATTTAACTTAAACTAAACAGAGTCAATTCCTACCTTACGGATGGTATCACACAGAATCTTTATGTCCATGTCAGTATACACTCTATCCCACTAGCAATCAACATGCTCTGGTCAAAATAAAGTGGGACTAACAAATTTATCAGAACTTTTTGAATAGAGTGCTTATACTACAGCTCATAAGAAATTACTTTAAAGTAATCAGTCATTCATGCATAAACACAATTCAAATGAGAACTGTTCTCCTTTTCCTGTGCACTTTTCCTATTTCCACATGGATTTTATCTATGCAGCAAATTTACTCAAGATTTCCCTAGGTTAACACAACCTATTTTCCCCTCTATTTAGCTCTGCTCCCAAAATTCCACATTCCTCATGCAACATAACAACAAATTCCTTATTTGGGATTGGCCTATGAGAGGACTTGGATTTAGCCTATAGGTTTGAGAATTAGTCTCTCTCTCTCAGGTAACCAATTTTATTTCCATATTCCCACACACTACTGCAGCCCTAGTGCAGATTTTCAAAAGGTGGTTGTGCTTTGTCGTGGATTTGTATTGGGTAAAGAAAGAGGTTATCACATCACATATTATAATTGTCAAACTGCTATTCGTTATCACATTTGCGAGCCTTGCGTAGCGAGGTGAGCCGTTAAAGTACAGAAGTCTTCCGAGCTGGGAGCAAACACGCTGGACTTAGGCAGATATGAGCGCTGAAGGTGCTCCTGCGAGCCTCGCCAAGCGAGGCGAGCCGTTGAATCATTGAAAAACGTGTGAATTCAGGAATAATGCAGGGCGAGCAGTTCAGGCATTGAAGTACGTGGGACTTAGCCTCCCAGCAGTTAGGAAACGCGGGACTGCATTTGGCTTCAAGCAGTAGAGGAACGCGGGACTTAGAAAATAAAAATTGCGAGGTCGGATAAAATAGGAAGTTAACGGCCGAACCGTGCAAATCGAAAGACATGAAAAACACAAAAAATAAAATAAAGTAAAAAACCTCACACACCTTACTGGGGTCATTTAAATTGAAAATCGGCTAAGCGAGAAAAAAAATGGTGCCCGAAAAAAATGAAAACGAGGCTACACGACCCCAAAGAGCGCAAAACACAGGACGTACAACTTTGACAGGGATGTACGATGTACAAAAATCCACTATTAGGAAGGATGGAAAATGCTTGTGAGGCGTGTAACACATGGACTATCGATGCCATTGTGCACTAACTTGCAAATCCACACATTACGATTCGGTTTTGTCTCGCTCGCGCAGCCTATATATAGGGCACACTTGCCATATTGCTGACACTTTCTCCTCAGGTGATGACAGTCTGAGTGGACATTTTCAGAGATCTTTAGCTCTTCAGGATATTGATTGCTGGATAATAATTAGAAATAGGTAAAGTATATTAATTGAATAATAAATAAATTGATTATTATTAAGAAAATATATATATATTTTTTTTAAATACACAATCTTATATTTTACACTGACCTCACTTTACATAAATGCTTATCTCTATTCATGTATTAATTATTTATTAATGTACATTCATTTATTAATTATTAATTAGTAATCATTATCAAAAAAAATAATTTAGACTGTTTTTACTTTATGAATACAAAAATGCTTATCTATAGTCTATTTATTCTATGATGAATTAATTATTAATGTACAATTATTTTTTAATTAGTAATCATTATCAAAATAAAAATATTACACTGCACTACAAAATAAATATACATGTCATACTGTACTTATATATCTGAATTGCTGCTCATTAGCGTACAATAATTTAGGAACTATTAATTATTAATAATTAAAAAAAAAATATATATATATATATATATAAATATATATATATCTTTTATAGTGCACTTACTTAAATCAGTTTATTATGCTATGAGACTACAAAAACTGTATATTTCACAGTGCACATACTTAACTCAGTTTATTATGCTCTGACACCTCCAAAAAAAATATTTTACACTACAGTAGAAAAAAGGTATATTTTACAGTGCACTTACTTAAATCAGTTTATTATGCTCTGACACCTCCAAAAGTTTTGAATGAACAGTGCACTTACTTAAATCAGTTTATTATGCTCAAAGACCTACAAAACTGTATATTTCACAGTGCACTTACTTTAATCAATTTATTGTGCTTTAGACCTTCAAAACATGGATATTTTACATCTCAGTACAAAAAATGGAGTACATATCTGTGTTGCTGCCCATTGCTTGAAAGGCATAGGACTGTCAAAGCAGCTAAATATTTAAATAACTTTATTAGATAGACTGTTATTTTTAGTCTTATATACTGCATTTTTTTATGAATATATCTATGCTTAAGCATTTATGTTTTGCATGTATGCCAATTAAACATGATACTTTAAATGAAAAATTAATTTATTGAATCCAAACATTAAAAATGCTTTTCATGTCATTTTACAGTTTACTTATCTGTGCAGCTGCTTGAATACAGAGAGTGAGCTCTGCAGCATTTGATCTGCAATAACATCAACTTGACAGGTATATGATTTCATGATGCTCTTCTTTAGGAAAAAAGGATTACATCTTTCTGCTTTGCATTGATGGCAGTTTATGATTAATTAATTAATGTATATAAATGTATTAATAAATTATTAATTAGTAATCATTATAAAAAAGAAATATATATATTTTACAGTGAAGTAAAAAAAAAAAAGATTTTACACTGCACTTACATATCTGGATTACTGCTAGATAATGTACATTCATTTAGGAACTAATAATTATTCATAATTACAAACACAGCAAAACTATTTGTGTTGCTGCACATTGCCTGACAAGGACCCTTAAAGCACTTAAATATTTAAATAAGTTTATTACATTATGATACCTGCTACATTTAATGTTATACTGCAATTATGTATTCATATATCTATCCTTATGCCTTTGGAAGGTATGCCAAATAAACATGATACTTTAAATGAATTATTTCAATACAAATATTAAAAATGCTTTTCATGTCATTTTACAGTTTCGTCATCTGTGCAGCTGCCTAAAGACAGGGAGTGAGTTCCGCAGTATTTTATCTGCAATAACATCAATTTTATTTTCCTGGTATATGATTTAATGACGCCCTTCTCTAGGAAAACAGGATAAAGTATTTTTGTTTTGTATTGATGACACTTTTGGATTAATAAATTATCAAAAAAATTATATATACCCTTAACTTTTTCTATTTATCTTCTTTTATTTTTTTTTAGAAAAGTATAAATTACATACAATACATAAACAAACATATCATCTACCCGTCCGTTGGGAAAATTAGCAGGTTGTACAAAAGTTCTTATATAGTTAATACATTTATATCCCAAATTACTACTTTTCCCTTTTCTTTTCATTTCAAAGTTAAAAAACGAAATGTTACAGGAAGAAGCACAAGAATACAGTACATGGGATCGTTCTAACTGGACAAAATTATTATTATCATTCTGTCTTATACTTCCTTTTCCTTTCCCTCTTCCTTTACCCTTCTTTTATTTCCATCTTTCTAAGGCCTTCCATCTCCTTTTGATCCTTTGCTCCATTAAGTTCATTGAATAATTTGCAATAGAGTCCCAACGGCATCACAATGATATAGAGAACTACTATTCTAAAATTTAAATTCAAACTTAACACACTTCCATTCACACTTCTTCCATTCATGGCTTCGGGTCCGGTGGGGGATTGGGTAGGGGAAAGCGGAGGAACGGGCCAGGGAGAGGTAGCCAGAAAGTCCTGGGACAGATCAGTGGCTTCATTAATTACGTATTAGAGAAATATTTATCCCATAAAGACCAGGAAAGGCTGCTTTTTTTTTATAACCCCCAAGTCAGTAAAGATTGATTCAAGCAGACGATTTTTATCCACTTTTGGTTTAACCTCATTCCAAGACGGGACGTATTTCTGCTTCCACTTGGAGGCTATCAATGATTTTGCTACCATCAAAACCTGCGACATAAGGGCTTTAACTTTTAAAGACAGTGAAGGAAAAATATGAAATAAAATTATTTCTGTGTGTGGACTTAACTCTACCTCACATATCTTTTTCAGCTGGGAAAAAACTTCCGCCCAGAATTTTTGAATATATGGACATTGCCACCAAATATGCAGGGTAGAACCTGTCCGGCTACAATTGCTCCAACAATATTTCTCATGGTCTAGCCCACTAATCATTGCCATCTTAACCGGCGTATAATGCCACCTATTGCAGATTTTAAAATGGAGTTCTCTATAGGAGGGATTTTTAACAAATCTATCCGTAATTGCATATGATCTATGCCAATCTTCTATGGTCCAATTAGACTCCAAGTCACCCTCCCAGTCCTGCATGCTCTTGGACTTATGCTCCATTTGTGGCCTTCTGATGATTTCATAACATTTTGAAATAAGGTGAGTTTTAGATTCTACCATGATCAATTTTTCAAATTGAGTTAAATCTCTTGATGTGGTCAAATAAAACTCTGACTTCTTCAGAACTTTTTCCAACGTAAGAAATTCTAACCATGAAATCTTTAGTTGAGGGGCTTTTATTTTTATATTCTCCAATGAAAGTGTATTTCCAGGGAACAGTTCAAACAGTAGGTTAAAACCTGCTTTAGCTATCCTCCCTAAAGTGGGAGATTCAATATATATTGCTAGATCTAATAGCGGGGTAATGGGCGAAGGAAACGGAATCAGATCATATTTAGCATTCAATTTGTTCCATATATTCCCATTTCCTCTAACCATAGCTTCACCCTGTTTCATAGAATTAAGATTAATCTTTTTTTGAAATAAGAGAATTTTTATATTATTTAAGCCTGTTAGCTCTTGTTCGATTTGGACCCAGTTATTAACATTTGTGGGTTCTAACCATTCCAACATATTTGCCGCTAATATAGCTTCCTGGTATTCCTTAAGTAGTGGATAAGCCAAGCCACCATGTTTAAATTTCCCTCCCATTCTCGATTTTTTTATTCTTATTTTTTTCCCCTTATAAATGAAATTATCAATTTTGTTTTGTAATTGGTTTAATAAATATGTAGGGATACGGCAGGGGATATTGCGTAAGATATAAGTCATTTTTGGTAATATTACCATTGTTATGGCAATAAGTCTGCCGGACCAAGATATATTTAAGCCTGACCATGCATTAATTTTTGCTATAACATTTTTATAAACTTGTTTATAATTAATTATTATTGTCTGCTTCAAATTTGTTTCCAATATTATTCCCAAATGTTTCAGAGAGTTTTGCCATTTGAGAGGGAATCGATGCTTTAATTTAAGTAATATTTCATAAGAAATATTAATGGGCATGGCTTCGGATTTGCTAATATTTAGCTTAAAGTTTGATATTTTGCTATAATCATCTATCAGTTGGAACAAAGATCCGAGGGAAGCTAGCGGATCTTCCAGTGCTACAAGAATGTCATCCGCAAAGGCTGATATTTTATGTTCCATAGATCCCACCTTTATCCCTTGCACCTCCTTCTCCTTCCCAATCAGTATTATTAAGGGTTCAATAAACATGACAAAAATAGCAGGAGAGATGTGACAGCCTTGACGTGTCCCATTCGAGATATCAAAGCTGAATGAGCTATACCCTAATCCCACTACTTTTGCGGTGGGGGCAGTGTATAGGGCACGCATGGCTTTCGAACCAAAGTCCCCCAACCCATATCTTTCAAACAGCAATTCTAGGAACTCCCACCCTACTCTATCAAAAGCCTTTTCTGTGTCTAATGATAAGAGCATGGTGGGAGCTCCCTTTCGTTTGGCATAAGAGATTATTATTATTATTATTATCTTTATTTATATCGCGCCAACATATTCCGTAGCGCTGTACAGGGGTTGAGTACATAGCAGAAAACAAATTAAACACCTTGTAAAGAATGGACGGCCCTGTTTTTGAGCATAAAATCAAATGTACATAGAGCTTGTTTCCAAGTCCTGACACAAGATTGAAAACTCGCAAACTTACAATCTAAGGGTTTAGGTGTGATACAAGAGGGTGACAAATACAATTGAAAGCAATTGGTTCAGTGGAGGGGTCTGTGTGTTGTACTGTAGATTGTGGGTGTGAGTGTTATTAAGCTGTGGAATGTTCAGTTGTACATGTTAAGGCTGAAGATGATATGATTTTTTAAACAGGTGTGTTTTTAATAATTTCTTAAAGGTTTTGAGGCAGGAAGATAATCTAATGGAGCGGGGCAAGGAGTTCCAAATGGATGGGGAAGCACGAGAAAAGTCTTGAAGACGGGAGTGAGAGGAGGTGATGAGAGAGGAGGAAAGAAGAAGGTCGTTAGCAGAACGAAGGGGCCGGTTGGGAGAGTATTTTGAAACAAGAGCAGAGATATAAGGGGGTGCACTGTTGTTGAGGGCTTTATGTGTTAGGGTCATGATTTTAAATTTGATTCGGGAAGCTATGGGAAGCCAGTGGAGTGATTGACAGAGAGGGGCTGCAGACACTGATCGTTTGGTATTGAAGATGAGTCTAGCAGAGGCGTTCATTATGGATTGGAGGGGAGACAGACGAGAGATGGGGAGGCCAACAAGGAGGGAATTGCAGTAGTCGAGTCGAGATATGATGAGAGAGTGTATTAGAATTTTAGCTGTGTCTTCTGTAAGATAATGACGAATTTTGGAGATGTTTTTTAGGTGAAACTGACATGATTTTGTTATTGCTTGGATGTGAGGAATAAAAGAGAGGGCGGGATCCAGTAGAACCCCAAGACAACGGGCCTGGGAGGTAGGGGCGATGATGGTGTTGTCAACAGTGAGAGATATTTGAGGTGTGGAAGCTGTAGTAGAGGGTGAAAAGATTAGAAGTTCAGTTTTAGACATGTTGAGTTTGAGTTGACGGGTGGACATCCAGGAGGATATGCTAGAGATCAAATTAATCATTCTCTTAACATTGTCAGATCCTTGCCTCCCTTGGATGAAGCCTTTTTGATCTAAATAAATAAGTTCCCCTAAGATTGCATTCAGCCTAGTAGCTAGAATTTTTGCATACATTTTTATATCAGTGTTCAGTAAGGATATCGGGCGGAAATCCTTACATGATGGTTCTTTATAATCTTCTTTAGGGATTGTTATAACAGAGGCCTCCAGCATTTCTTTAGGTACCCTTAACTTATTTATCAATATATATATATCCTTAGCTCTTTAGGTTTTCATGTATGCCAATTAAAAATAACACATTGATTCATTAAATAATTTAATGAAAAAATTACAAATGTAATTCTGGTCATTTTAATGTTTCATTGCTGCTCTTTAGGTTTTCCATTGATGACAGGTAAAAACATTATGTGCAATAAAAAAACACATTATATCTTATACCTGTATTTACAATTACAGATTACAATGGCGGACAATGCAGAAGACTTCAATAAACATAAAAGAAGAATCGTAAGGGAACGGAAGCAAAGATGGAGATATGCATAGCCCACCGAGACTTCCTAACGCTTCGTAGAAGAAGACTGACAGAGACTTTTAAATAAAAGAAAAATTAGTAAGAAGGCACAGACTGAGTGTGCTGGAGCTTCAAAGAAAAGTCAAAGTAAACAAAAAAATGTCTGTCAATGACCCAATACTGCCTCGTGAAACAAATGTTCATACACATGACACCAATGTAGATATACAAAGTGGTAGTGATATCTATGTTGAGGAAGCTCACGATAGTGCTTTATTTACAGCCCTAACAGTAGACACTCATTATTGTGGATTAATGTAATCAGTTTTGTGGGGTTTATCATTTTCTGAAGGAAAGACCAACTGATGCAGAGTTTATTAGTTGCTGTCAGAAAGGAAAAGTAAAACTTCCACAAAGACACCCATTTCCTGAATATTTAGAAAGTATAATGAGTAATCCAACATTTTCAAATTATACAAATTAAAAAAAAAAACATCAGGTGTTATAACAGTGCAATTTCATTTGCTTTAATGGGTGCTACATTAGCAGAAAAGGTCCCAGGACATGGTCCTTACTGTTTTAGAGTTCAGGGACAAATTTACCACCGCACTTTACATTTACACCCACCAGAAGAAGAGCAAAGGAAATTTGCACAGTTATATGTCTTAGATACAATAGAAGCTGTTGAACAACAGATGACACTTCCTGAAAATAAACAGTATTTGCGCATAGTCTTTGAACAGCTGGATAAAATTATGGCCAACAAACCATACAGTCAAGCATACAAAAAATTAGCAAAGGTTGAAAAAGAACAACAGCAACATGCTAACACACATCACTTGCCAATGCCAAGAGTACATTTGGTTTTGAAAAGAGATTGCAATACTGATCAAAGACGGTATAATTTACCAACAGTAAATGAGGTGGCCATGGTCTTTAAAAATGAGGATGGTGAACCACCTTTTCAGCGGGATATCAGAATATATCCACGCAATGAAGGGCAACCTTTTATAAACATATATTAAGTTGTATTTTGGATCCAATGACATTTCCCATTTTCTTTCCAAATGGTGAGCCAGGATGGGAACTAAAATTAAAACTGCAAAGTAATCAACCAAAACTAAAGTTCGGGTTAGAAACAATATTTCTATGCTGGAATATAAAGTGTCACAAACTGCTGTGCAGGGTCATTATAATCCTATTTTATGTGGGGGCAAACTCACACTACAATGGATTATTGATTCTTATCTACAAGTCAAAGCAAATAATCAGAATTTTATCAAATTTCAACAAAACGAGCTTTGCATAGAACAATATTGTGGATTTATGGATTATGTCACTCAATTGGCCACCAACAGAGACATTCCAGCTTGAAGAGCAATCACTTTGCCATCCACTTCCAGTATGCAAGAAAGATACAATAATGCCATGGCTATTGTGACTAAATTTTGAAAAACGTATTTATTCATTACATTCACATGTAATCCACAATGGCCAGAGATCAAGGACAATTTGAATCTTGGCCAACATACTTCTGACCGACCAGATTCAGTGGCAAGAGTATTCAAAATAAAACCCAATTCATTAATACATGATATAACTAGAGCACAGTTATTTGGAAAAAGTGTGGCTTTTGTTTATACCATTGAATTTAAAAAAAGAGGCCTGCCACATGCACACATGCTATTAATCCTGCAAGAAAAAGATAAATTGAATACTGCAGAGAGAGTGGATTCAGTGATTAGTGCTGAACTGCTACATCCAAAAAATATTTAAAAAATTATGAGATTGTAACACACAGAATGATTCATATTCCATGTGGAGATATCAATCCAAATTCACCATGTATGGAAAAAGAAAACATTTACAAAAGAGTTCCCAAAACCATTTCAAATTCAAACGTATGCTAATTGTGATGGATACTCTTTGTATAAAAGCAGAGAAGGACAAACAGCTATAATCAGTGGCCAAAAGTTCGATAATAGATATGTAGTTCCATACAATCCACAATTGCAAAGGAAGTACAATGCACACATAAATGTGGAAGCTCGCACTTCTATCAAATCCAGCAAATATGTGTATAAATATATATACAAAGGATATGATGCAGCAACTGTTGTTGTGCAAGGTATAGAAAAGGAACAAGAAAATCCAATTTTACATGACAAACTTTCTACTTATTTAGATGCTCGCTATGTCAGTGTTCCAGGACCAATGTGGCTCCTTCTGAAATTTGAGATGCTTGATCAGTCACATGCTGTGTATCGATTAGCTATACATTTGCCACAAAGTCAATTTGTTTGCTTTACTGCAGGCAATTAAAGAAATGTCTTAGCCCAAAGTGAACATTGAGCAACAACACTTCCTGCTTGCTTTTAATTATATTGCCAGGACACTGAGGCCAGACAATTTTTATAGATTGAGATTCCATATCACTATGTATTCGTAAATGGCCAATGGCGACAAAAAAAAAAAAATCAAAAAATTATCCCATGAATATATACTGTTAGTCCAAGAGACATTGAACGTTTCAGTTTAAGATGACTTCTTTTACATGTTCCCGGTGCACAAAGTTATGAACATTTACACACAATAAATGAGATAGTTTATGATACTTTCCAATTAGCTGCAAGACATCAAAACTTCATAGCAGATGATACAGAATGGGAGAGGTGTCTGGAAGAAGCAGAGGTATGTCAAATGCCAAAGCATTTGACATAGTGCTGCTTCTTCCAGACACAGTTTGCATTCATTTGCATAATTTTCAATGTAACTGAAACATTTAAATTAAATATGTGTGAAGACTTCTTGAAACGTTACCATGGGGCCATTGTGCTCTTAAAAGTATTAATAGAAATTCAAGAAATATTTCTTGCTCATGGATTAAATTGGGCAAATTTTAATTTGCCTGATCCAGGAGTTATAGATGAAATACACTTTGAAGACTATGACACTGAGCTTCAAAACAAAAAAACACAAGAAAAAATTGCAACTTTAAATACTTTACATTTGCAAGCATTTTACACCATCACAAATGCTACAGATGATGAAATGGTCAAAGACCGTTATTTCTATCTAGATGGCCCTGGTGGATCATGAAAAACGTATCTGTACAATTGTTTGATGAGTTACATTTCAGCACAGGGTCAAATAGTAATGCCATTTGCTACAACTTGAATTGTCGCACTTTTGTTAGAAGGTGGCAGAACTGTGCATAGTGTATTTAAACTGCCAGTTACCATTTTCGAAAAATCAGTCTCAGATATTCAACTAAATTCTATACAAGCAAAACATTTAAAAAAAGTAAATGAATTATCATAGATGAGGCAACAATGATGTCGTGTCATGCCTTGCAATGTATTGATAGATTATTAAAAGAAGTAATGGATAATAATTTGCCATTTGGTAAAATTGTTAGGAGGAGATTTTAGGCACCTGTTACCTTTTGTGCGGCATAGAAATAGGGCTGACATCACCGAAACATGTATAAAGACAGGTAAACTGTTGAAAATAATCACACACGTAAAATTAGAATTAAATATGAGATCTGAAGGCCAAAATGAATTAAATGATTGGCTAATTCAAATTGGAGAAGTGATGTCGTGAACATAAAATTTTCAGTTCGCAAACCGCGAACGCAAACCGCCGCAATGTTCGCGAACCGGCGAACTCGGCAAACCGCCATAGACTTCAATGGGCAGGCGGATTTTAAAACCCACAGGGACTCTTTCTGGCCACAATAGTGATGGGAAAGTTGTTTCAAGGGGACTAACACCTGGATTGTGGCATGCCGGAGGGGGATCCATGGCAAAACTCCCACGGAAAATTACATAGTTGATACAGAGTCTGGTTTTAAGCCATAAAGGGCATAAATCACCTAACATTCCTAAATTGTTTGGAATAACATGCTTTAAAACATCATGTATGATGTTGTATCGATCAGGTAGTGTAAGGGTTACACCCGCTTCACAGTGACAGACCAAACTCCCCGTTTAACGCACCGCAAACAGTCCATTTGCACAACCGCAAACTCCCCATTTGCACAAGGTTGGATACCAAGCTAGCCATGTCCCGTTCCATGTCCTCACTGATGTCATTGAAGGTCTCTTCCTCCACCCAGCCACCAAGGGTCCCCGAAAGGTGACAACAAGCCCCCTGGGACGCCTGCTGTGTTTGGTCTTCAACCTCCCCAAAGCCACCTTCCTCCTCTGACTCCTCTTCTTCAGACTCCTCTCACTGCGTTGCCTCTCTCTGAATTATTATAAGGTGTGTTAAGTAGTACTACTCTTATCAGTTTAATACCTGTTACAGCACCTATCAGGGGGCGTGTATAAGGCCTGGATTTTTGGAACCGGGAGATGGAAAAAGATGCTTGGTTGGTCGTATCACTTCAATTTTGGGGCACGGCACGTGCAATCAAAGGTGCCACCATATAGGAGTGGCGTGTTTAAAAGTACTACTCTTATCAGTTTAATACCTGTTACAGCACCTATCAGGGGGCGTGTATAAGGCCTGGATTTTTAGAACCGGGAGATAAAAAAAAAATGCTTGGTTGGTCGTATCACTTCAATTTTGGGGCACGGCACGTGCAATCAAAGGTGCCACCATATAGGAGTGGCGTGTTTGTAAGTACTACTCTTATCAGTTTAATACCTGTTACAGCGCCTATCAGGGGGCGTGTATAAGGCCTGGATTTTTAGAACTGGGAGATGGAAAAAGATCCTTGGTTGGTCGTATCACTTCAATTTTGGGGCACGGCACGTGCAATCAAAGGTGCCACCAGATAGGAGTGGCGTGTTTGTGAGTACTACTCTTATCAGTTTAATACTTGTTACGGCACCTATCAGGGGGCGTGTATAAGGCCTGGATTTTTAGAACTGGGAGATGGAAAAAGATGCTTGGTTGGTCGTATCACTTCAATTTTGGGGCGTATAATCAAAGGTGCCACCAGATAGGAGTGGCGTGTTTGTAAGTACTACTCTTATCAGTTTAATACCTGTTACAGCACCTATCAGGGGTCGTGTATAAGGCCTGGATTTTTAGAACCGAGAGATGGAAAAAGATGCTTGGTTGGTCGTATCACTTCAATTTCGGGGCACGGCGCGTGCAATCAAAGGTGCCACCATATAGGAGTGGCGTGTTTGTAAGTACTACTCTTATCAGCTTAATACCTGTTACAGCACCTATCAGGCGGCGTGTATAAGGCCTGGATTTTTAGAACCAGGAGATGGAAAAGGATGCTTGGTTGGTCATATCACTTCAATTTTGGAGCACGGCGCGTGAAATCAAAGGTGCCACCAGATAGGAGTGGCGTGTTTGTAAGTACTACTCTTATCAGTTTAATACTTGTTACGTCACCTATCAGGGGGCGTGTATAAGGCCTGGATTTTTAGAACTGGGAGATGGAAAAAGATGCTTGGTTGGTCGTATCACTTCAATTTTGGGGCACGGCACATGCAATCAAAGGTGCCACCAGATAGGAGTGGCGTGTTTGTAAGTACTACTCTTATCAGTGTAATAATTGTTACGTCACCTATCAGTGGGCGTGTATAAGGCCTGGATTTTTAGAAGCGGGAGATGGAAAAAGATGCTTGGTTGGTCATATCACTTCAATTTTGGTGCACGACGCGTGCAATCAAAGGTGCCACCAGATAGGAGTGGCGTGTTTGTAAGTACTACTATTATCAGTTTAATACCTGTTACAGCACCTATCAGGTGGCGTGTATAAGGCCTGGATTTTTAGAACTGGGAGATAGAAAAAGATGCTTGGTTGGTTGTATCACTTCAATTTTGGGGCACGGCAGGTGCAATCAAAGGTGCCACCAGATAAGAGTGGCGTGTTTGTAAGTACTACTCTTATCAGTTTAATACTTGTTACGTCACCTATCAGGGCACGTGTATAAGGCCTGGATTTTTGGGACCGGGAGATGGAAAAAGATGCTTGGTTGGTCGTATCACTTCAAATTTGGGGCACTTTGTGACATTAGCTTCTTACACTCAAACATGTCCTTTACAGGCACCTGACTATGGGCAGATGAGCAGGAACTGCTCAAGGCGAGAGACGGAGTGGCGGATGGTTGAGAGGGGGCAAGGAGGACAGCAGTGGTTAATGTGGCTGATGATGCTGGACCAGGAGGAATATGGCAGCTTTGAGTTTGTGTGCTGCTTGTACTTATGTGTTGGTCTGGAGTCACCCAAAATATTAGGTCTACACCTGTAGAGGATAAGGGAACCAGGCTACTCTAGACCTCATTCATCATTACAGGTTTTGACAGATTGGTTCTATGCGTGCAAGCTACTGTGACAACAGATATGAGTGGCACTGTGCACTTGCAGAAGTTGGCAGAGTAGACGCTGTAGGCCTGACACAGACGCTGGCAGACAAGTAACTGCTATTCAATGTATTACAGTCAAAATTATATTCTTTGTTTAAATGTGCACTACTGACTGTTACCCCAGATATGAGTGGTGGCACTGACTGGGCAAGTGGGCACAGTATACGATGTGAGCCTAAGACACACACGCTGGCAGGCAGGCAAATGAAATTAGATTACACAGAAAAAAAGTGTTGTTTTTTTTTAAATGTATAGTGCTGGCACACCACTAGATTGGATTGGTTGAACTTGGCACAGTACTTGTAAGCCTGACACATACACTGGCTAGCGGTCAGGCAAATGAACTTAGATTGGCTTAAATCTAAGATTTTCTTAAATCTAAGTACATTTGCCTGAACTCATTTGCCTGAACTCATTTGCCTGAACTTAGATTTAAGAAAATAAAATTATTGTTTTTTTAAATGTAGAATGCTGGTACCCCAAATAGATTGGATTGATTGAACTTGGCACAGTACTTGTAAGCCTGACACACACACACACTGGCTAGCGGTCAGGCAAATGAACTTAGATTGGCGGTCAGACAAATGAGCTTAGATTTCAGCAAATAAAATTATTGTTTTTTTAAATGTAGACTGCTGGTACACCACTAAATTGCATTGGTTGAACTTGGCACAGTGTATTTTAAAATTATGAGAAAAACTGTTCTGTAAACTAAAGAAAAATCATTTTAGGAGGTTGAGAGATAAAGAAACCGGATGGGGGGATACCGAGCAGAGCACACCATCTAAAGCCCACTGGGAGACAAACTCATCCATTCCCCCAGTGGACAAAGCCAGGTGGTACTCTGCCCGGATACGGGAGCGCACCAGCACCCGGAACATGGCCTCAGGTGACAAGGGAACCCCCCCTATCAAACACTGCTTCCTGGACTTATATATAGCCAATTTGGCTAATGCCAGGAGCAGGTTGACGAGGAGGTCCCTGGCCTTATTGCCCCGGGACACTGGGCGCCCAAAAATAAAAATGTGAGGGGAGAAATGCAGCCAGAACTGCAGGAGGAGGCCCCTCAAGAGTGACAAGAGGGGCTGCAGTCTGGCGCAACTAAAATAAATATGATACACGGACTCTCCCTTGCCACAGAATGGACAAGTGGAGGGAGAGTCCGTGAATTTAGCTAAGTACTCTCCCGTGCTCAGTGCACCATGGAGCACTCTCCAACTCAAGTCCCCGGTGGGTCGTGGAACTAAATCAGAATAAAGTTCCCTCCACCGGGGCCTCTTGCCCTCGTCAGCTGGTAGGACCCGCCTCCAGATGGTATCGGGACGGGTCACGAGGGCAAGGAAGTGCACTGTATGGAGCACGAGAGAATATAAGCTCTTCCTCGGCATGCCGCGAAAGCATGCCGAGGGTATGTCCCTCAACTTTGAGAGGTTGGGGACAGGAGGAGCCTGAGGGGAAACACGGGGCTTGTGTCCAATGTAAACAGCCGGAGCAGGGGTGTTGAAAGGTGCATGTGGCACTCCGGCCTGCATAGCCCCGCGAAGGAAGGTGCGCGAGTCGGGGGAGATGGTATCCCTAATCTCCTGGAGCAAGCGCCCTGAGACTTTGGGCGTCACATATCCCAAACGGAGCGCAAGCTCCTGGGGTGACACCCAATCAGAACGCCCGTATTCCAAGAAATCCCAGACTCGGGTCATCCGTGCATGACTAAGGCGGCGGATGATACTGGGGGACTGTAACATTGGAGCCCCCATAGCCCCCTGATAGATTATTAAAAGAAGTAATGGATAATAATTTGCCATTTGGTAAAATTGTTAGGAGGAGATTTTAGGCACCTGTTACCTTTTGTGCGGCATAGAAATAGGGCTGACATCACCGAAACATGTATAAAGACAGGTAAACTGTTGAAAATAATCACACACGTAAAATTAGAATTAAATATGAGATCTGAAGGCCAAAATGAATTAAATGATTGGCTAATTCAAATTGGAGAAGTGATGTCGTGAACATAAAATTTTCAGTTCGCAAACCGCGAACGCAAACCGCCGCAATGTTCGCGAACCGGCGAACTCGGCAAACCGCCATAGACTTCAATGGGCAGGCGGATTTTAAAACCCACAGGGACTTTTTCTGGCCACAATAGTGATGGAAAAGTTGTTTCAAGGGGACTAACACCTGGATTGTGGCATGCCGGAGGGGGATCCATGGCAAAACTCCAACAGAAAATTACATTGTTGATGCAGGTCTGGTTTTAAGCCATAAAGGGCATAAATCACCTAACATTCCTAAATTGTTTGGAATAACATGCTTTAAAACATCATGTATGATGTTGTATCGATCAGGTAGTGTAAGGGTTACACCCGCTTCACAGTAACAGACCAATATCCCCGTTTAATGCACCGCAAACAACCCCAAACAGTCCCTTTGCACAACCGCAAACTCCCCATTTGCACAAGGTTGGATACCAAGCTAGCCATGTCCCGTTCCTTGTCCTCACTGATGTCATTGAAGGTCTCTTCCTCCACCCAGCCACCAAGGGTCCCCGAAAGGTGACAACAAGCCCCCTGGGACGCCTGCTGTGTTTGGTCTTCAACCTCCCCAAAGCCACCTTCCTCCTCTGACTCCTCTTCTTCAGACTCCTCTCACTGCGTTGCCTCTCTCTGAATTATTATAAGGTGTGTTAAGTAGTACTACTCTTATCAGTTTAATACCTGTTACAGCACCTATCAGGGGGCGTGTATAAGGCCTGGATTTTTGGAACCGGGAGATGGAAAAAGATGCTTGGTTGGTCGTATCACTTCAATTTTGGGGCACGGCACGTGCAATCAAAGGTGCCACCATATAGGAGTGGCGTGTTTAAAAGTACTACTCTTATCAGTTTAATACCTGTTACAGCACCTATCAGGGGGCGTGTATAAGGCCTGGATTTTTAGAACCGGGAGATAAAAAAAAAATGCTTGGTTGGTCGTATCACTTCAATTTTGGGGCACGGCACGTGCAATCAAAGGTGCCACCATATAGGAGTGGCGTGTTTGTGAGTACTACTCTTATCAGTTTAATACTTGTTATGGCACCTATCAGGGGGCGTGTATAAGGCCTGGATTTTTAGAACTGGGAGATGGAAAAAGATCCTTGGTTGGTCGTATCACTTCAATTTTGGGGCACGGCACGTGCAATCAAAGGTGCCACCAGATAGGAGTGGCGTGTTTGTGAGTACTACTCTTATCAGTTTAATACTTGTTACGGCACCTATCAGGGGGCGTGTATAAGGCCTGGATTTTTAGAACTGGGAGATGGAAAAAGATGCTTGGTTGGTCGTATCACTTCAATTTTGGGGCGTATAATCAAAGGTGCCACCAGATAGGAGTGGCGTGTTTGTAAGTACTACTCTTATCAGTTTAATACCTGTTACAGCACCTATCAGGGGTCGTGTATAAGGCCTGGATTTTTAGAACCGAGAGATGGAAAAAGATGCTTGGTTGGTCGTATCACTTCAATTTCGGGGCACGGCGCGTGCAATCAAAGGTGCCACCATATAGGAGTGGCGTGTTTGTAAGTACTACTCTTATCAGCTTAATACCTGTTACAGCACCTATCAGGCGGCGTGTATAAGGCCTGGATTTTTAGAACCAGGAGATGGAAAAGGATGCTTGGTTGGTCATATCACTTCAATTTTGGAGCACGGCGCGTGAAATCAAAGGTGCCACCAGATAGGAGTGGCGTGTTTGTAAGTACTACTCTTATCAGTTTAATACTTGTTACGTCACCTATCAGGGGGCGTGTATAAGGCCTGGATTTTTAGAACTGGGAGATGGAAAAAGATGCTTGGTTGGTCGTATCACTTCAATTTTGGGGCACGGCACATGCAATCAAAGGTGCCACCAGATAGGAGTGGCGTGTTTGTAAGTACTACTCTTATCAGTGTAATAATTGTTACGTCACCTATCAGTGGGCGTGTATAAGGCCTGGATTTTTAGAAGCGGGAGATGGAAAAAGATGCTTGGTTGGTCATATCACTTCAATTTTGGTGCACGACGCGTGCAATCAAAGGTGCCACCAGATAGGAGTGGCGTGTTTGTAAGTACTACTATTATCAGTTTAATACCTGTTACAGCACCTATCAGGTGGCGTGTATAAGGCCTGGATTTTTAGAACTGGGAGATAGAAAAAGATGCTTGGTTGGTTGTATCACTTCAATTTTGGGGCACGGCAGGTGCAATCAAAGGTGCCACCAGATAAGAGTGGCGTGTTTGTAAGTACTACTCTTATCAGTTTAATACTTGTTACGTCACCTATCAGGGCACGTGTATAAGGCCTGGATTTTTGGGACCGGGAGATGGAAAAAGATGCTTGGTTGGTCGTATCACTTCAAATTTGGGGCACTTTGTGACATTAGCTTCTTACACTCAAACATGTCCTTTACAGGCACCTGACTATGGGCAGATGAGCAGGAACTGCTCAAGGCGAGAGACGGAGTGGCGGATGGTTGAGAGGGGGCAAGGAGGACAGCAGTGGTTAATGTGGCTGATGATGCTGGACCAGGAGGAATATGGCAGCTTTGAGTTTGTGTGCTGCTTGTACTTATGTGTTGGTCTGGAGTCACCCAAAATATTAGGTCTACACCTGTAGAGGATAAGGGAACCAGGCTACTCTAGACCTCATTCATCATTACAGGTTTTGACAGATTGGTTCTATGCGTGCAAGCTACTGTGACAACAGATATGAGTGGCACTGTGCACTTGCAGAAGTTGGCAGAGTAGACGCTGTAGGCCTGACACAGACGCTGGCAGACAAGTAACTGCTATTCAATGTATTACAGTCAAAATTATATTCTTTGTTTAAATGTGCACTACTGACTGTTACCCCAGATATGAGTGGTGGCACTGACTGGGCAAGTGGGCACAGTATACGATGTGAGCCTAAGACACACACGCTGGCAGGCAGGCAAATGAAATTAGATTACACAGAAAAAAAGTGTTGTTTTTTTTTAAATGTATAGTGCTGGCACACCACTAGATTGGATTGGTTGAACTTGGCACAGTACTTGTAAGCCTGACACATACACTGGCTAGCGGTCAGGCAAATGAACTTAGATTGGCTTAAATCTAAGATTTTCTTAAATCTAAGTTCATTTGCCCGAAATCATTTGCCTGAACTCATTTGCCTAAACTTAGATTTAAGAAAATAAAATTATTGTTTTTTTAAATGTAGAATGCTGGTACCCCAACTGGTTAGCTGGCAGGCAAATGAACTTAGATTGGCTTAAATCTAAGATTTTCTTAAATCTAAGTACATTTGCCTGAACTCATTTGCCTGAACTCATTTGCCTGAACTTAGATTTAAGAAAATAAAATTATTGTTTTTTTAAATGTAGAATGCTGGTACCCCAAATAGATTGGATTGATTGAACTTGGCACAGTGTATTTTAAAATTAGGAGAAAACATTTTCTGTAAACTAAATAAAAATCATATTAGGAGGTTGAAAGAAAAAGAAACCGGATGGGGGGATACCGAGCAGAGCACACCATCTACAGCCCACTGGGAGACAAACTCATCCATTCCCCCAGTAGACAAAGCCAGGTGGTACTCTGCCCGGATACGGGAGCGCACCAGCACCCGGAACATGGCCTCAGGTGACAAGGGAACCCCCCCTATCAAACACTGCTTCCTGGACTTATATATAGCCAACTTGGCTAATGCCAGGAGCAGGTTGACGAGGAGGTCCCTGGCCTTATTGCCCCGGGACACTGGGCGCCCAAAAATAAAAATGTGAGGGGAGAAATGCAGCCAGAACTGCAGGAGGAGGCCCCTCAAGAGTGACAAGAGGGGCTGCAGTCTGGCGCAACTAAAATAAACATGATACACGGACTCACCCTTGCCACAGAATGGACAAGTGGAGGGAGAGTCCGTGAATTTAGCTAAGTACTCTCCCGTGCTCAGTGCACCATGGAGCACTCTCCAACTCAAGTCCCCGGTGGGTCGTGGAACTAAATCAGAATAAAGTTCCCTCCACCGGGGCCTCTTGCCCTCGTCAGCTGGTAGGACCCGCCTCCAGATGGTATCGGGACGGGTCACGAGGGCAAGGAAGTGCACTGTATGGAGCACGAGAGAATATAAGCTCTTCCTCGGCATGCCGCGAAAGCATGCCGAGGGTATGTCCCTCAACCTCGAGAGGTTGGGGACAGGAGGAGCCTGAGGGGAAACACGGGGCTTGTGTCCAATGCAAACAGCCGGAGAAGGGGTGTTGAAAGGTGCATGTGGCACTCCGGCCTGCAAAGCCCCGCGAAGGAAGGTGCGCGAGTCGGGGGAGATGGCATCTCTAATCTCCTGGAGCAAGCGCCCTGAGACTTTGGGCGTCACATATCCCAAACGGAGCGCAAGCTCCTGGGGTGACACCCAATCAGAACGCCCGTATTCCAGGAGATCCCCGACTCGGGTCATCCGTGCATGACTAAGGCGGCGGATGATACTGGGGGACTGTAACATTGGAGCCCCCACTGCTGCATTAAATAGCAGGGGCTCTGTGAATATTTCATCCCCCAAAGGCACGCCCTGCCTGGTCACGGAGACCATGCTCCAGGCCTTGAGGGTTTCCTGGTAGTATGCCGGCAACACAGAGAGGTCTCTCCCAAACCCCTCGGGCCTGATCAGAAATAATTGCCGGTCATACCCCAGGTTGCGCAACTGGCGATAAAAGCTGGATGCCAGTGCGCACCACTGCGGAGAGGGATCTGCATATAGGTATCTCTGCAGGTACTGAAGGCGGAAGGTGGACAACTGGGAGCACACACAAACTACTCCCTGTCCACCCTCCACCAAAGGCAGACTTGCCACCCCTGCAGAGACCCAATGCCTTCCCATCCAGAGGAAATCTAACAAATTCCTCTGGATATTGGTGACAAACTCGGGGGTCGGACTCAGACAAATCAGCCGGTGCCAGATCTGAGAAGCCACCAGCTGATTCACCACTAGAGTCCGCCCCCTAAGGGAAAGCATTTTTGCTAGACCCCTCCATCGTCCCAGACGAGAGAGGACACTGCCCTCTAACTCCCTCCAGTTGTCTGGGACGGAAGCGTCCGCAGCGGACAGGTAGACCCCCAGATATTTAATGACATCTGCCTCCCACGTGATGTCACGAAACGTGGGAGGCAAAGAGTCCACCTGTAAATTACCCTCTAAAAGGCCTGTGCATTTGGACCAGTTGATCTGAGCGGAGGAGGCAGCTGAATATACCACCTGGCACTGTTTTGCCAGCTCAAGATCAACTGGATCCTGGGCCACGAGGAGCACATCGTCAGCATAAGCTGAAAGGACAATCCGCATGTCTGGATCTTTTAGCACCAGCCCTGTGAGCCTTTTCCTCAGTAGGCAGAGGAAAGGCTCAATGGAAAGTGCATATAACTGTCCAGACAAGGGACATCCTTGACGCACCCCTCGTCCAAATACCAAAGGTGCTGTTAGGGACCAATTGATTTTAAGTAAACACTCTGCAGAGGCGTACAGCGTTCTTATAAAGCCCACAAACTGTGGGCCAAAGCCGTACGCTTGCAGAGTGGCTATGAGGTAACCATGGTCCACCCTGTCAAACGCCTTCTCTTGATCTAAAGAGAGAAAGGCGAGTGACAGACCAGTCCTGCGAGAATAATGCAATAGATCCCGGACCAGAAAGATACTATCAAAGATAGTCCGGCCCAGGATCGCATAGGACTGGTCAGGGTGAACCAATTCTGCCAGCACAGACCCAAGTCTAAGCGAGATGGCTTTAGCTACAATCTTGTAGTCTGTGCTGAGCAGAGAGACCGGTCGCCAGTTCTTAATAAGCCGGAGATCCCCCTTTTTGGGCAGCAGGGCAAGTACTGCCCTGCGACAAGACAGGGGCATCTCCCCGGTCTCCAGGGCTTCCCCAAGGACCAGATGGAAATCAGGTCCCAGAGTCTCCCAGAAAAATTGGAAAAACTCTACAGTCAGTCCGTCCAGTCCTGGAGACTTTTCACAGGACATGGCACGGAGGGCTTCAGAGAGCTCTTGAAAAGATAGTGGTATATCAAGCCGCTCTCTTACACCCTCACTGACTGTGGGGAGCCCCTCCCATAGCACCCTGCAGGCGTCTGGAGAAATGGGATCCGGAGAGTAAAGATCTTTATAAAAGTTCCGGGCTCTATCCCGGATACTCTCCGGATCTGTAAGGGGGGCACCGTCTTCATCTAGAAGACAGGTGATGTGCCTACTGTTACCCCCCTTTTTCTCCAGTGAGTAGAAGAGGCGCGAGCCGCGGTCTAGATCTTTGAGAAAACCTAAGCGGCTGCGCACGTATGCCCCCTTGGCCTGGTGTCGTTCCAGGTCACAGAGGACACCCTTCCTCTCTACATACTCGCTCTGCAGGGATTGGTCCCTACAAGTGAACAGCCTCTGCTCCAGATGGAGTACCTCCCCCCGGAGTGACTCCAACTCAGCTTCGCGCTGCCCACTCGCACCCTTGGTATATTCCTGACACAGAAGTCGCAAATGAACCTTGCCCACGTCCCACCACAGTTTTAACGTGGCAAAGTCCCCCTTGCAACCCCTCCAGTCCGTCCAAAACTCCCGGATCAATGTCACGAGCCCCTGGTCCTTCAACAAAGCATTGTTGAAGTGCCAATAGGCGGCTCGTGGCGCTGTTGGCGTTAGCGCCACTGTCACAGACACACAGTTGTGGTCTGTGAACGGAGCCAGCCTAATGGCACAAGAACCGACTCGTGACATATAGTGACTAGATATATATAGTCTGTCGATCCGGGAGTGGGACACCAGACCGGCTCTCACCCTGACGTAGGTGAAACCGTCTGATGCCCCTGGGTTCTGCTCTCGCCAGATGTCCTCCAGGGAGAAGCGGGCGATGATCTCCCGCAGGGCTGACGCAGAAGGCGGGAACGGCTCTGGACTATTCCGGTCCAGAGCGTCGAGGGTGCAGTTGAAATCACCCCCGAGTACCAAACACTCATCTGCGTCAACCGTCTCCAAAAACTGGGACAGTCTGGCGAGGAACCTCACTCTCTCGAGCCCTCCAGCAGGGGCATATATATTAACTAGGTTAATGATGCTACCCTGCTCTCGGACCCGGAGGTGGATTAGACGGCCTGGGATAACAGCTTTCACAAGCAGCAGCTCTGGCTGAAAAGACTCTGAGAACAGGGTCACCACTCCACATGACGCCGATGTGAAGTGGCTGAAGAAGACCCTGCCTCTCCACTCCAGTTGCCACGAGGCCTCAGCCTCTGGAGTGGTGTGAGTTTCCTGCAGGAAGCTCACAGAGTACCCTCCCTGATATAAATAGGAGAGTACCTGGAACCTGCGGAAACTGTCTTGACAGCCATTGGTATTTAGCGTGCTTATGTGCAAAGCCATTACTGCGTGTCAGGAATTGTGCGTTCCTCAGACCCTTGAGACTGCTGATAGGACACGCACATTTTATAGAATTTCCGGACGCGGAGATGCTCCGCAGTCCCAGAATTCTTGGCCCTAGTGCTGACCACTAGATATTGCTGGAGAGAGTGGAGAATAAACGACATATTCTTCCACCTCTCCAAGGCCAGCCGCACCTTCCTTTTCTTTTGTCCATGAAGGGTGCTCTCAAGGAATAGATCTATTTCCTTGACAGGGATAACCCACCCAGAATCTGATGTTCCTTCTAGTGGGTCACCCCTGGGCTCCTCTTGGCTGAGGGCTTTTACTCCATCCTCCCCGGCTGGAGTCAGTTTCCTCAGCTTTATTCTCAGGGACCCCCTCTTAGATGATACAGAAGGAGTCCCTTTAGCACCCTTCAAGGTAAATAATGGACCCTTGGATTGCTGCTGCACCCCTGTAGCTTCAGGAGTGCATTCAGGGGTAGCTGGCTGGACAGCAGTGGCTAGCATGGCTTCCTTAATGGAAGCCTTGGAGGCTTTATATGCCTCCTCTGCCAGTTCCACCGCTGCTTGCTCAGCTTGGATGGCACCGATGTTAGGGTCAGTGGACGGCTGAGGAGGGTAGACAGGCTCTCCCATGATGTTAACAGGAAAACCTGTTTTATCACCCTCCCCCATTTCCACTTCCCCTTGTGCCACATCCCCCCTGACAGACAAATCCATGGGGTCCTGAATGGGGGTCATGCCTATATTCCCCCCCTCCAGTAGTGACTCGGCCTGGGGCTCTAACAAAGCCCGAGGTACGTCACTAGAGAGTGACACTGGAGGAGGAGACTGACTGGTGCCCTTGAAGCTCAGCACCTCAGGGACACTGACTACCCATTCAGCAGGGGCTTTGTTGGGTCCCCCCTCAAAGGCCAGAGGCAGAACCTGATCTTTCTTGTCTACCCCTGCCTCACTTGGGAGACCCTCTTGCCCTTGCTTTTCCTCCAGACCCTTTTCCACATTAACCCCTATAGGGTCTGGAGAGAGAGATGTGTGATCTGGCACCGGCTGGCTGAGCTTAATAACTGGGCCAGACAATGTCACCGGATGAGGAGGAGATGTTTTGTTCCTCTTCTTGCTTTTAGAGGGAGGTGCTCCACTATAGAGCACTTCCCACTTATCAGCAACCTCCCTGTTGGTTTTATGCTTCCTCTTCCTGGGGACGTCACTCCTGGAAGAGGAGCTGTCACTAGCTGCCTCCCCTGCAGAGGGCTTATTATCCCTCTGCTTACACTGTGCCCCCACACTAACTGATGTAATTATGGTGGGGGCAGATTGGGACTTGGGAGATGCAGCTGTGACACTGGGAGGAACGGTGACATTCTTCCCCTTTTTCCCCGTGTCTGCAGTCTTGCTGGAGACCACAGACACAGATGGCTTTTTTGGGGAAGAAGGGGGTTTGGAGGCCGTGGTGGTGGCTTGAGGAACGGCCTCCTTGCCTGAGCTCTGTGGGGGGGCTATGACCCTTGAGGTCCCCGCTGTTATGGGCTCAGCGGGGATGGGTGCCGTACTGACGGAGGTGCCATTTGCTGGGGCTGGGGCATGATGCTTTACATTAGGACAATTCCTACGTGTATGCCCCAACCCTTTGCAATGATAGCACTGCACCTCCGTAGTGCTGTAAAAAATCCTGTACAGCACCCCCTCAAATGGAACCCCAAAAGACCCCTCTATGTTTTCTGCGCCCTGAGGCAGGCACATTTGTACCTGCCTCTTGAAAGAGAGCACATGACGAAGTGCTCTCTCTCTGCACCCCAGGGGAATTTTTATAAATGGTGTTTTTACTTCCCCTAGGGTTAGCAGGTGGGGGCGCAGGAGGGAGTCTGGTAGGAAGGGGGGCACATTAGAGAGTGTTACTTTTGTGCCCAACCCTTCCAGGGGTTCTATTGGGACATATAATCCCCCCACTGTGATGCCTCTCTGTATAAGAATGTGTGCAGCAGCCAGAGTACGGGTAAAAAAAAAACTGCTTTCCCGTACATTTTGCTGGCTGCTACTATAACAGAGGGGCTGATGACATTAGCTGCAGCACGCAGATAGATATCAATGCTGTAGACCCCAGACATCTGACATTTAACCCCATGCTTCCTGGTGATCTGCCCCTCAGCCCCAGCGGCGGTATTACTGGGGCCAGCAGAAACCACCTGTGACCAGGTATTAGCCACAGGGGTAGGTCTGCTGGCAGAACCACCAGGAGCTGGGGCTGCCTTATCTGCCTGGGGCCTATGCTGTGCAGTGCTGCAGCTAGGATTTCCAGGGGCCATTATTCCCCCTTTTGACCCCTGAGGCTTCTTAATGGTCTTATCCCTCATGTTTAGACCCTTTTTTTTTTTTAGTTTATTTGTTTTATTTATTTTTATTTTTTGTTTTATGATTTTTTTACTGTTTTCTTTTTTTAAAAAATATAAAAGTGTGAAAAAGAAACAAAAAGACAAAACTAAGGGAGACAAAAACTAAGGGAGAGAGAGAGATGATGTTTGGCAGTGGAAGGGTTAATGGCCTGTTGCAAGGTGTTACTAAATGCAACAACACAGAGAACACAGAGGCTTTTTAACCCCTCTGTGTCTCTGTGTCAGATGTTAAAAAAGCCTTTTAAACAAAACTTCAAATTGTTTTCCCCCCCACTGCCAACAAAGATGTTACTTGTCTTCTCCCCCCCCCAAAACATAAAACCCAACACCAAACAAACAAAACTTGAACAAAACCTGAAAAACTTTTAAAAAAAAGTCAAAGTAAAAAAAAGTTTCAGGAGTGAAGGTAAAGTGCTAAGGGAGGGGTGTGGCAAAGTATCCAGGAGACAGCTCACTCTCCTGGGATAGAGAGTTGAGCCTGACCCCCAGAAAAATAAAACTTAAATTAAACTAAGAAAAAACCCACAAAAACTCCCAAAAATGAACAACACCGTGCACAAAGTGCTTATTAACAGAAAGGTGTTAAAATAAAACTTGTATTTGAGGGACTAAGACCCTAAAAAGCCTTTTGTTTAGAGCTCAAGCATGCACACAACCTCTTGGCACAGTACTTGTAAGCCTGACACACACACTGGCTAGCGCTCAGGCAAATGAACTTAGATTGGCGGTCAGGCAAATGAACTTAGATTTAAGAAAATACAAGTATTGTTTTTTTAAATGTAGACTGCAGGTACACCACTAGATTGGATTGGTTGAACTTGGCACAATACTTGTAAGCCTGACACACACTGGCTAGCGGTCAGGCAAATGAACTTAGATTTAAGAAAATACAATTATTGCTTTTTTAAATGTAGACTGCTAGTACCCCAACTAGATTGGATTGGTTGAACTTGGCACAGTACTTGTAAGCCTGACATCCACACTGGCTAGTGGTCAGGCAAATGAACTTAGATTGGCGGTCAGGCAAATGAACTTAGATTTAAGAAAATAAAATTATTGTTTTTTTAAATGTAGACTGCTGGTACCCCAACTAGATTGGATTGGTTGAACTTGGCACAGTACTTGTAAGCCTGACACACACACTTGCTAGCGGTCAGGCAAATGAACTTAGATTGGCGGTCAGGCAAATGAACTTAGATTTAAGAAAATAAAATTATTGTTTTTTTTAAATGTAGACTGCTGATACACCACTAGATTGGATTGGTTGAACTTGGCACAATACTTGTAAGCCTGACACACACACTGGCTAGCGGTCAGGCAAATGAACTTAGATTTAAGAAAATAAAATTATTGTTTTTTTAAATGTAGACTGCTGGTACCCCAACTAGATTGGATTGGTTGAACTTGGCACAGTACTTGTAAGCCTATCACACACACTTGCTAGCGGTCAGGCAAATGAACTTAGATTGGCGGTCAGGCAAATGAACTTAGATTTAAGAAAATAAAATTATTGTTTTTTTAAATGTAGACTGCTGATACACCACTAGATTGGATTGGTTGAACTTGGCACAATACTTGTAAGCCTGACACACACACTGGCTAGCGGTCAGGCAAATGAACTTAGATTGGCGGTCTGGCGTTTTTTTTTAAAGTAGACAACTAGTAAACAAGATTGTATTGGTTGCACTGTGCACACACAGTATGAGCTGTGAGCCTGACACACACACTTGCTAGCAGGGGCTAGCAGGGAGACAGGCAAATGAAGTTACATTAGACAGAAAAACAAAAACAAAAAAAATTGATGTTATAGCCCTAAAAAGGGCTTTTTGGGGTGCTGTGTTTATAGCAGAGATCTGATGAGTCCTTCAGCACTGCACTGGACACTGAATAAACTTGCCTAGCTATTGATTTCCCTATTCAATCAGCATCACATACACTGATGCTGATTGGCTGGAATGTGTCTGCTGACTGTGAGGGGCAGGGTCAAAGTTTGCTCAATGATAAAGTATAGGGGGCGGATCGAACATCGTATATGTTCGCAGTTCGCCGCGAACGCGAACATGCTATGTTCGCCGGGAACAGTTCGCCGGTGAACTATTCGCGACATCTCTATTGTGCATATTTAAAAGATATTTTCATACATTCAGAAATAATGACTGGTACCCATAAAGGTGAACAAGTTTTTATATCAAGAATTGATTTGGCTCCAAGTGAGAGTGGTTTGCCTTTTGTCCTTCAAAGGAGACAATTTCCTATGATCATGGCATTTGCCATGGCCATAAATAAATCTCAAGGACAAACTTTTAAGTCTGTGGGTATTTTTTTTACAGGAACCTGTATTTGCACATTGACAACTCTATGTTTCTTTTTCGAAGTGCACAAATCCAGATGACATTAAAGTTTATATTGAAGAAAACCCAAGTCAGGGTAATTTATTAGAGGATGAACGCATTTTTACCAAAAGCATTGTGTTCTATGAGGATCTGTAAACATAGAGAACAGTGGTTTGAGTTTGAGGATGAAATTTAATGTCACTTGGACCCTTTTTAGAGGACTGCTATTTCACTAAGAAACTCTATAAAATGGCAAAAAAACATATAGAATAGTGGTTTTACTTCCAGGGCAAACTTTTATGTTACTGGGACTCTTTTTAGAGGACCACTATTTCACATAGGAAACTCTATATGCCATTTTCAAGAACTACAAAAATAACAAAACACAAGTGAAAAAAGAAAATAAAAACATTATTTTTCCAGGATTGGCCCCACAAAACATTTACTTTGCATTTTCTTACATTTCCAGGTAACATTTTATTATATTTTGTTACTGTTTGTAATGTTAGAATTGAATTTTACAAAGTGTGAAAAGTTGATTCATTCTATGTTATTAATGTTTCATGTTACTAGAAGGATGATCAGTTATTGCAGAATTTAAATGTATAATTAAATGCAGAGTCTTTATCCAGGGAGTAGTCTGATTGCCAGTTACTTGGGTCAGGAAGGAAGTTATTCTCCCCCCCCCCCTTTTGACACAATTGGCTTAGTAGCAATGGGGGGGTTCTGTTTGCCTTCCTCTGGATTCAATATTCAAGATTCATGCATTTCTATAAAAATAGACTTTAAATGTTATTACATTATGTTAATGTTTTCAGTGTTACAATTGTATTTGACATGGTTGAAAAAATGTTTTATTGTATTTTATTAACGGTTCATGTCAGTAGGAGGATGATTATTTCTTGCTACATTGAAATGTATGTTTAAATTTAGAGTATTGATCCAGGGACTAATCTGATTGCCAGTTAATGGGGTCAGGAAGGAAGAACAAGTTTTCCCTCTTTGATTTCTCTGGGGGGGTTTCTGTTTGCCTTCCTCTGGATTCAATACCTCGGTGGTTTAAATACTTTAAATACAAGTTGCAGGTTACAAAGCATTATGTAATGGTTTACTATACTCATTAATACTAAGTTGAACAGTTGTTATATTACTCATGCATAACTGACTATTTACAAAGGTTAATACTGTTACAAAAGTTTACCAGTCATTGAAATACAAGGTACATGTTAAAACATAATATGTAATGGTTTATAATACTAATTTATACAAAATTGATCCATTGTTATATTATTACTGCATAGCTCACAATTACAAAGGTTAATATTGTTAATAAATAATGTTTTAACAGTTGTTGAATTACAAGTTGCCTCTTAAAAAAATAAACCCATTTATTATACTTTTTGTACTTCTTTGTAGATAACTTAAAGGTTAACTTTTGCAGAGATTCACATGGTGTCACAAACAGCTTTCCCAGCCTTAACATGTTATCGCTGTCATTTTTGATAGGCAAGTAGCTAGTATCTATATATTATGTATATTATATAGTTGTCAGTTGGTCTTGCTGCTACCATTGTAAACACTGACACATCTATGGTATACTTTCTTAACATGTGAGGGGTCAAATAATTTTCCTTTGTACAAATTACATTTCTGAGTCTAGTAAACAAGTCAAGGTAAGACTTGGCCAAGCCAATGTTAGATAGGGTAGACATTTAGCAGAGACCTTCAAAATGCAAGATTTAAGATAGTGTGTTAAGGCATTCACATCTCTCCTCACTACCACATTGTTCTAAATAACGTTATAAAACAGGTGTAGATAAACGCACAATGGCCTAGTCTCTAAACAAAAATTGTTGGCAGACATAATTAGAACAGAGGTCACATATACTCCCTAATAATCCATTTTAATGCACAGAGCTATGTTGCCCACCAGTGTACAGAACCAGACCTACACAACCCAGTTGCTGATATATTGATAATTATATATATATATATTTATATTGTGTCTTTAGATCCTTGGCGCTTATCTTCAGTTTCTTTTTCCTTAGTGCTGAAAAATAGACAAGGAGAAAAGAGGCTCCTCTAAGGTAGTAGGTTTTGCAAATGAGGAAAGTTCTTTAAAAAATAGGTAATCTCCTTACATTTAGGTCAGATTATTCAGGCCCTCAGATCCTGTCACTGCTCTCCTTGTGCAGGGTTATATGTGCCGTCAGCTTTATGCATGCAGTCATCAGGGAGAGAGAGGTATGGTCAATAAAGTTTTAATACAGAGTAAAAAATAATATAAAAAGCTTACATTAGGTTTCGTAATGTCCACAAATGGAAGATAACTTCCTTCAGTCCTCTGTGTCTGTATCTCCACAGGTCAGCAAAAATTTTTTTTTTTTACTGCTTTTTAATCCAGAAGCACAGTTAGATACACAATTAATATATATATATATATATATATATATATATATATATATATATATATATATATATATATATATATATGTTAAATAAAACACAAGCCAACACAACTGGTGGAAAAACAAACTGTGATGAGGAAAAAGAAGGGGTCTTATCAAGTAGAAGAGAAGAAGGCAAGAGGTCTTCTGGTGGGTTTGTCGCTCTGGGTGGTGGTCTGTCTGTCACTCCCAGACATACACTTCTGCCCTTTGATCTTTCCTCTGTGATTTTCTACTTTAACTATCTATACTTCCAAGTCATCCTGGAAAAGAGAAAAGGGATTGCTGCTGAACAGGTTGAGGAGCAGTCCAATTCAGCAAGGATCCCCATTTTGCTAACTTCATACAGGTTAAAGTATAGACAAGGCTCTATTATTTAAATTTTATAATATAATTGAAATAGTCCTCTTACAGTCTTTCTGCTACAATTGACAAGCTGGGTACAACCTGAAATAGGCTTTTGAGGGTCATTGGCCAGTCATGAACCTCAAAACGTTATTGTTTTCTACTTGGTTCCACCTCGTCAAAAACAGACGGACTACTTTAATAAAATAATTGAAATCAATTCTGTTGCAAAACCCCTTATCAATACAATAGCTTGCCGTGATACATTATTACAGAGGTAATTTCATATTATCTTTGTATATTCCTAACTGCCATATTAGTGGTTATACCATATTTTGCTGTTTATTTATTTTATAGAGATATATATTCTGCTTGCCATATAGAATACTTTGCTTGCTATTTTGCTATTTACTGTTTTCACAGAATAATATGCTGAATCGCTGGATATTAATAGCAAATATATTGTAGGCATCTGATTGTTTATCCAAGTGTGATAAGACTTTATACTCTGCGTATCACTTCTGTATTGCACTAACCAAATATAAAATATACACTGTGTATGGACTCCTATATTGAACTAACAGAATTTAAAACTAATTGATGTCCTTTCATTGCCAATGCCGTCCATTTTAGTCTTCTGCCAATGCCGTCCATTTTGGGACGTTAATTGCTGATAACTTGCCTTATCTCTGGATACCAAATATGCCTTAATAAGATTATTATACTCTTTTGGCTAATTGCTATCTTCTCCTACCTGAAACTAGAACATTGTAAATTGTGTTGTTGGCACTTTAATGATTTTGTATATCATTCATTGTTTTTATACTGTAATCTATGCAAAGATCAAAGCTTTTCTGCAACAAAGAGTATACTAGTCTACACATTGATCATTGAACTCAAGTAACTTTATTAAATCACAAACATTGTAATATTTGTGTCATATCAAATTGTATGACAACTTATTTTCCTATTTGACTTTAGCTGATCTATGTGCTGGAACTGAAATGCACTGGTCACCTGAGGTTGTTGTTTAGAGATTTTGCCATCCACATTGGGTGCCATTTATGTTGGGGAAAACCCCCACCCAAGATACTCTTACCAGGGAGACACTAGAAAAGGAAGTTGAAACCTAAGGATGTCAATCAAAGTTTTTTTTATTTTTTTACAAGCTTGTCGAACACAATGAAGACTTCCTCATGCAAGAGTGTAACAAAGTGGTCTGCCTTACTGTGTAGCATTCACTGATAATATAGGCTAACAACAGAGGAAGAGAAAACAGAAATGGTCACAGGCTATTCTTGCTTGGTTTGGTCACAAGCTAAATATGGTTACAAGCTATCTAGAAATATAAAAATGTCAGCACTGTCTTACAAACTGTCCATGCACCTAAATGACCAGAAATATCAGAATGTCAGAATTTTTATCTTACAAGCTACTTTTGCATGTGAGTGTGTTAAAAAATGTCCGCTAACAGTTGTTAGTAGGTGTTCATGGGAACAGGTGTTTAAACAGTGCAAGGCCACTGGTGTCACGATACTAGTTAGTCACAAGCTACAATTAGGGAAAACAGAAAAATAATTAAGTCAATCATAGTCCAATAAGTGTATCTACAGTTATAATAACAGTTACAATGTAAGTACAAACTTTTACAATACCTTATACATAACACACAATTAAAATAATCTTATACAACACTTTACATTTAAATAATCATTGTTTAACAACAATTAAGTCTCTTTAATATACTTGAATATATACGTGAATTAGATTTTAAGAATATTGAAAATCACACACTTAAGTTAATGTATTTATCTATTAATTGACTTATATATAATTACTAAATAGACATAAAATAAGCACAATAAAGTGGATACTTAATGGGCTAATGGATTGCTTGTTTTCACATTATTATTTTCAAATGATGTATGTGTAGAGTATATATATATATATATATATATATATATATATATACATTCTTTTCTCAAATAAATTGGAGCAATATAATTAGTTCACAGAAATAGTACAATGGTTTATAGTATGCTTGTTTTAACCAAAGAATCACATCATATCCCTATATATTAACAAATTTATTTGGTAAATTATATAGTATAAATTATTTACATAAATAATAAATGGATCATTATATAGTAATTAATTCATTAATTCCCATAAACAATATAATGCGTCATTATCACTTACAAACACCTTTATTAAAAGATAAGAAATAGTAACAAGAAAGTAAATATCTAACAGGAAGTGTTTTAAGTTTATATTTTGTAATTTGTTTCTATTTGCTTATTTATTCATTTATTTATTTATTTTTCACCTTTTTTGAACACATATATATATTTTTTTCGTTTTTAAGTATTAAACGTAAGATCTATAAAGTAAAACAAATCATAGGTGGGTGGATGTGGACTGGATAGGTGGGAGGGCATGTTAGATGGGTTCAGAGGCAGAAGAGAAGGTAGTGGTGTGTAAGTTTCTAGGTCTGGAGGTAAAACAACTAAGGCGAATGGAACTGGGAAGCTGTTAGTTGGTGAGTGCTTCTGCTTAGCTCAATGGTATTGAGCCCAGTGTCACTGGCTAAGCTCCTGCAGAAGTGGCTGCCTCAGTCCTGGCAGCGATTGGATCTGGGAACTGTCAGTTGGTAAATGCTTCTACTGAGCTGGATGGCATGGTGCTCAGAGTTGCGAGTCTTGTTTATGCAATTGCATATACAGGGTAATATACCATAATATTTTTTACTGAATCTATGAAGAATATATGCATCTGTTCATTTATCAACTAATTAATTAGCTTCACAGAGGCTTACTAAAGACCATTATAGGTATCTCCTATGAGTAAATTGTCATCACATTCTTTAATAGTTAATATTAAAAACAGTGCACTATTTATTTTCAACAACTTTAATTTAACAATCTACAGTAGAACCTCTATATTCTTCATTAATCCGTTCTTGAGGGATGGACGAATACTGAATCGGTGAATAATAAATTAATTTCTTTCCATAGGAATTAACGAAAATTGGAATAATCCATTCCCAGGCCAGAATCAAATATATAAATAAAAATGTAACCAGAACTTTACCTTTAGGAGCTATGTTTGCAGAAGCTGTAGAGGAGCAAATTAATTATTGTTTAGAAGGAGGGTCACCTTACATTAAAACATCAGTTAACTGCAATTCTGGTAATATATACACTTATATATATAAAATAAATAGTACATTTGTAAGTAATGATTATTGTGGAAAACTCCATCCAAAAAAATCTACTGCACACACCAGGACTAACCAGGCATCAACCTTGAAACAGTACTTTCTGTAAGTGGATTTCTGGCTTGTGCATAATCCAATCCTGCGCTTTGCTTAAAGTTGTGAAATATAGCGAGCATTTGGTTAAAATTATATTTTGGATTTAAGAGTAAGTTACATTACACCCTAATTTGCATGTCCCTGCCCAGTCTCTCAGAGTGCAGTACAATGACTGTATTTCTTGGAAACCTGAGCAAGAAATATGTTTTTTTTACTTATTTTTAGACTTTAAAATAAGCTTACAAATATACTTTTTATTTTCTTTACTCTTTACAATGGAGAGCTTATCTTACTCTTTGGCTCACCATCAACTAAATGATTGGGGCCCTACATATACATATATACAGCCAGGAGAGTGTCATATACATATATACAGCCAGGAGAGTGCCAGAATATTGATTCTGGCAGACCAGCGATGGTCCAGCAAATCGGATTAATCTCACTGCCTACATTATTATTATTATTATCTTTTCTTGTAATGTGCTAACATATTGCATAGCACTGTACAGGGGTTGAGTACAAGGCAAAACAAAATTGACACATTGCAATGATTGGAGAGCCCTGTCTTTGAGTTTAGAATCTAGTAAACAAAGTAAGGTGTTTTAGGAAAAGATTGAAAACTTGGAAACTTACAATTTAATGGACCCTTAAACCTAGGGGATCTTGTAGCAACACTAGGGCAAAAGGAGAAGCATGAGACTGTGAGGGCCTGTGTGGGGATACATTGCATCATACTACTTCTTAGTTGATATTAAGGGTCCTACGTTGGTCATGGATTCACAGTCACAAGTCCAAGATATATAGACTAAAAGAAACATAAAATGCCATGTTTGCATGTGGATTCCTCAGCAATAAAACTACACAAATATTTCTATGCAAGAGTTACAAAACCTAAGAGAGCAACTCTGACTACAAATAGTGTCATATCCTTTAATCTTGCACACTATCACAATGAAATGTACTGCTGTTCCGTAACATAATTTCTAAATGACATTGTCCTCTGTGCTTTACTGTAGATGTCTTCAATTTACTGTCAGCCAACAAAAGCACCAACTGAAGATGCAGAACAAATTATTTTCTGTCTGATTTCCCAAATGTACTTGGAGTCACCAACAAATGTACAGTAGCTTCATTGTATACTGAGTTAGTGCTGAAACAGAAAACACTTTGAGCATAAAAAACAGAGTGCAATGATTTCATGACTGCTTTGGGTATCAAACGCTGGACTTCAGCCATAATCACTTTATCCTGCAGATGTTTTCAGCTCACTTTGTATGTGAGTAATCTTTCCCTAAAGACATCCTGGCTAAATTCTATAGCATCAGCAAGGTATCTTCTATACACAACACACCGCATAATATATGAATGGAATAATTCTATTAGAGGGGCACTGTAGTGCTCATATAATAGGGGTTTATTAGTTTATTCATTAACTATTGAATAATTGTTGCCTAACATAGGTAGAAAAATTAGAAACAGGTCGGATATGGACAGTCTTCTAGACAGATGTCTTTTCGCCCTGGACACCTAACAGGAGATGCAAGGAAGTATATCTGCTGGAAGCAACTAATTCTAAATGCTGTTTTTAAAAGCTATACTGGATTTATTTTAGTGATTTTACTGATAATTAGATGCTAAATACAATAAATTAAACCACATTGCTTGACCACTACAATGATCATTTAAATGCTGTTGGAAAACAATGTAAATGTAGCAATGGATTGATCAGAAATACTAACAAAATATAAACAGTCAATTTAGTTACTTGCTGCTTTAAGTAAACTATGAAAAATATATTTAAGAAAAAGAAAGAAATTTGTATAGAAGACTGCTTCCAAGATATAAATAAACTTTGTTGATTGGGGAGCATCCAAAAACTTCTCAAACAAATTACATGCCATAGTTGATTAGCTCAAATATAGAATGAAATTAAACAGATGTGGTAAACCTAATTTTAAGATACATATTGAATTGTGAAAGTTATAGGACAGCTGGTAGGCAATCTGTAAGCAGTATCCTATACTATTCAGTTTTTTGGGCCAATAATGAGAGAGAGAGAATTTACAGAGTTTGGTTGAATTCTAAATATAATCTCAGTTATACAAAGGGCTCACATGAAAAGTCACACAGGTGCAAGAACTACAATATATTTGGAGATGAAACAAGCTGACTAATTAGTAACACTGTGTAATCATCTCTTGGTAACCTAATTTCCTAATCTAAATACATCAGCATAATGTTATAACCGCAAAACACTTCATATTTAAATATGCCAGATATTTATCTATTAAGAGTTATAAAACACAACAAATTGACCACTGCTCTGTGTGTAGATGGCACAAGGCTGATTGATGCTTTGAGTTTTCCTCATTAATAGAGATGTCGCGGACAGTTCGCACGCGGACTATTCACGGCGATTTTGTCATGTTCGCGCTCGCATCGGACGGCGAACACATGCGCTTTTCGCTTCGCCCCCTATTCTTTATCATTGAGGAAACTTTGACCTTGCACCTCACAGTCAGCAGACACATTCCAGCCAATCAGCAGCATAAACTCCCTTCCAGAGCCTTCCATCTGAAGGACAGCATGCATTTTAGAATCATTCTGAAGCTGCATTCGTTGTGAGAGGACAGATAGTGTAGCTGCTGGAGATTTAATAGGGAAATAGATAGCCAGGCTGTGTATTTAGCTTCCACTTCAGACCTGAAGGACTCATCTGATATCTGCTGCAAGGACAGCAACCCAAAAAGCCCTTTTGAGGGCTAGAACATCATTTACTTTATTTTTTTTTTTTTTCTGTGTAATCTAATTGCATATGCCTGCATGCCAGCGTGTGTGTGTGACAGGCTAACACCTAACAGCTTATATTGTGCTTATTTTCACTACTCATACCTGGTGGTGTACCATACATTGAAAACAACCATTTTTTTCCTGTAATCTAATTTCAGTTGCCTGCCTGTGTCAGGCCTGTGTGTGAAGCCTATTGCATCTACTCTGCCAACTTTTGCTAGTGCACAGTCATATCTGGTGCAACCGTAGTGTACAGTGACATAAAACAACACTTTTTTGACTGTAATCGATTGAAAATCAGTTGCCTGCCTACAGGCGTGTGTGTGAGGCCTACAGTGCCTACTCTGCCAACTTTTGCCAGTGCACAGTGACACTCATATCTGGTGGTACCTTAGATTACACATGCAGTGCCCCAAATTTGAAGTAGGAGGTCCGACCAAGCATCTTTTTCCATCTCCCTGTTCCAAAAATCAATGCCATATACACGTCCCCTAATAGCGGACGTAATCGTTTTTAAACCCATAGGAATAGTACTACTTAACAGTACACACCTTATAATAACGCAGACAGAGGCAACACAGAGAGAGGAGACTGAAGAAGAGGAGTCAGAGGAGGAAGGTTGCTATGAGGAGGTGGAAGACCAAACACAGCAGGCGTCCCAGGGGGCTTGTTGTCACCTTTCGGGGACCCTTGGTGACTGGGTGGAGGAAGAGACCTTCAATGACATCAGCGAGGACAAGGAATGAGACATGGCTAGCTTGGTATCCAACCTTGTGCAAATGGGGAGTTTGCGGTTGTGCAAAGGGACTGTTTGCGGTGCTTTAAACGTGGGGGATTGGTCTGTTACTGTGAAGCGGGTGTAACCCTTACACTACCTGATCGATACAACATCATACCTGATGTTTTAAAGCATGTTATTCCAAACAATTTAGGAATGTTAGGTGATTTATGCCCTTTATGGCTTAAAACCAGACTCTGAAGATCAAATTACATCAACTATGTAATTTTCCGTAGGAGTTTTGCCATGGATCCCCCTCCGGCATGCCACAGTCCAGGTGTTAGTCCCCTTGAAACAACTTTCCTATCACTATTGTGGCCAGAAAGAGTCCCTGTGGGTTTTGAAATTATCCTGCCCATTGAAGTCTATGGCGGTTCGCCCGGTTCGCCCGTTCGCAAACATTTGATGGAAGTTCGTGTCCGCGGTTCGCGAACCAAAAATTTGATGTTCGCGACATCACTACTCATTAATTTAAACAATTAAAAGGACGTGGAAATCTAATTTTTGTTTAGACTATATTTAGGAGAGAAAGGTTTAAACATTTATAATTTTTTGATCATTGGACTAAAACAATACATTTTTGTCCATCTGCAGACTGCATTGATCTAAAGACTTCTTTTTTTTACAAACTCAGATCAGTTGTCTTCACCAGCAGAGTTATAGAGCTCTATAAAGACTAATACTAAGGGCCATGTTAAATAAGAGTTGTGTTTGAATACGTAGCTCGAAAAAGTGGTTGTAATGCGATTTACATACTACAAATCGGCTTTACGTTCCTCACACCCAACTTTGCGTAATGGGGCCAAGATTAGGCTATGTGGAGTACAACGTAGTAAATCGTGAATGCAAATTCATAGCATGTAAACTTGTAAATCAAGCGTAAATCGATACGTGAACGTAAAAAGCCATCGCAAAGGGTTTACTTACGACGTAGAGACAACGTAAAGTGTAAAATTAGACAACAGTGCAGATCAACATATAGGGAAAGCATGGAAGGCCATTACAATTAATTGCACAATAACCTCCCTCCCCTCCCCCCAATCAAATGCATTATAAAACCAATTAGTATTTATCATATCTTGGAATGGTCATGCACATGCCAATAGGAAAAGCCATACAGCAACATACATAAAGCAATTAAAGACACACTACCTGATTAAATAAAAACCCAAAAAGACCAAAATGATGCCATATTAACCCATCATTACTCACAGAAGCTTTATTGTGGCCTCTAAATTATCAATATAATTGTATATACATTTTGCTCATCACATCTATATTTGGGAACACATGTATGAGGCAAATTACATCACCACATGGCAGATATCAAGTACACGGGGACCATTTGAATATTTCCTGTTCAGTCTTCCAGTCGTGTCTGACTCTCTGTAATCCTATGCCACTGCTTTTCTCCAAGGTTTGCATGCTGGTGATACTGGAGTGGGTTGTCAGTTCCTTCTCCAGTGAATTGGGCTTTGTCTGACCTCTCTCCCATTACTGCCCACCCATGGTATAGCTCATAGCTTCATTAAAGTACACAAGCCCCATCACCACCAACACTTACCAATCCACACTAATGTCAATTGATGAATAGCACAACATAACTAGAGGTCGCAAAATAAGAATGAGTAGACATCTCAACACATGGCGGGGGACTTACCAGCATCGGCGTAGCGGAGATTATCCCTGATGGAGGTGAGTAGGCTGTTGCTCCACGTGCCTCTGCACAGACTCCATGTGTTTCTGTGGCCCCTCCTGATGTGTTAGAGTAGATTAGTGTGGTGTATGTTCCCCTGGTCCCCTTGTGGATTGCTAAGTGATGGTGATGAAGGGGCATGTGTACTGCAATGAAGCTGTGAGCTATATCACACTACTGAAAGCCTGAACAAGAGATATTCAAATGTTCCCCTGGTACTTGATATATGACATGTACATGTGATGAGAGAGATGTATATGCAATTAAATAAAGATTTCAGGGTCCACATTAGAGCCCCTGTGAGTGAAGAGGGGGTAATATGGCAGCCATTTTGATGAAAATGTGTTGCAATATAATGATGTAGTGTTTCTGTAATGGCTTCCCACATCTTGCAGCATGATCTCTCATATTTGCATATGCAGGACTATTCCAAGATATGCTTGACTAGGGCTCATTAGTTTACATCTACAGGAATGTGGCACTAATGTGATGCATGTGAATATCCCAGAACCCCAACAATTGAAAACACACTGACACTGATACAAATAACAAAGCTTTATTTTGTACACAGACCACAATCAGCAGTGGTCAAGACTGTAACAATATCATGGGTGTGGTGTGGGCAGGTCCCGAGAGAGCAAGAGGCTAGGATTGAAAAAGGGATACCTACAGAGGGTAATGTTGTAGTCTAGAATAAGCATGATGCATAGCACCTACCAGTGTCACATGCAGTCAGTACACCACTGGAACCGGAATTTGATGAAAAAGAAGGATCATCAGAAATCACTCTAATTAACTGAAGAAACCATTAATGTGCATAGCACTTACAACTTGTCTAGATCTGCTCAATGGAACACATGTGTCAACCTCTGGACTGTGTAATCCAATCCATCTTCACACATACAGTGTGGTGGTCAAAATTCCCCAAAAATTAAAAACTGGTCAAAAAAGAAAAAAGGTGGAGGAGGAGAAAAAATAATAATCACAATGCATGTACAGTACAGTGCTCAATACTGTAACTGTGACAATATACAACCTCCCCTGATTTCCATCTGCAAGCATTACTAACTATTAGCTATGTCTCTGGATAATCAGTAATATGGGAAAATAGCCATTAATACGGAGAGGACACAAAGGTCAGCAGCCAGATTCAATGTTACTTACATCAGACCCAAGGGTCTGTTCTCAGACTGATACTGAGATCAGGATCACATGTTTCACTAGTACATATAATAATGCTGGATGTCATTAACATACCATTGTGAGACTTTGAGCCATAGCGGTATTAGTCTATATTTCAGCAAAAAATAATCATGTCTTAGATATCTGGCTATATGATAGCTTTAAGATTGGGGAAGCTACATGTTGAGGGGGCTGTCATTGAAGTCTACCTGAGAGGCACTGTGTAGACCTTGCACCTCCTAAATTTCCTCCACAATACTTGCAGATGCGGAAGATGCCTTCATGGACCTGAATTGAATCTAAAACAAAACAAATGGAAAGAAAAACAAAGGAAAAAATTTAAAACCTAAGGGCCTAAAAAAAGGACTCCAGCATCTCTTCTCAACAGCATTCTTCAGTGACCATTAATTGGTGAAATTTTAAACAAAACCCTACGTGTCCACAGAGAAGAGGATCATGGACCATGGGATGGAAGGTAGCCATTTGCCTACAAAATATCAACATCAAATAAGCCAAAGATCCAAGACTCTGAAGTCAGGCTAGATTAGGTTAACATGGTGACCAATAGTTTGTCACTGAGGAGTGCTGTTGAGAAGGCAAAATCAAGTCTGCAGTCCCTATCTCCTCCTCCGCCTGGGTATAGGGCATGCATTGTTGGCCCCCGGACGACGTTTCCTCACTGTTGGTGGTTGTGGGGCGAGGGCGGTTGGAGGTAGTGGCACCACCGGTGGTGGTGGCGGAGGCATGGTGGAAGGAGAGGAGGGTCCGGGCTGCTGGTTGCCCAAGCATGTCTGTGATGTGGGGGGGGGGGGGGGGCGTGTCTGGGGATCAGTTCAGGGTGGCTATTGTCCACTAGCAGGACCAACCCCTCCTCAGAGCCAGGGCCCTCTGATGATCCTGTAGCCTCCTCCCCCTTAGCTGACTCCTGCGTGGTGGGGGCTGACAGCCCCGCCTCTGGCTCATCACTGGACCCAGACCTCCTCCTGGATGCTGAAAGATAGAAAAGAAAGGTGCATGTCATTAGTATGGTGATTAATATGTGTTCATTCCCAGCTATCTGACATCTAGTTAAACATGGATGATTCTCATAATTGCAGCTCCGATGAGCTATCATTTGCTAGATTCGATCTATGCTTTTGTTTATGGTCTGTATCTTTCCTGTCTCCTAACGCTTTCTGTATTTTGTCTGTGGTGGTATAGGAGTGCTGTGGCCTACCGCTAGGTATATATATGTGTGTGAATTATGTGATATCAGTAATTATGTATGTTTTAAATTAAGGGTTAAATTCTCTGATAGGTCAAAAGATAAAAACTTACAACATCTCTCTTGCCCACTCTCCTTTCTCACCTAAGCACAAAAACTCACCAATGTCTAGACCTGTGTGTCTACTTGCAAAAGCTACAGCACAGTCAATGATTTACTGTTTTGACTCCCCTTTAAAGGCATACTGGCGTCTAATTGTGTTTGATATTTTACGTTTTTCGCTCTACTTTATGACGCAAAGCTTAATTTATAATTGAGACGCACGTAGCTCTTATGTACGTCTTTGCCGTGCACGCAAATCGTACATGCCTTTTATTTTTCTAGATATATATTTAATATTATATGTATTTTGACTGCTTTCAATGCAGATTATATACAAATTCCTTAGATCGTTCGCATTATTTGCAAAATTATCCTTCAAATTTAGCATCAAACATCATTGTGTTAGCCATATACTTTTCTCTATATTTTGAGTGCTAATTCCAAATATTTCTGTGTTTTTTGTTGGTTTCATATTATGCCCTTAGCACAACTGATAACTAAATTTCAAACTTAGCTTTCCATTTTCCCCATATTTTTAGCTTCCTTTCTACTGCTGCGTGTTTTCACTTGAACCAATATTGTTATTAAGTCTATATGTGTGTAATTTGTGTTTTGCATCTCTAATTGTGTATAAATGTATTGAATTGTTTGTGAACAAGTTTGTTATGGGTCTGTACGTTTATATCCATGCATCAGTTTGCATTTATTAAAGGAACATTTAAAGATTATATAACAGAAATTTCAGATTCCCAGTTTATGATTTAAATAGAGCTAACCCCCCTCCCACACTAAAAAAAAAAAAATGCAAGTTGGATAAGTTTGCATATTTGTGTCAAAGTACTCAATACATTATACATGAACTCACGCAATGGCAGATAACCTAAGCTTCTCTCTGAAGGGCTACCTACATTCACTAAAACTGCACCAATGTAATATGTGTTGAAATGTAAATGCAAACAACATTGCACAGGCAAAGATGACAAATGAAATTGTACTTTTAAAGTTAGGCCAAACAATACTTTTTCACCAGGCTAGGTTCTTACTTCCTTTCCTGAGGAGCAGATTTACTATTATATTTAGAGTATAAACTTTACAAGCATTAGGGTTGAAAATTAGTAGACCCACTTGCTGTGAGTTTAGACAAGGAAAGTGAATATCTTTAAGGGGTATGCACACAGTACAACACACCTCCAACACAGGTTAATGAACACAGGACAGACAAAGAAGGGCAAAGAATGGACTGAATTGTCTGTTTTTACAGTATCATGAGCATCTCAACAAACCATAATAAATCTATTGTAGTGTATATAAATATAATACTGCATATTCTATTATTGAAAATTGCAGAGCCCTTCAGCAAATAGTCTAAAAACGAGAGGTTGGATGAGGCTGTGATACGCGATAGTAGGTAAACATATATATATATTTTTTACTTTATTCTAAATTAAACATAAAAACTTGATCATGGGATTATTTTTGTAAGCATCAGGGAATGGAGGGTGATGTTTTTGAGCTTAAAGTCAAATATATACAGTGCGTTCCCTTAAGCACCAACACAAGATTGAACACTCTCAAACTTACAGTAAAATGGGTAAGGTTGAAGTATAGGGGTAATAGATACATTGTGCATATTAAGCCAGGAGGTGATAAGCTTCTTAAAACAGAAGCATTTTATTGAGGGTTTGAAAGATTTGAGGCAGGATGATAGTCTAGTGGAGTGAGGCAAGGAGTTTCAGAGAATAAGGGAATATAATATCTGCATTGCATTGTACAGTAGCTCTTTAAATTAAATTACATATTCAGTATTCAAATATAGTTTTTAAGTTTGATTACATTTTGCATTTGTTATTAGGCCTCATGTGTATTTAAAGAAATAATTAAACTGTTTATGCTGGGTTCATTGATAAGCTGAACAAAGGCAAGTGTTATGCCAAGGAGAGTGCTTTGCTCCGGTACTTATATAACAACTAGCGAATTGCACGTCAAAAAATGACGGCACTGAAATTGTAAGTGAGCTAATGCTGTTTGGTGTGTAACAATGAAATATATAATACATTAATAAATGAATATACTTTACCTATTTTGAAGCATTGTGTTGAAGAGCTGCAATCTGTTGTCATGTTGCTGCAGCATTAGTGGTGTGGAGCTGCTGTGTGAGCGTGCTGAATGTGTGCAGTGTAATACTGTGCGTGCGCGAGACGAAACCGTTAGCGTAGTGGTGTACTTCCACATTGGCGTAAAATGGCGAGTTATCTGTGGTATGCGTCTTCGCGGATTATCCGTAGGTGCTTCGTGGTGTTTTGCGAGTTTCTTGTGGTGTTTTGCGTGTTGAGAGTGCTGTAGCCTTGTTTTCGTTTTGTTCGTCGGCCATTTTTTCTCTCTCTTAGCGATAGTGTCTAAAGTGTTTTATTTTTATTTAAATGAAGGTGTAACTTGCTTTTTTGAGGTGCTGGATGGTTCCTCTTGCTGTAGGTAAGATTTTTATGTGTGTGTTGTGTGTATTTAAATGTTTGTATATTGGCGTGGTGTGTCCGATTTTTGCGAGGTCGTAATGTGTGCTAATGTGTCTCGTATGGTGTTTGTGTGTGTAGCCTCGTTTTCGTTTTGCTCGGCGGCCATTTTTTCTGTCGCTTCTGAAATTTTTTAGTGTGTAAACGCTCTTATTTTGAGTGAAATGAAGGTGTAAGTTGGTTTTTTGAGGTCCTGGATGCTACCTGTTGCTGTAGGTAAGTTTTTTATGTATGTGCTGTGTGTATGTATTGTGTTTTGAATTTTGTAATGTTCGCGAGTTGCGTCCGAGTGTTGCGAGGTCGTAATGTGTGTTAACGTGTGTCGTATGTTGTTTGCGTTGCTAGTAAAAGTTTGCGAGGGTCGTAATTGGTGTGTCGTGTTGTTTGCGTTGCGACGTAAAATTTGCGAGGGTCGCAGTTGCTGGCATGGAGCGCCCGGCGCTCCATGCCAGCAACTGAGGCACTCGCCCACTGCCCTCGCTTTGCGAGGGCCGCGGCTCGCTGTGCGATCCGCGGCCCGCAACGCGAGCCCGCGCCCCTCGCTAGGCGTTAGCAACAACTCGCATGCTCACAACTATATATGTGATAGAACCCACACCTCACCATGACACTAATTTTGAAATAAAACATTCTCAGAACAGAATACAATGACCAAAGTTCTTTAAGTGTTGCAGGGTCAACAAAGTAATTCATAGAAAGTTGCAATTACTCTTTTGTAGCAGTTAAATTATATACACAACCTTCAGCAAATCACTTTACAGACTCTATAAAGTAGTGAATTTTGAAAAGTGACTGCCCCAAGTATGAGCCCTCCTGTACAAATTTTTCAAGTACTGAATGTAATGAGTGGGCTAGAACCTCTTCATATCTTTTCCTCCACGCATTTCGAAAGTACTCTTTTAGTAAATCTGTTTACCTATTTTTAAAATTAAAGAAAAGCATCAACGCAATTTACCTGATGTAATTAATTCATAATAACATATTATTTTACTGTGTTTTTGAAGGTTTTAAGGAAGGAAGATAGTCTGGCAGAGCGAGGCAAGGAGTTCCATAGAGCAGGTGCAGCTTTAAAGAAGTTCTGAAAGTGGGAATAAAACAAGAGAGGAGGAAGGAAGAAGGTCATTCATTAGCAGAGCAAAGATGACAGTAGTGGGAGTATTTGGAGATCAGGGCAGAGATATAATGGGAGCATTGTTGTTAAATGGCTTATATGTTAGGGTCAGGATTTTACATTTTATTCTGGAGACTTTGGGAAGTAGATTGACAGACACTTGCTGCAGATATTTAGAGTCTAGTGCTCCTTATGGATATTACTGCAGACAAACTGGGGAAGGAAAGGTCAGCAGGCCATGATTTGCAGTAGCTGAGATGAGATATGATGAGGGGGTAGATTAGAGTTTTGTATTGTGCAAGATAGTAACATAGTGCCCTATGCTAATCCCTGAAAAACCAATAGCGAGTGCAGTAGTGGCACAAAAACTTCTACCTTGCTTTTTTAATCCCCCACCCCTAAAACTTTGTGAGACAGCTGCTAAGAGTCACTGCGGCAAACCGCAATTCCTAATTATGGATAACTTTTCTATTGACTTTCCCCACCACTGATTACGAGTTACTACGAGAGACCATCACCCCCAAACCCTATGTCAATAAGATTTTATGGATCGCTCGCAAATAAGAGCACTGTCGTAACATTCAAAAACAAAATAAATTATTATGGGTACCAAACACCACTCGCAGTAGCTTTTTTAAACATGGCCGACTGCCGCAGGTACATACACCTTTGTTAGTGTCATTCCCATATATATATCTATTTATTTGTTCATTTTGTGCTTTTGTTTCCTGCAAATTATTGTTGAATGTATATACTGAAACATGCTAACATCATTTGTCATGATCTGTTATGTTAAGATGTCAATCCACAGGCAACTACACATAATCACCTTCAAGTTGGTGCCTAGATATGTACAGATATTATATACATCATGTAGTCTCATATTGAATAGTAAACTGTCCCCCACATACCTACATCCATGTCATTGTCATCTCTACAGCTAGCATTGTTTTCATATCCCTCTTTCTCAGAGTAATTGAACCATCTTCCTCACATGCCCATACCATGATACAGTGCATACCTGTGCTAATGACTTAATGCATGGAATATCTGCATTGTTGCTTATGTCACATTTATATATACAATTAATAAATTGAGGTTTGTTTGATGTTGATTTACCCAAGATATTTAGTGAAATAATTGTTGTTAAATAGAATTTGATATGAGTTAACATAACATTATTTTTAAATATTAATGATAAATCATATTTAATAATCATGGTTAACAATGTAACAGCTTGAAGATTCAACATTAGTCTGCTAATGTCAGGGGGTAGCCAAGCACATCATAAAAATTATTACTAAATAAATGCATATGATTAGTGTTATGTGCACCAATATGTGTTTTGGTGTTAAATAATGATGATATTAACATCAGATTTAACATGGAATGTGTTAACAATTCACCATAATGGGGGAATATTGATAAACAACGAAAAGTCCAAACCCGAAACCTTGTAGCACAGTAATCATATACATGAATACATAGTTATTGAGAAATGTTGGTCCAACAATGCAGATTTCTAAAATATGATGTAACACATATCTAATAATTACATACATGCATATGATCACTAAATAAAAGTAATATACACATCCATCATAGCTTAACCTAGGATGTGTATACTGAAAGTTGTTCTATGTATAACACCCTGTTATATTGTGATATGTGATACATGTTCATGTCCCAAATCCTTACAAACAAGAATACAGAAACATAGTTGAAGGTATAAACAAACAGAAGTATATTATATATAGTTGTGCTCAAACCGCTCATGGAAAAATATATTTTATTGAAGGATAGTGATCATATGAAGCCATTTATTATCACACTAGAAACTTGCCTGTCAAAAATGACCGTGCAATAAAATTGTAATGCTGTTAAAGCTGTTTGCCACATAATGTCTCTGACACTCTTAACCTTTTTGTTATCTACAAAAAAGTACAACATTTATAAAAAAATATATTATTTTTTAACCTTCAACTTGTATTTCACCAACAGGTAAACCATATTTTTTTAACAATATTAACTATTTTAATTCTTATGTATGCAAGAATAATATAACAATGGCTAAAGTTTTGATGAATACGTATTGTAAACCATTACATAATACTTTGTAACATGCAACTTATATTTGAAACAATGCTAAACCTTTTTTTTTAACAATACTAAAAAAATTCATTCATACGTATGCATGAGTAACATAAGAATAGGTAAACTTTCTCTGAATAAGTATTTGCAACCATTACATAATGCTTTGTAACATTCAACTTTTATTTAAAGTACTGGTAAACCACATAGGTATTGAATCCAGAGGAATGCAAACAGTAAAAAAAAAACATTGAAACTTAGCCAATTGTATCAAAGAGGGAAAAAAAAATGAATTCCTTCCTGACCCCATTAACTGGTGATCTGATTACTCCCTGAATCAATACTCTGTATTTAAGTATACATTTCAATTTATTAACAAATGGGTATCCTCCTCCTAACATAAATCCTTAATTATATACAATGAAACAACTTTGCACACCTTTTAAAATACAATGTTAACATCTCAAAGAGTAACTTAAAATACTAACATTAAACCTTGAATTGTACGAAAATGCCACCTAATTGTCTTGTGGGACCAATCATGTAAAAAGATAACTTCTAACACATTCCAATATGTTACTTTGTCTTTGCCTTTTTTGTTGTTGTTATTTTTGTAGCTCTTGAAAATGGCATATAGAGTTTCCTATGTGAAAAAGTGGTCCTCTAAAAAGAGTCTGAGTGACATAAAATGTGGTCCTCTATGTAACACTACTGTTCTCTATATATGTTTTGGTATATCTTCTTTGATATAAGAGAAGTGTTCCTTTTTTAATGTTGTTATATATGAAGACATTGCATATATATATATATTTTTGTATGTCCAAGTGGTTCCCTTAAAAAGAGCCCAGCAGACTTGTAATTTTGTCTATGGGATATAACCACTCTTTATTCTTGTTGTTTTTGTTTTGAACTTTTTGTTGTTATTCTTGTAGTTGAAAATGGCACATAGTTTCCTGTGTGAAATAGTGGTCCTCCAAAAAGAGTCCCAGTGACATAAAATGTCATCCTGGAAATAAAACCACTGTTCTCTATGTTTTTTTGCTATTTTATAGAGTTTCTTAGTGGAATAATGGTCCTCTAAAATAAGTCTGAGTGACGTAAAATATTGTCCTTGAAAAAAAAACACTTTTCTCTATGTTTACAGAACCAGTGTTTTTGCTATAAATTGCGTCCATCCTCCAATAAATCACCTTGACTTGGGTTTTCTTCAATATGAACTTTAATTTCCTCTGGATTGTTGCATCTTGAAAATGCAACATAGAGTTGGCCATGTGCAAATACAGGTTCCTGTAAAATAGTACCCACAGACTTAAAAGTTTGTCCTTGGGATTTTTTAATGGTCATGGCAAATGCCATGGTAATGGGAAATTGTCTCCTTAGAAGAACAAAAGGCAAACCACTCTCACTTGGAGCCAAATCAATTCTTTTTATAAGAACTGGTTCACCTTTATGGGTACCATTCATATTTTCTGCATGTATAAAATGATCTTTTAAATCCTTCACAATTAATCTGGTCCCATTACAAAGTCCTTTTTTGGGATTCATATTTCTCAGTAGCATGACAATTGCCCCTTTATTAAGTTGCAAAATATGTGATGGCATTTCAGAGGGAGTTAAAGAATTAATAAATTCCATTTTAAAGTTAGATTCACTGTCTTTGTCATCTGCCAGAACCGAATCTGCACTATAATAATATTTTGTGGGTGCATTGATTAATTTAAAAATTTCGTTATTTAGATTCACGACATATATATTTTATTATGTTAATATGACTTTGCTTGCAATGTCTGAGTAATCGTTATTGATGGTATCAAGAAAGATTGTCAATATTAGTGATTCTTTGCAAATTTCAACAGTATCATCAGGTAAATAGTTATTTTTTTATGTTTTCCTTCTCCAATCTGAATTCGCCAATCATTTAATTGATTTTGGCCTTCAGATCTCATATTTATTTCTAATTTAAGGTGTGTAAATATTTTCCAAAGTTTACTTCTCTTTATACACATTTCGATGGTGTCAGTCCTATTGCCATGTGGCACCACAGGTAATTTTTGCCTAAAATCTCCTCCTAACAACATCACCTTTCCACTAAATGGCAAATCATTACCCATAACTGCTTTTAATAATCCATCAATACATTGCAGGGCATGACATGACATCATTTTTGCCTTATCTATTATAATTAATTTACTTTTGTGAAATGTTTTGGCTTGTAATGAATTAATCGAATATCCGACACTGATGTTTCTAGAATGGGAACTGGCAGTTTAAATCCACTATGCATAGTTCTGCCTCCTTCTAACAAAAGTGCACTTCCAGTTGTTGCAAATAGCAGTGCTATTTGACCCTGTGCTGGAATGCAACTCATCAATACATTTTATAGATACATTTTTCCTGATCCACCAGGGCCATCTAGATAGAAACAACGCTCATTTAGCATGTCATCGTCTATTGCATTTGTAACAGCGTTTAATGCTTCCAATTGTAATGCATTTAAAATTGCAATTTGTTCTTGTGTTTTTTGGTATTCAATCTCAGTGTCATACTTATCAAAGTTAAGTTTATCTATAATTCCTGGATCAGGCAGATTAAAATTAGCACAATTTAATCCATGACAAAGAAAGATTTCCTGAATTTCCATTAATGCTTTTAATAGCGTAATGGTCTCATTGCAATGTTTCAAGAAGTCTTCACACATATGTAATTTAAATGTTTTCCACAAAGCTAATGCATCAGGTACATTGCAAAAGATGCAAATGAAAGCAAATTGTTCTCTCATTTGCTTTGGCATTTGACATAGTGCTGCTTCTTCTAGACATCTCTCAAATTCCGTATCATCTGCCAGGAAGTTTTCAAGTGTTGCAGCTAATTGGAAAGTATCATAAACAGTGTAATTCAGGGTGTGTAAATGTTCATAACTTTGTGCACCAGGAACATGTAAAAAAAGTAATCTTAAACTGAAAAGTTCAATATCTTCAGGACTAACGGTATAAATTTGTGGGATAATGTTATGATTATCTTTTTTTCTTTGTCGCCATTGGCCATTTAAGAATACATAGTGCTGTGGAAACTCAATATATAAAAATTGTCTGGCCTCAGTTTCCTGACAATTTAATTGAAAACAAGCAGTAAGTGTTGTTGCTCTATGTTCACTTTGTTCTAAAGCATTTCTTTCATTCACTGCAGTGTAGCAAACAAATTGACTTTGTGGCAAATGTACAGCTAATCGATACACAGCATGTGACCGATCATTTATCTCAAATTTCAGAAGACGCCACATTGCTTCTGGAGCATTTACATAGCGAGCATCTAAATAAGATGAAAGTTCATCATGTAAAATGGGATTGTCTACATTTTTGTAAAAGTTGCACAACAATAGTTGCTGCATCATATGCTTTGTATATATATTTATACACATATTTGAAGGAGTTGATAGAAGTGAAAGCTTCCACCTTTATGTGTGCATTGTACTTCATCAGCAAATGTGGATTGTATAGAACCACATATCTATTATCGACCTTTTGGCCACAGATAATAGCTGTTTGTCCTTCTCTTTTTTATACAAAGCGTATCCATCACAATTAGCATAAGTCTGCATTTGAAATTGTTTTGGGAACTTTTTATGCATTTTTCATTTTCCATACATGGTGAATTTGGATTGATATCTCCACATGGGCCATGAATCATTCTATGAGTAACAATCTCATAAAGTTTAGAATATTTTGCTGGATGTGGCAGTTCAGCAGTAATTTAATTTATCTTTTTCTTGCAAGATTAAAATTATATGAGTACTAGTGACTTGCCCGTCAAAAATGACGGCAATAAAATTTGAAGCCTGGTAATGGTATTTGCCTCACATTGCGAGCCTTTCCACCTCTACTTTACTGGCCTCACGATGAGCGCCTTCGGCCTCTCCCCCCCTTTACCTATCCCCCCTCTACTTTACTGGCCTTGCAATGAGCGTCATCGGCTGGGCTTCGAGCCCTGCAATGTATTGGCGGGGGCTGATGTGGTGCAAGGCTTTGCGAGGGCCGCAAAGCGTGACGACAACTTGTAGTTTGACAACTATTATATGTGATGTGGCAAGCCTCTTTTTTGATCAAATGGTATAAACAAAAGCCACACATTTCCCAAATAAGTGTGCTTTAGTTATATCACGAATTAATTAATTTAGTTTTATTTTGGTTGGTCAGAAGTATTTTGTCCAAGTTTGACATATTATTTGATCTCCGGCCATTGTGGATTACATGTGAATGTAATGAATAAATCTGGTTTACCAAATGTAGTCACAAGAGCCATGGCATCATTGTATCTTTCTCGCATATTGCAAGGAGATCCTTGTAAAGAGGATGGCAAAATCATTGCTCTTCCAGCAGGAATGTCTATGTTTGCAGCCAATTCAGTGACATAATCCATCAATCCACAACATTGTTCTCTAAGCTTGTTTTGTTGAAATTTGACAAAATTTAGATTATTTGCTTCGACTTGTAGATAGGAATCAATAATCCATTGTTGTGTGAGTTTCCCCACACATAAAAAAGGATTAAAATGATTCCGAATAGCAGTTTGTGCAACTTTATATTCCACCATAGAAATATTTTTTCTAACACAAACTTTAGTATTGGGATAACTTTGCAATTGTAATTTTGGTTGCCATACTGGCTCATCATTTGGGAAGAAAATTGGATATGTCATTGTATCCAAATTCCTACTTAAAATATTTATATTTATAAAAGGTTGCTCTTCATTGGATATATTCTAATATCCCGCTCAAATGGTGGTTCACCATCATCATTGTTAAAGAATATGGCAACCTCATTTGCTGTTGGTAAATTATACCGTCTTTGATAAGTATGGCGAACTCTTTTGAGAAACATATTTACTCTTGGCATTGGCTATTGAATTATTTACGCATGTGCCTGTTTTCCTTTTTAACCTCTGCTAATTTTTTGTATGCTTGACTATATGGGTTGTTGGCCATAATGTTATGAGCTGTTCAAAGACTATAGGTAAGCATTGCTGATTTTCAGGAAGCATCATTCATAGTTCAACAGCTTCCATTGTATCAAGGACATATAACTGTGCAAATTTCCTTTGCTGTCCTGCTTCTGGGTGTAAATGTGAAGTTTTTATTTTTTTAATTGGTATAATTTCGAAAGTTCGGATCACTCATTATACTTTGTAAATATTCAGGAAATGTGTTTCTTTCTGAAAGTCTTACCTTTCCTTTCTGACAGCAACTAATAAACTATCCATCATTTGGTCTTTCCTTCAGAAAATGATAGGCCCCACAAAACTGACAAACCACATTCATTAATCCACAATAATGAGTGTCTACTGTTAGTGCTGTAAATAAAGCACTATTGTGAGCTTCCTCAACATAGATATCACTACAACTTTCTATATCTACAATGGTGTCATGTGTATGAACATATTGGGTCATAAGGCAATGTTTTACAGACATTTTTTTTTGTTTACTTTTTCTTTTCTTTGAAGCTTCAGCACACTCACTTTGTGCTTTCTTATTCATTTTTCTTTTATTTAGAAGTCTCTTCCCTTAAGAGTTGCAAAGTCTCAGGGGACTGTGCATCTCTCCATCTCTGCATCCGTTCCCTTGCCGCTCTTCTTTGACGTTCATTCTTGTCTTCTGTGTTGTCCGCCATTGTAATCTGTAATTGTAAATGTAGGTGTAAGATATATATATTTTTTTTATTGTACATGTTTTTTTTTGACCTGTCATCAATGCAAAACCTAAATAGCAGTAATGAATCATTAAAATTACTTGAAATGCATTTGTAATGTTTTCATTAAATTAATTAATTAATCAATGCATTATTTTTAATTTGCATACATTAAAAGCTAAAGAGCTAAGCATATATATTTTGATCAATAATTTAATGTTAAAAATGTATTTTTTATATTGAATTATCAAGTAATTAATAAATGAATATACATTAATGAAATACTGTAAAACTGCCATCAATGCAAAACATAAACAGGTCATCATGTGTTCCTAAAGACAAAGAGCTATGGGCAAACTATAGATTGGGCTGAGAAGGATTTTTAATGTTTTGATTAAATTAATTAATCAATAAATTAAGTTATGAGGTGCAATTGTCATTTATTAAAACATAAATGTGTAAGCTTATATGTATTTCTAATGTTTTTTTGTTGTAATTATTGATTAATAATTATTAAAATAATATACGTTAATTGATTAATCAATAATTGTCATCAATGCAAAATAAAAAGACTTAATCCTATTTTCCAAAAGAATGTCATCATGAAATGATATACCTGTCAAGTTAATCTTATAACAGATCAAATCCTGCAGATCTCACTCTCTGTCATCAGGCAGGTGCCGAGATGAGGAATCTGTAAAATGAGATGAAGAGCATTTTTAATGTTTTGATTCAATGAATTCATTATACATTGAAATTATCCTGTTCAATTGGCATTCATGCAAATTATAAAGGCCTAATCATCAATATATTCATAGGTAAATGCATTAAAAAATATTAAATGTAGCATGTGTCATAATATTATAAACTGATTTAAATATTTACCTGCTTACAGGGTCCTATCCCTGTCAGTCAATGAGCAGGAACAGAGATATATAAGTGCATTGTTTTTGTTTAATTATTAATAATTAATAGTTAATTAATGAATGTATGTTAAGTATCAGTACTTCAGATATGTAAGTGCAATATTAAATCTATGCATTGCAAAATAGACAATATTTTTTTAATAATGATTACTAATTAATAATTGATTAATATACATTAATTAATCAATAATGGTGATAAATGAAAAACAAAAAGCCTTAATCCTTCTCTTCTTAAAAGGAGCATCATTAAATGACATACCTTTAAAGGTGATCTTATTGCAGATGAAATTCTGCAAACGTCACTCTGTATAATGAGTCAGCTACAGAGATTATCAACCGTAAAATAAAATGAAAAGCATTTTTAATGTTTAAATCCAATTTCATTCATTAATCTTTAAGAGTATGTTGTTTAATTGGTATACATGCAAAACGTAAAGGTGTAAGCATGGATATATTCAAAAATAAATGCACTATAAAATATTAAATGTAGCAGTTGTCATAATATAATAAACTGATTTCATTATTTAACTGCTTTGAGGATCCTATCCATTTCAGGCAATGAGCAGCAACACAGAAATATAAGTGCACTGTAAAATGTACATATTTTTTTGGGCAATGTAAACCTTTTTTTTATTATTACTAATTAATTACTAATTAAGTAACTAATGAACTTTTTTTTCTACGTCCTGCATGCTCTGTTTTTTTTAAAGTCCTGCTTTTCTGGGTTGTTTTTTACCGTGAGTGAAGCGCCGTAGAGCCTCCACCTTCGCAAATGTGGACACTCGTCTTGCTCCATGAGGGTCCACTTTGGCGGCCTGCAATGAGCCTTCGGAGCCTTTTTCTGAGCCTCCACCTCCGCAAATGCAGCCCTCGCTTTCCGAGGGCTGCATTTGCGGAAAGAACTGCGTCCTATGCTTTGCGGGGGTTGCAGTTCTGCAAGCTCACTTCGTAAGCTCGCAACACGTGAAGATGACTCTCAGTTTGACAACTATTATATGTGATAGTTGTTTGGCTCCTTTTTAAGTCATAATGATAATAGAAATCACCCAAATGGGCCTGATAAAAAGTTTACATAACCTTGGATATTTGGCCTTGTTACAGACACACAAGGTGACACACAGGTTAAAATGGTAACTAAAGGTTAATTTCCCACACCTGTGGCTTTTTAAGTTGCAATAAGTGTCTGTGTTTAAATAGTCATTGAGTTTGTTGGCTCTCATGTGGCTGCACTGAGCAGGCTAGATACTGAGTCATAAGGAGCAGAAAAGAACTGTCAAAAGACTTGCGTAACAAGGTAATGGAACTTCATAAAGATGGAAATGGATATAAAAATATCCAAAACCTTAAAAATGCCAGTCAGTACTGTTCAATCACATATTAAGAAGTGGAAAATTTAGTGATCTCTTGATACCAAGCCAAGGTCAGGTAGACCAAGAAACATTTCAGCCACAACTGCCAGAAGAATTGTTCGGAATACAAAGAAAAACACACAGGTAACCTCAGGAGAAATACAGGCTGCCATGGAAAAAGACAGAGTGGTTGTTTCAAGTAGAACAATACGACTATACTTGAACAAAACTGAGCAGTATGGTCGAGTTGTCAAAAAGAAGCCTTTACTGCGCCAATGCCACAAAAAAGCCCAGTTACAATATACCCAACAACACCTTGAAACGCCTCACAGCTTCTGGCACACTGTAAACTGGAGTGACGATACCAAAATAGAGCTTTATGGTCAAAACCATAAGTGCTATGTTTGAAGAGGGGTAAACAAGGCTTATAGTAAAAAGAATACCATCCCCACTGTGAAGCATGGTGGTGGCTCACTGATGTTTTGGAGGGGTGTGAGCTCTAAAGGCACAGGGAATCTTGTGAAAATTGCAATCTTCTGCACGAAGGCTGCACATGGGATGCTCTTGGACTTTCCAGCATAACAATGACCCTAAGCACAATGCCAAGTTGACACTCCAGTAATTACAGGAGAAAAAGGTGTAGGCTGTGGAGTGTCCATCACATTCTCCTGACCTTAATATCATTGAGCCACTCTGCGGAGGTCTCAAACGTGCGGTTTATGCAAGACGACCAAAGACCTTGCATGACCTGGAGGCATTTTGCCCAGATGAATGGACAGCTATACCACCTTCAAGAATTAGGGGCCTCATAGACAACTATTACAAAAGACTGCACACTATCATTGAAGCTAAAGGGGGCAACACATAGTATTAAGAACTAAGGGTATGCAAACTTTTGAACAGGGTAATTTAATTGTTTTCTTTATTGCCATGTTTTGTTTTATGATTTTGCCATTCTGTTATAACCTGCAGTTAAATATGAATCCCATGAGAAATAAAAGATATGTGTTTTGTCTGCTCACTCAAATTTTCTTTCAAAATGGTACATATAATTACATATATCAATTCGCCAAGGGTATGCAAACTTTTGAGACCAACTGTACATATATCACAGCAACATATGGAAACAACTTGCATTGATATCGTGTTTTGGGTCAACTCCCAAGAGGGCAAAAGGCTATTTTGAAAAAAGCACTAATGGAAAGTCAAAAATGTTTTAAAAAGATGCTTAACATCTACTAGAGTCACATTTGGACAATAGACCACCATAAGCATATTTAGATAATGACATATATCATCTGTCTTCACCTCATGAAATAGAGGTAAGCATTACTGTGCATAGCACATAAATTGTGTCATCATCTACTTGTTTACGCAAATGCATGAATGCATGGATTGTGTTATGCAATTAAATTATATAAATGAAGTGTATTATAAGATGTAGAACCTGGAATATTAAAAATATATGGCTAGAAGCTAAAAAGTGAACAAGAGGAGCAGACTTCTATCTAACAATCTGTATGTACAGTATCTTTACTCACACTGTAGCAGTAATACATTGAATGATTTTAATCTCCAAGCAGTAGTAACTAGACATGACCAATTGTTATGATGTGGCCTTTCACATTGATGGCTTAGCTATGAAAACATTGAGTGCGGTAATTGAAATATCAATTACTGTAGATACTCAAATATAGCACCACCCGAATATACAGCAAGTTTACACATTTGGTTGGTGAATGGGTAAAAAGTGCAAGACACAAATAAAATGCAAGGCTTAAAATTTATGGAACTGTAGAAAAAATATGTGCTGAATCCTGTTCCAAAAGCACCCCAAATGGTGCATAAATGCTTTAGCATTCAATATAACAAGTAAATACAACAGAATATTATGGTTAATGTCATGTTCATATACATATATAATATGTACTGTATGCTTGAGACCTCCCCTCCTATTTCCACCCGCTCCCTCCCCTGCAGGACTCACAACATACTGGCCGCAGCTTGTGGTAAATGCAGCACTCTGTGCACTGGCTGCAGCAGCAGGATGCACTCGAATAAAGACATGACATCAAGTAGCCCTTTGTTCCTGCATCGGTGGGAAGACTATAAACTTCATTCAACAATAAGAACTGCAGGGAAACCAGTTTACCAGAATTTAGAACAGCTGTATCTTGAATATATTGCCATCCTCCGATTATTGGTTAAAATGGGAACATAAAAAACGAGTGGTTTACTTGAGTATCTACAGCACTACCTCTGATGTTGGTGAGCCACAGTGATGTAGCATGAAATAGTTATACAGGTGTTATCATTGGCTACTTCAAATGAATGATGTCAGTATGTGTAGACACATACACATTAACAATAATATGTTAATCAAACCCAGCAATTATACATTTGTGAGTTAGACATGTCATATTTCTTAACTATATGAAAGCTGACATTAAAGCTGATGACCGCTATTTGTCAGGAATAATCAAGAAAACATGTTTAGATGTCATGACATGATAAAAAACTCAGTTATCATATGATAACACAATTAATGTGTGATATAAATGTGGCAAAACAATATCATATAGAGATAGTTATAGTACTCCTGGACTTCTGATTGTGTCCACAGCTAAGCATTCCTTGTGAGATACCACATTATTGATAAATATCTGCAATTGGTCATGACAACTGATTACTCATGACAGATACAGCATGATTTGAACTGCTTGCAGAAATTCAGGTAAGTTTCTTATTACAGTAATAGTATCATGCACTATACTGTACGTACAGATCTTGCTAGATTTTTCTCCTCCTCTGATTTTGGATTATGACCATATACTGATCATTTCAGAACTGTGTCATACTATTTCCAAGGTTTTAAAATCACACTATAGGTGTGTAATTTATTTAAATTACATAATCCATTATTGACCCTGTTTAATTGAGTAAATGAAGACAGAATGTAAGTACTATGCACATAAATATTTACTTCTATTAGGATATTGTGGTGTAATGACCATTGGGGACTTTATTAAATGCTATTCATTACAATTATACAGTGTTACCTTTAAGCTAACAGAGGATCACATTTATATGCAGCCTCCTGTCCTCCTGGGTAGCATTTGAACCACACAAATGATATCAATCCATTGTCTGCCACATTTAAGACTCTATGGATATATTAAACATATATTCTTATTATACTGTACTGTTACCCATATGTTTCTAATGGTTACTTATTTGGATCTAGATCAATTTTCAGTATACCCATAATGTGTTAAGGAATAGTGGATGTGTATAAATCATATATTAAGATATCATCTACATGAAGCGATTAAGAAGATTTGTATAACAACATAATCAATTGTATATGAAATATGGATTATGGTAAAATATGTCTGGACCCCTCTATGTCTTCATGCATTTGATTACTTAATATGATGTTTCCATGTAAAGAATTTAATATTATTTAGAAAATAATGTTGTTATGGCCAAGTGATTGCATTTTCCATATTAAATATTATTAAATATGGTTAACATCAACATCATTTAACACCAATTCACATATTGGTGCACAAAGCATCTGAAATATGCATTAATTCTGGCTTCATAATAAAATATGTAGCCTTATTTTGTATCAAAAACATGTTCATGTAACAATACAGACCATAACAAGTTGTTAAGATGTTGTCTGAATTTATGTGATCAAAGAGTGTTCATGCAGTATTTTATATGTTGTTAGCACAGATTTCTACATTACGTATGAACTCCAATGATATTTACAGTATAATCACATGTAATCATCATGAGATATGAATACATAAACTCTAGATTGAATTCAACGTATTTATTGTATGTATACATATTCTCACATACACAACAGCAATAGTGGGGACTTAACAGGAAAGGTAGACACAAGATTCTTGTTTCTGCCCGTAACTCCCGATGCAGAAACAGCCAATGGAAACAGAGATCATCATCATGACCAACCTCCAAGCCCGTAACTCGTAAGTGAAGGCCGTAGGACTTTGAAATCCATCCTCCATTTGTCAAAGTCCTACAGGCTTCAACCTCCAAGCCTGTAGGACTTTAAAATTCAACCTCAATTTTTTCAAAGACCTATGGGCTTGGAGGTTGAAGCCCATAGGACTTCACATTGATTGCCATGATAGTTATAAAATGGAAATTGAACATGAAATAAAGTATTGGAGAATGTTGTGCTATTAATTCTAAGATCTAACATCACTTTAATTCTTCAAAAAAGTACAGTATTGCTTTTTTTATTTACTTTTAAAGTGCTCCAATTTGTCATTAAGCACTTTGCAAGACCTCTTTGGTACCAATAACTTGTGGTTTGATATTTGCGATATGCAGGCTTGACGGAGTGGTTAGCGAGGGGGAATCGGAGCAATTGAATAGCGCTTTGCAATTTTAGCATTTAGGACTCTTGCGGGCGTGAAAAATCAAAGACTTGGAGGGCATTAACTTGCGCAATGAATCTCAGCGCGGAGCACGTAACTCGATCGGAGCCTGCAAACGGAAGTCAATTGAATAGCAAAATAACTTGCGACCTCCACTTATGCGCCCGGATCTCCCGAACGGCTCAACTGAATGAGGGTCAAATGCTGTGTTTAGAATGCAATATATATGCCTATGAGAATGTTATATATGATATTTATTTTGCACTTAAATTATTTTTGTGATTTTTTTTTACAGGACTGTCTTTAACTACCTTTTCAAGCTCTCTGCAATATTTGTTTGATTGGTTACAGGTGGTATTCAGAACACGTAAGATTTTAGAGAAAAAATAGCTCCCGTAAGGCCTTATGTACAGTCAGTAACTTGTATGAGGACCGTGATTGGGATAGGCTTTGAGAAAAAGTCAATAGGACAGCTTACCGTAACTTGCATCTGCATCACATATTAGTCTACTCCGCACTGCTTTCACACAGCGATGATTTTTTCATGGATTTAGATTGATAGGCAAATTACATGTCAATTAGAATCATTGCTTTGTTATCTAAAACTAAAACAGATATCATTAGCAATTATTTATTATTTATATTTTATATTTTCTGAACAAATATTTTTAAAATAATCCATAAATAATTGAAATAAAGGTGTCGGTTGCTTAGCCCATAACATATCTTATATTTAAAGTAAGTAATGCTTAGTTTTAGTCAGCAATAAGAATGACTAATGTGAAAAAGGCATATTACAGTTATTTGGCCTTAAGAGTGTTCTAATTTAGAGCAGCAGATTTGCCAAGCATGACAATATCGATGTTGATGAGGAAGAAATAGATATACTTTTCCCAAGACATAAAAAGGAAACACATTTGTGTTTTCATGTATTGAGATGGTATTTATCTTAGGATTTATTATAGCATGCATCTGATTTGTACTGAAAGAACCAAACATTCATGTCATTTTTAATGTACAGTCTTTGGAAATTGCAACTTTATATTTTAAATGAGTTCATTTAAGATGAGTATAGCACTTATTTTCAAAGGACAGTGCAGATAGCAAAGCCAGGAAACACTGTTGCAGCTTCTATCACATTATAGTATCTCATTATTCTTCATTACTGTAGTTGAGCACCCTGAATGGGAGATAAATGACAGACTCCATGTTCTGCATATCTGAATTAGATTCTAAACTTCACATGAGTACTGGATGGAAATAAACATGACAATCTGTTAGCTGACTTCTTACCATGTTTATGATTAGTAATGTAATTTTAACACCTTGTTTTGTATGCTCTACAACTGTATTACAAGCCTTATTATAGAGATCAAATCATAATAAGAAAGAATTTCCATTTTGAAAGCTACATTACTATATTAGAAAACCAATCATAAGAATAGTCAGGATAAATATATGAAATATTTTGGTTCTTAAAGGACCAAACCACAACAAAAAACAAAAAAAAAACATTTTATGACTGAGCCCTAGTGATGTCGCGAACATCAAATTTTAGGCTCGCGAACAGCGGACGTGAACTTCCATCAAATGTTCGCGAACACGGAGAACCACCATAGACTTCAATGGGCAGGTGAATTTCAAAACCCAAAGGGACTCTTTCTGGCCACAAAAGTGATGGGAAAGTTGTTTCCAAGAGGACTAACACCTGGACCAGAGGGGGATCCATGGCAAAACTCCCACGGAAAATTACATAGTTGATGTAGAGTCTGGTTTTAAGCCATAAAGGGCATAAATCACCTAACATTCCTAAATTGTTTCGAATAACATGCTTTAAAACATCAGGTATGATGTTGTATCGATCAGGTAGTGTAAGGGTTACACCCGCTTCACAGTAACAGACCAATCTCCCTGTTTAATGCACCGCAAACAACCGCAAACAGTCCCTTTGCACAACCGCAAACCTCCCGATTTGCACAAGGTTGGATACCAAGCTAGCCATGTCCCGTTCCTTGTCCTCACTGATGTCATTGAAGGTCTCTTCCTCCACCCAGCCACCAAGGGTCCCCGAAAGGTGACAACAAGCGCCCTGGGACGCCTGCTGTGTTTGGTCTTCCACCTCTTCAAAGCCACCTTCCTCCTCTGACTCCTCTTTTTCAGAGTCCTCTCCCTGCGTTGCCTCTGTCTGCGTTATTATAAGGTGTGTACTGTTAAGTAGTACTATTCCTATCGGTTTAATCCCTGTTACGTCCACTATTAGGGGACTTGTATGTGGCATTGATTTTTGGAACAGGGAGATGGAAAAAAGATGCTTGGTTGGACCTCCTACTTCAAATTTGGGGCAATGTAAGGTGCCACCAGATATGAGTGTCACTGTGCACTGGCAAAAGTTGGCAGAGTAGATGCAATAGGCTTCACACACACGCCTGTAGGCAGGCAATTGATATTCAATCTATTACAGTCAAAAAAGTGTTGTTTTATGTCACTGTACACTACGGTTGCACCAGATATGACGTATCACTGTGCACTGGCAAAAGTTGGCAAAGTAGATGCAATAGGCTTCACACACACGCCTGTAGGCAGGCAATTGCTATTCAATGTATTACAGTCAAAAAAGTGTTGTTTTATTTCACTGAGCACAATATAAGCTGTGAGCCTGACACAGACAGGCAACTGAAATTAGATTTAGTCCTTCCGGTCTGTATTGGAAGCTAAATACACAGCCTGGCTATCTATTTCCCTATTAAGTCTCCAGCAGCTACACTTTCTGTCCTCTCACAATGAATGCAGCTTCAGAATGATTCTAAAATGTATGCTGTCCTTCAGATGGAAGGCCCTGGAAGGGAGTGTATGCTGCTGATTGGCTGGAATATGTCTGCTGACTGTGAGGTGCAGGATCAAAGTTTCCTCAATGATAAAGAATAGGAGGCGAACCGAAAAACGCATGTGTTCGCCGTCCGATGCGAACGCGAACATGCCAAAATCGCTGCGAATAGTCCGCGGGCAAACTGTTCGCGACATCTCTACTGAGCACAATTAAACAGGAAAAAGTCATAGTCTAGTTTTTAGGAAAAAATAAATGTGGTGCTTCTGTAGGACCCTGGAGATAACCATGATACACTAGTGGAAATGGCGTTTACATTTCTGGAGAGCTGTTGTTGCAGTGAATGATGGAAGTTGCCTGCTTTTGGGCCAGAGAGACGGAAGGTGTATTTTGTCTATTTCAGTATTATTCAATCATCTTTAAAATGGCTCTCTGTTCTCCCCTCTGCACTGATAGCCAAAACAAACACCCTCATTAATCAGCTTTTGAGGAAGTGATGTATCACATAGAAAATGGATTCCGTTTCTTAAAAATAGAGTCTTAAAAAATGCTTTATGCCCATGGCTTACACAGCTGCTAATATTGTTAGTTTGATACATTATTTTTGAAACAAGTGTCTTTTGTCTTGAACTGCAATAGTCCTTTATCTAATGATAACATTGAAGAATACTGAAAGTACACTGGAATATTCTTAGCAACCATTTCATTTTATTCTCAGATTTAAGAAATTGTATTTTAAAACTGTGTTTAACCCTCTCAAAAGCCAAGCAGAAAATAAAATTTTCATGTCACATGATATAGTTTAAAGTTTTGTTTAGAATAGGGTTAAAATAGTAGTATTTTAGCCCATGAATAGACTACACAGACATTCAAATCACAGCTATAACCTAACACCCAAAAAATAAAAAAGTAAAAGACAACTGGAAAAGATGAACTGGAGCCCGACACGGAAGGACCTGGTGGGGGACCAGATAAGGAACACAAGGACTGGTATTATTCATTTGCCTTAAATTTAAAAAAAACGATAAAACTGACCATGGTGACATATGAGATAAGTTATATGTAAATTTGTTTGATTTAAGTTTCTTCTTATTACTATCAGTATTCACTCCTACCTTGCAGGGAATATTCTCTATACCATAATGCCAGATATTAAAATCCCAGACTGAAGAAACTGATTTCATTATGGGATAAATGTAATTAATAAAAATGGCATATGGGAAATTTCCAGTAAAACCTATTGATGAAGCTTAGTAAAGATAAAATAAGCAAACCTGATATTGTTCTACAACTAACTTACATGATAATAATAAGGAGGAAAATTTTAAAAATGGCAGGAGGCTGATTGCATGATCAATACAGTCTTTAAATTATAAATATATTCAAATGATACACGTAATATATTAAATGTTCTTAAGAATATAGTAAACAATTAATAATTTATATAATAGAGTCATTGTTATATAGTTGTCAAACTGCGAGTTGTTGTCACCCTTGCGAGCCTCGCAAAGCAAAGCGAACCGTGGAGGCACGAGCTCGCAAAAAAAATACAACTTTAACAGAACTGGAATGACTGCGAAAACACACAAATATGCCTCAAATTCACTTACACAGCACAAGGGGAGAGCCAGGGAGCCTGTGAGTGAGGTTGCAAGTTAATTTAAGTAGAGATATCGCGGACATTTCGCCCGCGGACTATTCGCAGCAATTTTGGCTTGTTCGCGCTCGCCTCGGACGGCGGACACATGCGCTTTTTGGTTTACCCCCTGTTCTTGATCATTGAGGAAACTTTGACCCTGCACCTCACAGTCAGCAGACACATTCCAGCCAATCAGCAGCATACACTCCCTTCCAGAGCCTTCCATCTGAAGGACAGCATACATTTTGGAATCATTCTGAAGCTGCATTAGTTGTGGGAGGACAGATAGTGTAGCTGCTGGAGATTTAATAGGGAAATAGATAGCCAGGCTGTGTATTTAGATTCCACTACAGACCTGAAGGACTCATCTGATATCTGCTGCAAGGACAGAAACCCAAAAAGCCCTTTTTAGGGCTACAACATAATTTATTTTATTTTATATTTTTTTTCTGTGTAATCTAATTGCATATGCCTGCCTGCCAGCATGTGTGTGTGACAGGCTAACACCTAACAGCTTATATTGTGCTTATTTTCACTACTCATACCTGGTGGTGTACCATACATTGAAAACAACCATTTTTTTCCAGTAATCTAATTTCAGTTGCCTGCCTGTGTCAGGCTCACAGCTAATATTCTGCTCTGTTTCACCAGTCATAGTTGGTGTACCATACATGGAGAAAAAAAACAACCCTTTGTCAGGCTCACAGCTTATATTGTGCTAAGTGAAATAAAACATCACTTTTTTGACTGTAATAGATTGAATAGCAATTGCCTGCCTACAGGCGTGTGTGTGAAGCCTATTGCATCTACTCTGCCAACTTTTGCCAGTGCACAGTGACACTCATATCTGGTGGCACCTTAGATTGCATGCGCAGTGCCCCAAATTTGAAGTAGGAGGTCCGACCAAGCATTTTCCATCTCCCTGTTCCAAAAATGAATGCCATATACACGTCCCCTAATAGTGGACGTAACAGGGATTAAACTGATAGAAATAGTACCACTTAACAGTACACACCTTATAATAACGCAGACAGAGGCAACGCAGAGAGAGGAGTCTGAAGAAAAGGAGTCAGAGGAGGAAGGTGGCTTTGAGGAGGTGGAAGACCAAACACAGCAGGCGTCCCAGGGCGCTTGTTGTCACCTTTCGGGGACCTTTGGTGGCTAAGTGGAGGAAGAGACCTTCAATGACATCAGTGAGGACAAGGAACGGGACATGGCTAGCTTGGTATCCAACCTTGTGCAAATGGGGAGTTTGCGGTTGTGCAAAGGGACTGTTTGCGGTTGTTTGCATTAAACGGGGAGATTGGTCTGTTACTGTGAAGCGGGTGTAACGCTTACACTACCTGATCGATACAACATCATACCTAATGTTTTAAAGCATGTTATTCGAAACAATTTAGGAATGTTAGGTGATTAATGCCCTTTATGGCTTAAAACCAGACTCTGCATCAACTATGTAATTTTCCGTGGGAGTTTTGCCATGGATCCCCCTCCGGCATGCCACAGTCCAGGTGTTAGTCCCCTTGAAACAACTTTCCCATCACTATTGTGGCCAGAAAGAGTCCCTGTGGGTTTTGTAATTCGCCTGCCCATTGAAGTGTATGGCGGTTCACCCGGTTCGCCCGTTCGCCAACATTTGATGAAGTTCACATCCGCGGTTCGCGACATCACTAAATTTAAGGTATATTTTGTCTTTTATAATGATCAAAAATTGCGGAAGCGAAAAAAAAAATGTTGGCCGAAAAAACGTAAAAATTCTGGAACTAGATGAAAACAAGGCTCAGCAAGGCCAGGCACGCAGACCTTAGAAACCACACAACGCAAAAGACAGTAACACTTACACCAACAATGCCAGGCACGCAGGATTTATGCAGGCATGCAGGACTTACAAAATACACAACGGCAAAGACAGTAACACACCAACAACGCTAGACACGCGGGACACAGACGAACAATGCCAGGCAAGCTGGACTTAGAAAATACACAATTGCAAAGACGGTAACACTTACACCAACAACGGCAGGCATGCGGGACTTTGAAAATAAAACCAACAACAGTCAGCGTGGGCCACGCAAACATTCAGCAGAGACACAGAGGAGAAAGACACAGGGAAGGGACAGGGGGAGATGGTAGAGACACATGGCAAAGTTGCAAGTTGCAGAGGCCAGGAAATGAGCGGTGAAGTAGATGGGAGAAGAGGCCAAAGGCGATCAGTGCAGGGATTGTGATGAGTGCAGAAGGTGCTCAGAGGGGTCAGAACATCGCATTGTGTGGCAAACAGCATTGCCAGGCTTCAAATTTTTTTGCCATCATTTTTGACGAGCAAGTCGCTAGTTGTTATATATTCATAAAACATGTCTATGAACAAAAATATAACTCTGTATGTCACACAATACTGACAATAAAAACAAATAAATAAATAGTAGTATGAGGGATAGGTTTCAGAAGTTAAAGGACCACTGTCATTCTATAATTAAAATATGCTTGTTAAAAAATAAAACTACATTTGAAAAAAAAACAGGCCATCTGATAATTAGTCACCAGGAAAAGGCAGCTAAATAGGTTCTTTTTTTTTTTTGTATACATAAGGGAGGTACCAGGGGTTGGGACACTGCAACATAATGGGGCTACACTACCTTCACTTAATAATTGGTTAACGCAGGAAGAAATCCAAAAGAGGTTAGAAAAAATACAGCCCCAGGTCCTGATGGAATACATCCACAGGTTATGAGGGAACTGGGATCTGTAATAGCCAAACCATTATATGAAATGTATCAAGATTCACTCAACACAGGGTCATTACCAGATGACTGTCGAAAAGCAGCGGTGATATTCAAGAAGGGAGCAAGAGCAAACCCGGGAAATTATAGACCAGTGAACCTCACTTCTGTAGTGGGAAAGCTTTTAGAAGGGTTAATAAGGGATAATATACAAGAATATGTCTATTTGAACAGGAATATAAGTTGGAGTCAACATAGATTTATGAGGGGTAGGTCATGTCAAACAAATCTAATTAGTTTATATTAAAAGGTTAGTAGGAACCTGGACCAAGGCAACTCAGTGGATGTAGTCTTTTGGGATTTTGCTAAGCTTTTGATACAGTACTACATGGCAGACTATTGTGCAAAACAAATTGTTTTACTTGTTTTTTTTTCTGTTTGCCTTCCACTGGATCAATTAACAACTAATCAGCATATTGCAGATGAGAAGAGATCTTAAAAGGTTGAACTTGATGGACTAAAAGTATTTTTTCAACCTCAATTACGATGTAACTATGTAACTATTGTGACAAGGCACTGTCGCTAGCAGGTCCAGTGCCCTGTATTTACCAACTCTACTAAGGGAAAAAAACGCTGGAGACTTTTAAATAGTTAATTACTTTATTAATGAGTAACAGTCAGAAAACACAATAATCAAATGAACAGTCCAAAATACTGGCTTCTTCCATTTACTCACTGTGAAACTGTAGTCCCAGAACTCTCTGGGACTCTGCCCTTCCTGAGTGAACACCATCTGGCTCTTGGCAACCAAAAAAAAACACACTTCCTAGACTGCATCTTCTTTACATTTTCCACTGCAGGACTCACTGCTCTCAAGATGTCTTTTGTCCAACAAAGAGTCCCATAACATGGTACAGGCCAGGACACTTGCCTGTCTCAGGAGTCCACTTTTGTAGGGGGTTGTCTGTATATTCCAGGCCACACTGAACAGTCTCTTTTCAGTGTTTCTCACTTTGGATGTATGCTTCAGGCAGTCTCTCTTACTGCTTCTCTCTGCGTACACTTATAGATGTCCCAGGGTCTGGCTCTTTCTTTTCCAGCTCAGACTGACCTCATGGGGAGACCCCGCCCATGCATCTGTGTGTGCTATTTAAGGTTAGAGTTAACACTCTCCTTGCTGGTCTGCACTCCACTGCAGCTCCACATCGATCTCTAGGGGGAACTCTGTCACACTATGTAACTATGAAAATAGGCAAAATGATTTCAAATGTAAAAAATACAGTTTATTACATTTTATATTCACCTATGCTGCAGTAAATTCAACCATTCTGCTGAACTACTTCTTGACATGGGAAATACTTCAAATGCAGAAGAAAATTCTATCTATATAGGAGCTGTGTGCTAACTAACACTGACACTGCTTTCGGTAGGGTTAATGGAAACCTAATTAGTTTACTAGAATACCACTCCTTAAAAATCAGTAGAAAGAATTATCTAAAAAAAAATAATTAACCAGACAGTATATATTTCCTAAACAAAGGAGTGAAAACAAGACACAATATGGTGTAAAAGAAGATAGGATGCCCAGGGATAGTTTACTGTCAGAGATGAAACAATGCTTCTCTAGTGAAATAGATTCAATTCAATTGAGGCTTCGTAAGTTAGGTAATGTAGGACTTACATCTGCGGGACTGCTGCAAGGGCACAGCCATCTCAACTTATGGTGGTATTCAATTGGCCGAGTCCGGAAGTCCCGGGGCAATAGAGAAATTTGGATGGCTGTGCCGTCGGACGTAGCATTTCAGGGCTTGAACAGCCAATGGAAACAGAGATTGTCATCATGACATCAATGAAATCCAACCTCCAAGCCTGTAATTCGTAATTAAAGCCATAGGACTTTGAAATCCAACCTCCAAGACCGTCGGACTTTGGATGGAAATTAAACCTGAAATAAATTATTTTATTTTGGCAATTTGCGAGCTTGAGAATGTTGTGCTATTAATTCTAAGACCTAACATCACTTTCCTTTTTAATGAAAGTACACTATAGATTTTTTATTTGCATTTGAAGTGCTCCGTACATGTTATTAACTTGCGGTTCAAATTTTGCCATTTGCGGGCTTGATGGAGTGATAAGCGAGGGGGATTCAGAGCAATTGAATAGCGATTTACGATTTTAGCGTTCGGAAGTCTTGCGGCCATGAAAGATCATAGGATTTGAGGGACATCAACTTGCAATTTTAAAATTGCAACTGATCGCAATAAATCGCAGCCCGGAGCCCGTAACTCCATTGGAGCCCACAAACAGAGGCCAATTTAATAGCAAAATAAGTTACAGGCTCCATTTCTGAGCCGGATCTCCCGAACGGGTCAATTGTATGAGGGTCAGAGTGTTTAGGACTTCGCACAAGAGTGCATTGCCAACAGAAAGAAATTGCACTCATCCCCTTCTAACACACTAAAATAAAAATGCAAAAGGCTGAATGAGGCATTAAAGAGACCATTTATAAGGATTCAATTATAGTGATAGTCAATAAATGATCTCAGGAGAACCTTATCTCATAGTAATGTCCCAATAAACATATGGCTTTTTTTTAACAGAGCTGAGATACCGCTAAATAGGCAAAAACAAAGTCCCTGTTTTTGCAAATTAGGGTGACCAGTCCCTTTCAAAATTCCCTCCAAGTGATAAAAATGGCTTTTAAAGTGCCTATACACAATTCACTTACCTTTTTTGCAACCTAAACTTACGAATACTGGACACCAGAAAAATGCCTCCTTAAAGGAACCCCATCTTTTAGGGTTAATTTGTAGATGCCACTGAGCTCTGTAAAAGACCTACATGTCAAGGGTTAAATAGATGAGCCATTGAGTTCCTTTAAGGTGGTAGGGGTTAACATTTAGGTATCATAGAGGTCCTTGAAGGACCTCTGTGACAGAGGGTTGCTATGTAGATTCCATGGGGATTTTAGTAGGCTAGTTATGGCATTTATTAGGAATAGGGTGTGAGCTGGGAGGGAAGGGGGTTACCTTCACTGTGTGACAGGATAGAATTCCCTTAGGCTGAAAATCTCTGTGGTTGTCAAAATCGTAACTCCAACTGATCTTTCAAACCCATAAATGTTACAATCACAAATAGTTATTTAATTGTTACAACTCCTCAAGCTCGCAATTGTCTTCACATCTGTAAATGGCAAATGTAGAAGAAAATCCTATGAGTACCAGCTAGGGCTAGCAATGGGGTTAAACACCTAAACGTAGCACTGTAAATGCAAATATAAAGTCAATACTGCACTTTAAAAAACGGGGATGACTCATTTCGGTGTCATATCAATCTCGGTAATCAAGGCATTAATATATATCAGGACATCAACATGGACTATTATTATTATTGTCTTTATTTATATTGCGCCAACATATTCCATAGCGCTGCACAGGGGTTTAGTACATGGCAAAAAACAAACTTAACACCTTAAAAAAGAATGGAGGGCCCTGTTTTTGAGCATATAATCAAATGCACATAGTGCTTGTTTCCAAGACACTGACACACATTTGAAAACTCGCAAACTTACAATCTAAGGGTTTAGGTGTGATACAAGAGGGTGACAAATGCAAGATGGTGGTGTGAAAACAATTTGTTCAGTCAATTGGAGGGGTCTGTGTGTTGTACTGTAGAGTGTGCGTGGGAGTGTTATTAAGCTGTGGAGTGTGCAGTTGTAATTATAAAGGCTGAAGGTGATATGATTTTTTAAATAGGTGTGTTTTAAGTAATTTTTTTAAGGTTTTGGGGCAGGAAGATAATCTAATGGAGCGAGGAGTTCCAACCAGTAGGGGCAGCACGAGAAAAGTATTGAAGACGGGAGTGAGAGGAGGTGATGAGAGAGGAGGAAAGAAGAAGGTCGTTAGCAGAACGAAGTGGGCGATTGGGAGAGTATTTTGAAACAAGATCAGAGATATAAGGGGGTGCATTGTTGTTGAGGGCTTTACGTGTTAGGGTCAAGATTTTAAATGTGATTTGGGAAGCTATGGGAAGCCAGTGGAGTGATTGACAGAGAGGAGCTGCAGACACTGATCGTTTGGTATTGAAGATGAGTCTAGCGGAGGCGTTCATTATGGATTGGAGGGGAGACAGATGAGAGATGGGTAGGCCAGCAAGGAGGGAATTGCAGTAGTCAAGTTGAGATATGATGAGAGAGTGTATTAGAATTTTAGCTGTGTCTTGTGTAAGATAATGACGAATTTTGGAGATGTTTTTTTAGGTGAAACTGGCAAGATTTTGTTATCGATTGGATGTGAGGAATAAAAGAGAGGGCGGGATCCAGTAGAACCCCAAGACAATTGGCCTGGGAGGTGGGAGAGATGATGGTGTTGTCAACAGTGAGAGAAAATTGAGGAGTGGAAGCTGTAGTAGAGGGTGGAAAGATTAGGAGTTCCGTCTTAGACATGTTGAGTTTGAGTTGACGAGTAGACATCCAGGAGGATATGCTAGAGAGGCAGTTGGAAACATGAGCTAGAAGAGAGGGTGATAGATTGGGTGCAGAGAGGTAGATTTGAGTATCATCTGCATAGAGATGATACTGAAATCCAAAGGATTTTATGAGGGTGCCTAGGGAGGAGGTGTAGATGGAGAAGAGGAGGGGGCCTAGGACAGAACCTTGGGGAACGCCAACAGATAGAGGGAGAGGTGAAGAAGAGGTGCCAGAGAAGGAGACGCTAAATGTACGATCTTTTAGATAGGATGTGAACCATGAAAGAGCTGTGCCCTGGATGCCAAATGAGCAGAGAGTTTGGATTAGAAGAGAGTGGTCAACTGTGTCGAAGGCAGCAGAGAGATCCAGGAGAATTAGAATTGAGAAGTGACCCCTTGATTTGGCAGTTAGCAAGTCATTGGTGACTTTTGTGAGGGCTATTTCTGTTGAGTGTTGGACAAGGAAACCAGATTGGAAGGGGTCAAGAAGGGAATTGGAAGAAATAAATTGAGTGAGGCGATTGTAAACAAGCCGCTCAAGTAGTTTAGAAGCCAGGGGAAGTAGTGAGATAGTGTGGTAGTTGGAGGCAGAAGCTGGATCAGATGAGGGCTTCTTGAGAATGGGTGTAATTATGGAGTGTTCTAATGAGGATGGAAACCTGCCAGTGTTTAGGGAAAGGTTGAATAGATGTGTGAGAGCTGGGATAAGTGCGTTGGATTGGGGAGGGATTAGCTGTGAAGGAATGGGATCATGTGAACATGTTGTAAGGTGAGAGGTTAATAATAATGTAGATACTTCATCCTCGGTTACAGGGTCAAAGGAATCCATAGTGGAGGAGGGATTGGGGAAGGGTAAGGGTTGGGGGTTGTCGGCTTGTGGAAAGGATGGTGGGATAGGGCCAAGCTGGGAGGAGAGCTCATTTCAGATAGTTTCAATTTTGGTTTTAAAGTGGCTGGCAAAGTCATCAGCAGTTAGACAGGAAGGGGCAGGAGGTGGGGGTGGGCAAATGAGGGTGTTGAATGTAGCAAATAAACATTTAGGGTTGGAGGACAGGTTTGATATTAGTGATGAGAAGTAGTGTTGTTTGGCAAGATTGAGGGCAGACAAGTTGGAGCGCAAGGTAAACTTGTAGTGGGGAAAGTCTGCTGAAGTGCGAGATTTCCTCCATAGTCGTTCTGCAGTGCGTGAGCATCTCTGTAGATAGCGTGTTTATGTGGTGTGCCATGGTTGTGGATGAGAGCGAGGGCGTTTACTTGTGATTATGGGGGCAAGAGAGTCAAGGGTGGAGGTTAGAGTAGTGTTGTACTGTGAAGTGGCGATGTCAGGGCAGGCAAGGGTGGTGAGGGGGCTAAGAAGGGGTTTTTAGTACATTGTTGTGGGTTAAGTGCTTGCAGGTTTCTGTGTGTTCTGGTGGCAGGATTTGAAGAAGGGTGGTGAGCGGAAGATGAGGTGAGGTTGCAAGTTAGCAGGTGGTGGTCAGATAGGGGAAGTGAGGAGATGTCAAGGTTGGAGATAGTGCAGAGTTTAGTAAAAATAAGGTCAATGGAGTGTCCACCACTGTGAGTTGCGGAATCTGTCCATTGTGAGAGGCCAAGGGAAGAGGTAAGTTCAAGTAATTTTGCAGTTGTTGGGGAGGTGGGTGTGTCAGTGGCTATGTTGAAATCGTCAAGAATGAGTGAAGGTATATTGGAGGTGAGAAAGTGAGGGAGCCAGGCGGCAAGGTTGTCCAGAAATTGAGAGGGTGATCCAGGCGGGCGATAGATCACAGCGACTCGCAGAGGGATGGGAGAGAAGATGCGGATAGTGTGGCTTCAAAAGATGAGAATTGAAGGGAGGGAACAGGGGTTATGCAGTGAAAAGTGCAGCGAGAGGATAGCAGTATGCCCACACCTCCACCTTGTTTGTTCCCAGGTCTAGGAGTGTGGCTGAAGTGTAGACCACCATAAGAGAGTGCGGCAGGAGAGGCAGAGTCAGATGGTGTGAGACAGGTTTCCGTGATAGCCAGTAAATTGGGGGAGTTGGAAATGAAGAGGTCATGAATGAAGGTAAGTTTATTGCAAACAGACCTTGCATTCCAGAGAGCACATGAGAAGGGCAAATTAGATGGTTTATGACAAGTGATGGGTATTAGATTATGGGTGTTTTGGGCATTTGCTGCCCTGGGGACTCTGCGTGGCTGACAGCAGGTGGGAATAAGTGAGGGGCCTGAGTTAGGGGATATATCCCCACGAGCCATCAGAAGAAGGAGAGAGAGTAAAAGGAGATGGGAATAGGACTTACATTTATGCTTTCCAGCTTTAGGGGAGGGATGAGATAGTGACTGGAGGAAGGAGAAGAGTTCATGGGAGCAGAGAAGAGGAGTGGAAAGCAGGGAAGGTGAGATAGTTATATTATTGGAGACATGATGTGTAGAGACAGTATAAGAGAGTCTGAGAAAGAGGCAGGAGGTTATAATAAGGAAGGTGGTGTGAGGAAACATAATGGCACTGTGTAAGCAAGTATTCTTGAAGGGAGTGGTTAGAGGGGATGTGCAGGTAATTAGTATTCCTCAATATATTAAGTGTAAACAAGGGTAGGTGGGTGGGTAGAGGGGCAGAGTGGGAGCAGACTGCTTTCAGGTGGACTTCTATGGGAGATGTTGCTCTGCAGTATGCTTTTAAAAGTATCTATAAGACAAACAAGAGATATTTCAGGGGGTGGAGATTATGGGGCTGTAAAATGGATCAGTGAACACAGACCATTTCTGGTTTACAGATAAGCAACAGAATATCAAGTATATCATGATAATACCAGAACAATCTAACAGTAAAAAGTCTATCTCAGCAATTATCATAACACAGATATTAATAATAAATAGTGTTTTGTAAACGTAGATATGGATCTGGTGAGCATCTGTTCTTCTGAAATTACCCTAGATTGCTTTAAACTGCTTTCAGGTGGACTTCTATGGGAGATGTTGCTCTGCAGTATGCTTTTAAAAGTATCTTAGATTGCTTTAAACTGCTTTCAGGTGGACTTCTATGGGAGATGTTGCTCTAATTTACTTAATTCGTTTTTATCATTTTGTACATTGCCAGATTGCAAGTCTAAACGCTAATTGATTGTGGTTTGACCTCCATGTTTTACTGACGTCATGATAACGGTCTCATTTACAATTGTCTGTTTCTAAATTGGTAGTTACTGCCTTGCCTAATTGATCATGATCATGCCCTGAAATGCTACTTATGGGTGCATGGTTTACGGTTTAGGCATTCAGCCAGGTAGCTGCGCGCTTGATCAATTGAATAGCTCTGTAACTGTTGTAAATTTTAAGCCCACAGATTTATGGCTGGTATAAAGTGAACTGCGGGCTTGCAATTGAATAGGGGCTTAAGTGTATATTTGTATATATTATGAAAAGGGTAATAAGTCTGGTTAGGATAAGTTACCATCAAGCAAATTAAAAGCAATTTCCTACAATGTGAAAGGGAGCTTCATCAAAGATGAAACAAGGACAATATTATTGGAACTAAATGAGATTAAAAAAGTTTTCTATAAAAACAATGAAAAAATTATTAAACCAAAAATGTGGGGAAATGAAAATACAGATACTGCAAAAAGAGATTATTGCAAAAGAAATCTGCAATGTAGTAAAACATCTAAAGGGTAAAAGGCCTCTAGACAAAATGATGTGACAGATCAATAACATAAAAATGTATACATGTATATGATTATAAAAATAAAGATATGCTAGCACAGACGAACATATATAATTCAGCCATGGAAAGAAAACATTTAGTAAAACAATATTGTAAGCTCTTGTATATTTCATTTAAAAGCCAGTAGGGAATACATTGGTAGTAACAGACTATAAACACATTTCTCTTGACATGAAAATATTTGGAGAAAATATTTGCAAATTGATTAAATGTGTTAACAAAGCTTATTCATTCTGATATGTCAGAATTGATATAGGGATGCCAGTATGCCGATAATGGGCCATATTCAATTTGAAGCCCGCAACTCGATTGCGAGTGTGTTGTGGGCTCTAGTTCTCCAATTGCGATACTATTTAATTGCTCAAGCGCTAAGGTTCGGCCCCAAAGCCAAAACCGTAAACCATGCACTGGTTTGGAGCAGTTCACTGCGGAACATGATCTATTCAGCAAGCCTGTAACCGCCCATTTCGAATCAGCCAATAGAAAATGAGACTGACATTATTCCAGCAGTAAAACACGGAGGTTACATGTCAGTCAATTAGGTTTGGAGGTCGGATATGCGATCAGACCCGCAAAACCAAAAAAGAAGGAATTATGACAATACTGTTCTAGTCCATATTGGTGGCCTGATATGTATTAACTCATTGATACCCGAGATCGATTTAACCCCAAAATTAAAGATAAAAGTAAATGTTATATACTTCCGATTTGCAGGCTTGAGACTGTTGTGCTATTAATTCTAATGCCTATCATCGCTTTAACCACTATTTACAGTGCAGTAGTGATTTTTTATTTGCATTTACAGTGCTACAAATAGGTGTTTAACCCCCTTGCGGGTCCTCTCTAGCACTAGTTGGATTTTCTCCTTCATTTGCCGTTTACGGGTCTGAAAACATTTGCGGGCTTGGGGAAATTGAGCAATTGAATAGTGAATTGTGATTTTACCCTGGTGAAAGACCAAAGGCTTCTGGAGGCTGTAAGTTACAAGTTTAACCATTGCCATTTTCTCAAGGCCCTAATTCGTAAGCCGGTCGGAGCCCCCAAAAAGAAGCAAATTGAATAGCAAAATAGCTTGCGACGACCTCACTTATGGGCTACTGGATCTCCCGAAACCTCAATTGATTGGGAACCAATATTTGTATGGCAATACATTGAATTCATAAAAGTGAAATAAATTATTAGGATTTAACTGTATTATCATTAAATGCTCAAAAAGCTTTCAATAGACTATCCGGACAATTCCTCTTTGCGTTATGGCATAGAAAAGGCATTCTGAAAAATTTCAGATGGTGATATCATTCACCAACAGCCAGCTTGCATCAACCAAAAACAAAAGATAATAAAGAAATTAGTAATGAAATATGACAGGGCTGCCCTCTACAACCCCTACTTTTTGTTTTTGCTATTGAGGGAATTTAAATATGTAAGGAGGCTGTATTTATTGTGCCTGCTTATTTGCCTTTTTTCAATTAAGCGTTTATGTTGTTGCTAAACTAGACTTAATGAGAAAAAGTTACAGTAGCCCGTAATGGAGGACGTAAGTTAATTTGCTATTTAATTGGCGGGTTTTTTTTGCAAGCCGCAAATGGGCTACTTGTTACGGGTTTGAAATTCTTGTTACAAAAATAACTTACACCCCATCTAAGCCTTTCGTATTTCACGTCCACAAGAGTTACAATCATAAATAGCTATTCAATTGCTACAATTTCTAAAGCCCGTAAACGGCAAATGTAGAAGAAAATCCTACGAGTACTAGAGAGGTCCCACAAAGGGGGTGAAGACATATCCGTAGCACTGTAAAAGCAAAAAATAAAATCAATACTTCACTGTAAATTACGGGGAAAGCGATGTAAGACATTGGAATTAATTGCACAACAGTCTCAAGCTCGCAAATCGGCGATGAAAAACAATTTTATTTTATTATATATTATTATTTCATTTTGGGGTTATATCAATCTTGGGAATCAATGAGTTAATACATATCAGGACACCCACATGGACTACAACAGTTTCAGCATTCATTTTTTATTTTGTGCTTTGCGGTTTTGCAAGTCCTATCGCATATCGGACCTCCAAACGCTAATTGATTGACATGTAACCTCCATCTTAGACTAACGGAATGATGACTCGATGATGATGTCTCATTTTCTATTGGCTGTTTTGAAATTGGTAATTACAGCCTTGCTTAATTGATCATGTTCCTGCCCTGAAATGCTATGTACGAGTGGATGGTTTATGGTTTAGGCTTTTGGCCCTAACTTGCAGGCTTGTTCCATTGAATAGCACCGGAATCATACCAGAATTCAAGCCTGCAGACATACGGCCTGTATACCGTTACATGCGGGCTTCAAATTAAATGAGGCTCGATTACTTTATCATTGTGACAGAGCTTAAAGGTATTTATAAGTTTCAATGTTTTTACCTTTTTCGAATCTAATCCTTGCTGCCCTTCTCAAACAATGACTGAAAATCAAAGGTTATAGCAACAGAGTGATTACAAAGCTTATTATAGAGCAAGCAATACGACCAGAAAACTATTGCTATACAGAACTGAAAAAACAAATGAATGAACAATAACTTTAAAGGGGTAATATAGAAAAAAACATACACATTGATGATAAAGGGGAAGGAAGCAATGTAATACAACTATATGGTACAGTAGGAATAAGCTATAGATACAATATTTAGAAAAAATGTGGTGTAAAATGTGAAGAGGGAAATTAAATCAACAAGTTCTAACATAATGACAAAGTATTGATACACATTTAAATACAGATGGTATTCAACACCATCATTATCGATGAAAATATATCAAATAAGTTTTTTACATTGACATGATTGTGGTTCAAATGCCACCTTTATGCGTATGTGTTGGAAGTGTCCACATTTGAATGCATATTAGGATAAGATATATGAGATCATAAGAAAATAACATGTTACATTTTCCCAGACCCAATATGGACATTATTAGACTACACATAGTTTAAAATCCCACACAGTTAATGGATTTAGGTGAGCATGCTAGTGATAAAACTACAAGTTTGAGATGGAGTATTTGAAAAGAAGTTTGGTTGAAGAAGATGAATATTTATGTGGGATTTCTGGATATTAGGTGATAAAATGCTAATAAATTGGACAGAGCAGAGTAACACTATTTAACTTAAAGATTATTCAGCCTTATGACATTTGTTACAAATAAAAATGTTTATTGTAATTTTTCTATTGATTTGTTCAATTGTAGCATTAAAATATGCATGATAGCCTTCAGTACATATACCGTATATACTCGAGTATAAGCCGACCCGAGTATAAGTCGAGGCACCTATTTTACCACAAAATACTGGGTAAAATTATTGACTTGAGTATAAGCTGGGAAATGTGCTGCCCCCTGTGTCCCTCTTGTGCCTTCTGTGTCCCACTCTCTCTCCCGTGTCTCTTCTCCCTCTCCCTTCCCTGTGTCTCTTCTCCCCTCTCCCTTCCCTGTATCTCTTCCCCCCTCCCTTCCCTGTGTCTCTTCCCCCCTCCTCATTCTCAACCTCCCTCCTCAACCCCACTCCTCATCCTCAACCTCCCTCCTCATCATCCCTCCTCATCCTCAACCTCCCCCCTCAACCCCCTAATCCTCAACCCCCTCTTCCTCAACCCCCTCCAACAACCCACCATCCTCATCCTAAACCCCCCCATCTTCAACCCCCTCCTCAACACCCTCCTCAACCCCCCTCCTCATCCTCAACCCCCTCCTCAACCTCACCCCCCCTCCTCATCCTCAACCCCCTCTTCAACCTCCCTCCTCATCCTCAACCTTCCTCCTCATCCTCAACCTCCCTCCTCATCCTCAACACCCTCCTCAACCTCCCTCCTCAAACTCAACCCCCCCATCCTCAGCCCCCTCCTCAACCTCAATCCCCCATACTCAACCCCCCTCCTCATCCTCCCTCCTCATCCTCCCTCCTTAACCTCCCTCCTCAACCTCAACCTCCCTCCTCAACCTCCCTCCTCAACCCCCTCCTTAATCCCCCTCCTCATCCTCAACCTCCCTCCTCGTCCTCAGGCCCCCTCCTCATCCTCAGGCCCCCTCCTCATCCTCAGGCCCCCTCCTCAGCCTCAGGCCCCCTCCTCATCCTCAGCCCCCCATCTCATCCTCAACCCCCTCCTCATTCTCCCTCCTCAATCTCAACCCCCCCTCCACAACCTCAACCCCCTCCTCAACCTCCCTCCTCAACCTCAACCCCTCCCTCATTCTAAACCCCCGCTCATACTACCCCTCTAAATACCCCCCCCCCCCCTCTCCCCTCACTTACCTGCTCCGGCGTCCGCTCCTTCCGGGTCTTGACGTGGCGCTCATGTGATGTCACTGCATTAGCATAAACCGGGTGCCGGCACCCAATATATGCTAATGCCGTGCCATTGATTTTTTCAAATGTAGCATTAAAATATGCATGATAGCCTTCTGTACATATACTGTATATACTCGAGTATAAGCCGACCCGAGTATAAGTCGGGGCACCTATTTTACCACAAAATACTGGGTAAAATGAGTAACTCGAGTATAAGCCGAGGGTGGGAAATGTGCTGCCCCCTGTGACCCTCTTGTGCCCCCTGTGTCCCTCTTGTGCCTTCTGTGTCCCCCTCTCTCTCCCGTGTCTCTTCTCCCTCTCCCTTCCCTGTGTCTCTTCCCCCCTCTCCCTTCCCTGTGTCTCTTCCCCCTTCTCATTCTCAACTTCCCTCCTCAACCCCACTCCTCATCCTCAACCTCCCTCCTCATCATCCCTCCTCATCCTCAACCTCCCTCCTCAACCCCCTCATATATATATATATATATATCAATATGCTACCCTTTGTATGTGTAATGTACACAAAAAACAAAATACAAAAGCGGCCCTGCAATCGTTTAATAGGCAACGGGTCTTATAACAGATTAGATTGTTTTAAAACTCAAATTATATTTGATATTTTCCATCTTAATTTGCAAAACAAAATTTGACTGATTTATTATCATACTGCTGGGAAATTAAATAATACTTATTTGATCAGTCTGCTTCTAATGACAAAAGCAACAGATGAGGCATTATTGCTGTGATTCAAATTGCCTTAGATGACATTATAATATAATATTGGCGAGCCAAATTAACATTTTATGCCACAGGGATTTATTTGTTGGAGAATTGTTATATCTTGTAGTGTTTAGTGTGGGAAGAGAATGCCACATATTCAAGCACCACAAACAGGAACATGACATGCTTTATGCACTAATCTTCATATAATTTTGCCACATCGAAATATAAAATGTCACTTGTTTGTGTTTTATTTCTACGTGGAAGATGCTTGTTAGTGTATTGCTACTATATTTTGTTTGTGGCATAATATATATTAACCTTCTATACAAGGAAGTTGCTCCATTTATTAAATAATAGTTTAGAGTAGTGATGTCGCGAACATCAAATTTTAGGTTTGCGAACAGCGGCCGCGAACTTCCATCAAATGTTTGCGAACGGGCGAACCCGGTGAACCGCCATAGACTTCAATGGGCAGGCGAATTTCAAAACCCACCGGGACTCTTTCTGGCCACAATAGTGATGGGAAAGTTGTTTCAAGGGGACTAACACCTGGACTGTGGCATGCCGGAGGGGGATCCATGGCAAAACTCCCATGGAAAATGACATAGTTGATGCAGAGTCTGGTTTTAAGCCATAAAGGGCATAAATCACCTAACATTCCTAAATTGTTTGGAATAACATGCTTTAAAACATCAGGTATGATGTTGTATCGATCAGGTAGTGTAAGGGTTACACCCGCTTCACAGTAACAGACCAATCTCCCCGTTTAATGCACCGCAAACAACCGCAAACAGTCCCTTTGCACAACCGCAAACTCCCCATTTGCACAAGGTTGGATACCAAGCTGGCCATGTCCCGTTCCTTGTCCTCACTGATGTCATTGAAGGTCTCTTCCTCCACCCAGCCACCAAGAGTCCCCGAAAGGTGACAACAAGCCCCCAGGGACGCCTGCTGTGTTTGGTCTTCCACCTCCTCAAAGCCACCTTCCTCCTCTGACTCCTCTTCTTCAGACTCCTCTCTCTGCGTTGCCTCTGTCTGCGTTATTATAAGGTGTGTACTGTTAAGTAGTACTATTCCTATCGGTTTAATCCCTGTTATGTCCACTATTAGGGGATGTGTATATGGCATAGATCTTTGGAACAGGGAGATGGAAAAAGATGCTTGGTCGGACCTCCTACTTCAAATTTGGGGCACTGCGGGTACAATCTCAGGTGCCACCAGATATCAGTATCACTGTGCACTGGCAAAAGTTGGCAGAGTAGATGCAATAGGCTTCACACACACGCCTGTAGGCAGGCAATTGCTATTCAATCTATTACAGTCAAAAAAGTGTTGTTTTATGTCACTGTACACTACGGTTGCACCAGATATGACATATCACTGTGCACTGGCAAAAGTTGGCAGAGTAGATGCAATAGGCTTCACACACACGGCTGTAGGCAAGCAATTGCTATTCAATCTATTACAGTCAAAAAAGTGTTGTTTAATTTCACTGAGCACAATATAAGCTGTGAGCCTGACACAGGCAGGCAACTGAAATTAGATTACAGGAAAAAAAATAGTTGTTTTCAATGTAATCTCCATCAGCTACACTATCTGTCCTCTCACAACGAATGCAGCTCCAGAATGATTCTAAAATGTATGCTGTCCTTCAGATGGAAGGCCCTGGAAGGGAGTGTATGCTGGTGATTGGCTGGAATGTGTCTGCTGACTGTGAGGTGCAGGGTCAAAGTTTCCTCAATGATAAAGAATAGGAAGCGAACCGAAAAGCGCATGTGTTCGCCGTCCGATGCGAACGCGAACAAGCCAAAATCGCCGAAAATAGTCCGCGGGCGAACTGTTCGCGACATCTCTAGTTTAGAGATATCTAGACAACTTAAATTAAAGTAAACTTACATGTTATTATTCATCAAGGAAGAACTCCCTTGTTCATTATTAAAAAAATGCACCAGACTCAGCAATTATCTGCCATCTTTTGAATCAATTAAGATATGATGTGACATAATTAAAGAGTAAAAATGGCCATGGTTGAGAGGCTGAGAACTATTGTGCAAGGATTCAGGGGCACTGCTAAATCATTATCACAATGGTGAGGGCTTTTTCTCAGGTTCTGTATGATTTTATAAAAACACATTCATTAGTAAAGCTTAAAAAGGTTATGTGGGGCAATCAAACTATCAGAGAGCTCCAACAGATACCAATAAATGGACCACTGTAGTTCAAGAAAGATTGCACATATTTGTGAGGTATGTAACAAACTAACAGTCTTTAGAGCTGTATAAGCTATGAACTTAAAGACATTTTTTGGGGTTTTACAAAAAGCTGTTTGTACGAAGAGAGCATTGCATATTGTTTTGTTTCAGCTTTTCCTGACAGCTTAATGGCCATGTTTATCTTTATCCATTGATGGATGGATGGGTGGGAATGTATTTGTTAAATAAGTTGATGCTTTAGAACACCTATCCCCTTCATTTACATATGTTAAGTAACAATAAATGCAAGCCATGAGAACCCGCTGCACTGCTGATTGCTTATTCACCCCCCCGCCCCCCCAGCTCATTACTGTATACAATGCAGAGGGCAGGAGAAACTTATCTTATTTCAGTAATAAAATTATTTGTCCATTCCATTTCTTTAATCCTGTCAGCGGCGTCAGTTCAATTATATAGCTACTGAGTGCTACAATTTCTTATTTCCTAGATCTACGTACATTTCAACATTGAATCTCCATATTTAGGCATCTATTCCATGGCTCATTTAAGAAAATAAATGAGTGAATATCAATCCTAAAACACTACCAACCTATCACATCATATATGTAAATAAAACCCCAGAAAAATGCCATCTGAGTATTTAAAATGTTCCTAACAAGTTAAGCCCTAAGTGTCTGTTCTATAACCATTTCCTAAATCGCTATTCCACGTGTCCTGGAATGATATCTGATCTTGTTGAAGTTTACTAGTTTTCTCTCTGTGCACACACAAATTTTTAAAAAAAGCCTACAGGTACCTTCAACCTCCCATAAAGGTGTAAGAATACCTTAGAGAAGCTTCAGACTCAGAGGGCCCGATTCAATTGCAAGTCCGCAACTGGTGCAATGTAGGCTGTATGTCTGCAAGTGTTTTGTGGGCTCCCGTTCATCTCTGATTCCGGAGCTATTCAATTGCTCAAGCCCACAAGTTACTGGCCCAAAGCCGACTCTGTAAAATGGTTTGCAGCAGTTCAGGGAGAGAACATAATCAATTCAGAAAGACCGTAACCTCCCATTTCTATTCAGCCAATAGAAAATGAGATCGTCATTATTACAGCAGTAAAACACAGAGGTTACATGTCAATCAATTAGGTTCGGAGGTCCGATATGCGATCAGACTCGCAAAACCAAAAAAGAAAGAATTATGAAAATGAATGCCAATACTGTTCTAGTCCATATGGGTGGCCTGATATGTATTAACTCATTGATACCTGAGATCGGTTTAACCCCAAAATTAAACATAAAAATAAATTGTATATACTTCCGATTTGTGAGCTTGAGACTGTTGTGCAATTCATTCTAATGTCTATCATTGCTTTCACCGTTATTTACAGTGCAGTATTGTTTTTTTATTTGCATTTACAGCGCTATGAATAGGTGTTTAACCCCTTGCGAGTCCTCTCTACCACTCATAGGGTTTTCTCCTTCATTTGCCTATTACGGGTGTGAAAACATTTGCGAGCTTGGAGAATTGGAGCAATTGAATAGCGTTTTGCGATTTTAGCCATCGTAACTCTTGCGAAAGTAAAAGATCATAGGCTTCGGGAAGGTGTAAGTTATAGGTTTAACCATCGCAATATTTTCAAGACTGTAACTTGTAACATGTTTGGAGCCCGCAAAAAGACGCAAATTGAATAGGAAATTAACTTGCAACCTCACTTACAGGCTACAGTGACATGCAAAAGCTCAATTGAATCGGGCTCAGATTCTCTTGCGAGCAGGCTGTGTGTACATATTAGGGCCAGGGAACAACATGAGAACAGCCTGGATGTGCTTTCCTTAAGTTAAATGGTGCTTCTGGGTGAGCTGGATTGGAATGGCAGGAACTCTGTGGCATCGAAATGTAACCCTCTACCCACATGTTCCTGTAAGGCTTGTAAGATGACTAATATGCCATTGAGATCCTTAAAGGACCTACTTTGCTCTTATAATTAACCCATGCCTTAAAGGAAACCCACGGTATCCTAAAATTAACCACTGATTCCATGTGGGTCTCTATAGGATGCTCATGGTATGTAACGTTAACCTTACCTGCCATTGGCGTCCTCAAGGACCCCAATGGCACCCTGGTAAAAAAAAAACACTTGACCTACTCTAATAAAAATAAACACTAAACTTTAAAAAAAAAGCAATAGCAACAAAATAAAAAATAAAATGAAAAATAAAATGAATTACAAAAAAATAAAAAATAAATCAAAATAAAATAATAAAATAGTTACAAAAAATAACAAAAGACTACAGATAATATAAATAAACTAGCGACTTGCTCGTCAAAAAATGACGGCAATGAGATGTGTATGTTTGTAAATTTGTTTGGTCGGTAATATATACGGATTTGACACTTGTAACCTTTTTCTGATGTCGAAAGAAGTACAATTATTATATTAAAGATGTTTATTTTTGTAACACTGTCTATTTTTGTTGAGGAACTGTTGAAGAGTTTTTTTTGTGAAAGTGGTAACATTTGAATGTAAGAACAGTTAAACATTACATTAATGAGTATTGTAAACTTGAGATAATGTTTTTTTAACATGCAACTTGTAGATTAAGAACTGTTAACCGAAACATATATTGAATCCAGAGAAATGCAAACAGTAAAACCCCTCCTTGAAACGTAGCCAATTGTATCAAAGCGGGGAAAAAATGAATTCCTTCCTGACCCATTAACTGGCGATTGGATTACTCCCTGGATTATTATTTAACATGAAATACAACATTTACATTGTGTAGTAAAACGTCCTTGTGCTGTTAACATCAAGGTTCTAATATGTATAAGTAACCAACTTTAAAGTATTTTTTGTAACACTTGTAACGTTATAAACATTAACATAGTTAATTAACATTGGAAGGTAATTTTTTTGAAAATGCAATGCAAGTGTTTTGTGGGGCTAATCATGCATAAACAGTACTTCTATGAATTAGTAATGAGTTATTTAGTGATTGGTGGTTTTGAATAGTTGACATTTGTTTGTTGGTGTTGTAATTGTTTAAAATGGCACATAGAGTTTCCTATGTGGAAGAGTGGTTCTCTAAAAAGAGAACGCGAGATATTAAACTTCGAACCACTTCTCTATGTGTTTTGCCATTGTATCGATTTCCATATGGAAATAGTGGTGCTATCAAAAGTTTTTGAGTGCCATAAAAATGACTGATTGAAAGAAACCGCCGGGTCTCTATATTTTTGTTTTGTTTCTTGTTGTTACATTGTGCTTGAGGTGATTTTTTATTTTATTTTCTTTGCAGTTTGTGTGGCATGGGTTGTGTTTGTTTTCTTGAAAGTTACAAAACTTCATAGTAGAAAATATTTTTTGTAAAAATGCGTCCATCCTCTAATAAATCACCTTGACTTTCATTGTTTTCAATGTAAACTTTAATAGCCTGTGGATGTTTGCACCGTGATAAGGTAACATACAATTGGCCTTGTGCAAATACTGGTTGTTCTAAGAATATACCCACAGATTTGAAAGTTTGTCCTTTTGATTTATTAATGGTCATGGCAAATGCCATGATGATGGGAAATTGTCTTCTTTGAAGTATAAAAGGGAGGCTACTTTCACTTGGTGCCAAATCTATCCTTGGTATGAAAACTCTTGTCCCATTACATAGGCCTTTTTTTGGGTTCAAATTTCGCAGTAACATAACAATTGCACCTTTCTTTAGCTGCAAAATATGTGCTGGTATTCCAGAAGGAGTTAATGAGTTTATGAATTCAGTGGAAAAGTTTGCCTGACTTTGTTTGTCATCAGCAAGTACAGAATCAGCACTATGATAATTCTTTTGTGGTGCATTAATTTTTTTAAATATTTCATTATTGAGAAGCAATGCATCCTTATTTTTGCATGTTAGTATGACTTTGTTGGCAAGTTCAGAATAGTCCTCATTATTTATTGTAGTTTTGAATATAGCCGATATAAGATCTTGTTTGCAAATCATGTGAGGTGGGATGTGGACAGTGTCGTCAGTTAAATTTGGGATTCGTTCTGTTGATCCTTCTCCAATTGTAATAATCCAATCATTGAAATTATTTTCTCCTTCTGATCTCATATTTTGTTCTAATTGAAGATGGGTAAAATGTTTCCATACTGTACTTGACTTTATACAGGTTTCGATAATGACCGTTCGATTTCCATGTACAGCGACAGGTAATGTTTGTCTAAAATCGCCACCTAACAACATTACCTTTCCACCAAAGGGCAAACTATTATCCATGACTTCACTAAGCAAACGGTCAATACATTGTAGGGCATAGCATGACATCATTGTAGCCTCATCTATTATAATTAATTAACTTTTTTTGAGTTTTTTGGCTTGTAATTATATCATCCAAATATCCAACATTGATGTTTCTAAAATAGGCACTGGCAGTTTAAATCCACTATGCACAGTTCTTCCACCTTCTAACAAAAGTGCAGCAATTCCAGTGGTTGCAAATTTGACCTTGTGCTCGTACAAAACTCATCAATAAATTATATAGATATGTTTTTGCTGATCCGCCAGGTATATCGAGATGTAAAAAAAGGTTTTTGACCATGTCATCATCTAGGGCATTTTTGATGGAATTAAATGCTTGCAATTGTAATGTATTTAAAGTTGCAAGTCTTTCTTCTGTTCTTTTTGTTTGTAGTTGAATGTCATAGTCTTCAAAGTTGATGTCGTCTATAAGACCTGGATCTGGCAGATTAAAATTTGCACAACTTAATCCATGAGTTAAAAATACTTCTTGGATTTTCATTAATGCTTTTAATTGTGCAATCGGCTCATTGTATCTTTGCATAAAGTCTTCAGCCATATTACATTTAAATGTGTCCCCAAAAGCTAATGCATTTGGAGCATTTGAGAAGATACAAATGAATGCAAATTGTTCCCTCATCTGCTGTGGAATTTGACATAGTGCTGCTGCTTCTTCTAGACATCTTTCCCATTCCGTATCATCAGCTAGAAAGTTTCTATGTCGAACAGCTAAATGAAATGATTCATATACTATGTCATTAACAGTTCTTAAGTGTTCAAAACTGTGTGCGCCAGGAACATTTAAAAGTAGTAGTCGTAAGCAGCAATGTTCAAGGTCTCTTGGACTGACAGTGTAAATTCTTGGTATTATTTTATTTCCCCGGGTATTTCTTGTTCGCTATAATCCATTAACGAAAACATAATGATATGGAATCTCAATATATAAGAATTGTCTTGCCTGTGAATCTGTTGAGTTTAATTGAAACCATGCAGTTAGTGTAGTGTGATGATGCTTACTTTGTGAAAATGCATTGTTTAATTTCCAGCATGGAAATACACTAAATGTCTTTGTGGCAAATGTACAGCTATCTATATACTGCATATGATGGATCGTGAATTTCAAATTTTAGAAGACGCCTCATAGCTTCTGGCGCAATGACATAGCGAGCATCTACATGACATGCAAGTTCATCATGTACTAAATGAGTGCTTTCGGTATTGTCTGCACTTTTGACGACTACAGTAGCTGCATCATAGCCTTTGTAAATATATTTGTAGACATATTTAATGGATTTGATGGAAGTACAGGCTTCTACATTAATGTGTGCATTATACTTCATGAGTAAATGTGGATGGTATGGTACCACATATCTATTGTCAACGTTTTTGCCACGAATAATGGCAGTTTGTCCCTCTCTTCTTCTATATAATGGATAGCCATCACAATTGGCATACGTTTTGTCTCTATAATCTTCTGGAAATTCTTTAGTACATTTATTATTTTCCATACATGGTGACTGTGGATTAATATCTCCATACGGTCCGTGAATCATACGATGAGTTACAATCTCATATAGTCTACAATGTAGTTCTGGATCTGGTAGTTCAGCAATAATGACTGAATCCACTTTGTCACCATTATCTAACTTATCTTTTTCTTGAAGGATTATAAGATGTGCATGTGGAAGCCCTCTTTTTTTAAATTCAATTGTATAAACATAAGCAAGACATTTGCCAAATAACTGAGTTATATTGATGTCACGTATTAATTCATTTAATTTTATTTTGAAAATTTTGGCTACTAAATCTGGTCTATCGGAAGCAGTTTGGCCAATAAGTACATTTTGTGTAATCTCTGGCCATTGCGGATTACATGTAAATGTAATAAATAAATCTGTTTTCCCAAATTTGGTGACAATAGCCATGGCATCATTGTATCTTTCTCGCATATTGCGAGGAGATCCCTGGAAAGAAGATGGTAAAATGATGGCTTTGCCAGCTGTCATGTCTCTGCTTGTAGCAACCTCAGTGACATAATCCATTAATCCACAATACTGTTCTACACGTACTTTATCTTGTTGATATTTTATGAAGTTAAATTTATTGGCCTCAACTTGCAAATAGGAATCAATAATCCATTGTTGTGTTAGCTTTCCACCACATAAAGTTGGATTGAATGTATTTCTAATGGCAATTTTAGCTACTTTAAATTCAAGCATGGAAATATAATTTCACACTCATACTTCAGAATTTGGCTAACTGGGAAGGGTTAATTTTGGTTGCCAGCCTGCTTCTCCGTGTGGAAAACATATTGGATATGTCATTGGTAGAGATGTTGCGGACAGTTCACCCGCTGACTATTCGCGGCGATTTTGGCATGTTCGCGTTCGCAGCGGACGGCGAACACATGCGCTTTTTGGTTCACCTCCTATACTTTATCATTGAGGAAACTTTGACCCTGCACCTCACAGTCAGCCGACACATTCCATCCAATCAGCAGCATACACTCCCTTCCAGGGCCTTCCATCTGAAGATAGCATCCATTTTAGAATCATTCTGAAGCTGCATTCGTTGTGAGAGGACAGATAGTGTAGCTGCTGGAGATTTAATAGGGAAATAGATAGCCAGGCTATGGGCCTCATTCTATTAGCGGCCGTAAATCGGCCGTAAGGCTGCGATTCCTTGCGGGGGTTCTGTTAACTCGCGATTCTATTATACGGCCCCGCAAGGATCTCCTTTTACGGCCGGCCGCATATCTTGGAACCGGCCGTAAGCTGTGAAAAATAAAAACTCAAAAATAAATTCAAGCCTGCACTGTACAGCTCTGTAAATGCTAGGGATCATATTGGGGGACATGAGGATTTAAAGGAACCCACTCTCAAGCTTGCACATCAGCCCAAACCCAAGTTCAAATTAACTGTTTATTTTCCGGCTGCGGCGTGGGCGGGTCTGAGGTGCTCCAAGCCCTCTGGACTTTTTACATGGATATTTTACGGATAGTAAAAATAAAATATTTTACGGATTTGAGTATAGGATAATTATGTGCTATTTTTTCTAACACCTAAAATCCCTTTATAGTCTTCTCAAAGTGCAGGATGGCTTTATTTGAGCTATTTTATGTGCTTAATTGGTGCTAGCGGGACCTCTTTCCTGCAAGTAAGCAGCGGCTCACTTTTAGCCTTGCAGAGAGGTTTCCCGGAGCAATTGAATTGCAAATAGGAATTTCTTACGGCCGAAACTCTTGCGGCCGTTTTAGATCAAAGGCTTTCCTCTGGCGCGAGCGGCCACAAGAGATAGCAAGGCACCGGCCGCAAGCCTGCCGGAGCCTCTGGCCGTAAGGGAATAGAATAGCAGAATAGCTTGCGGCCGGTCCTTGCGGCCCCGCAACGGCTGCGGCCGCTAATAGAATGCGGCCCTATGTATTTAGCTTCCACTACAGACCTGAAGGACTCATCTGATATCTGCTGCAAGGACAGCAACCCAAAAATCCCTTTTTAGGGCTAGAACATCATTTATTTTATTTTATAATTTTTTTCTGTGTAATCTAATTGCATATGCCTGCCTGCCAGCGTGTGTGTGTGACAGGCTAACACCTAACAGCTTATATTGTGCTTAGTGAAATAAAACAACACTTTTTTGACTGTAATAGATTGAATAGCAATTGCCTGCCTACAGGCATGTGTGTGAAGCCTATTGCATCTACTCTGCCAACTTTTACCAGTGCACAGTAACACTCAATTCTGGTGCAACCGTAGTGTACAGTGAAATAAAACAACACTTTTTTTACTGTAATCGATTGAATATCAGTTGCCTGCCTACAGACGTATGTTTGAGGCCTACAGCGCCTACTTTGCCAACTTTTGCCAGTGCACAGTGACACTCATATCTGGTGCAACTGTAGTGTACAGTGACATAAAACAACACTTTCTTGACTGCAATCGATTGAATATCAGTTGCTTGCCTACAGGAATGTGTGTCAGGCCTACAGCTCCTACTCTGCCAATTTTTGCCAGTGCACAGTGACACTCATATCTGGTGCAACCTAGTGTACAGTGAAATAAAAGAACCCTTTTTTTTCTGTAATCGATTGAATATCAGTTGCCTGCCTACAGGCGTGTGTGTGAGGCCTAAGGCGCCTACGCTGCCAACTTTTGCCAGTGCACAATGACACTCATCTCTGGTGCAACCGTAGTGTACAGTGATATAAAACAACACTTTTTTGACTGTAATCAATTAAATATCAGTTGCCTGCCTACAGGCGTGTGTGTGAAGCCTATTGCATCTACTCTGCCAACTTTTGCCAGTGCACAGTGACACTCATATCTGGTGCAGCCTAGTGTACAGTGAAATAAAAGAACCCTTTTTTTTCTGTAATCGATTGAATATCAGTTGCCTGCCTACAGGCCTGTGTGTGAGGCCTACAGCTCCTACTCTGCCAACTTTTGCCAGTGCACAGTGACACTCATATCTGGTGTCACAGTAGCTTGCAAGCATAGTACCACTGATCGAAAAAAAAATGACAGGCAGAGGCAGGCCACCCCACAGGGGCTGTCGTGGTCGTGGTGGTGTGATTCCCTTTGGCCCTAGAATAATGCCCAGTTTTCAGAGGCAACGTACCCTGAACTTGAAAAGTTCTGAGGACATGGTTGACTGGCTAACACAGGACACCCAATGTTCTACACCTTCCCCTCGGAACCTAGACGCACCATCCTCCTCCAGCTTAGCTTCGGGCACCTCTCCAGTTACCTCTTGCCCGCCTGCCGCCACAACCAACACTAGCACCGCAGCTGCTTCACTTGATCCGTCAGCAGAGTTATTTACACATCCGTTGGAAGAAATGAGTGATGCGCAAACATTAGTGCCAGAGGATGTAGATAACAGGGATATGTCCCAGTCAGGCAGCATTACACACATAGACGTACGGTCTGATGATGATGATGATGTTGTACCCGGTGCTGCTTCCTTTGTTGAGTTGTCAGATACAAGTGAAGCGGTTGATGATGACGATGCGTCCGTGGATGTCACGTGGGTGCCCGCTATAAGAGAAGAAGAACAGGAGGAAAGTTCAGATGGGGAGACTTAGGGAGAGTGGGGAGAGAGGAGGAGGAGGAGACGAGTTGGAAGCAGGTGGAGGTCATCGCAAGTAGCTAGTATCACAGTCAGACAGCATGCCAGTCAACGCATGCTGTTGCCACCACCAGAATGCCGTCATTGCAGAGCTCAGCAGTGTGGCAATTTTTTTGTGTGTCTGCCTGTGACAACAGCGATGCCATTTGCAACCTGTGCGAAAAGAAACTGAGTCGTTGGAAGTCCAACACCCACCTAGGTACAACTTCTTTGCGAATGCTCATGATGTCACATCACAAACTCCTATGGGATCAACACATGAGTACAAGCAGCACACAAAGTCAAAGCTGCCATCCTTCTCCTGGTCCAGCATCTTCAGCCACGTCAACCACTGCTGCCCTGCTTGCCCCCTCTAAACCATCCGCCACTCCGTGTCTCGCCCTGAGCAGTCCCTGCTCATCTGCCCACAGTCAGGTGTCTGTCAAGGACATGTTTGAGCGTAAGAAGCCAATGTCACAAAGTCACCCCCTTGCCCGGCAACTGACAGCTGGTAGAGTCTGAGGCATTCAAAAAATTTGTAGCTATTGGGACACTGCAGTGGAAGGTACCCAGCCGAAATTTATTTGCACAAAAGGCAATCCCCAACCTGTACTCGATTGTGCAAAAGGAAGTAATGGCATCTCTGGCACACAGTGTTGGGGCAAGGGTCCATCTGACCACTGATACCTGGTCTGCAAAGCATGGTCAGGGCAGGTATATCACCTACACTGCGCATTGGGTAAACCTGGTGACGGCTGCCAAGCATGGAATACGTGGCTCTGCAGAAGAGTTGGTGACACTGCCACGACTTGCAGGCAGGCCTGCTGCCACCTCCTCTACTCCTCCTACTCCATCCTCTTCCATAACCTCCTCGGCTGAGTCCTCTTCTGCTGCTGCTATGTCTTGCTCCTCATCAACGGCATCCCCCCAGCTCCACAGGTACTATTCCACATCAAGGATACGGCAGTGTCACGCCGTCTTGGGGTTGACTTTCCTGAATGCAGAGAGTCACACCGGACCAGCACTCCTGTCCACCCTGAACGCACAGTTGGATCAGTGGCTGACTCCGCACCAACTGGAGATCGGCAAAGTGGTTTGTGACAATGGAAGAAATTTGTTGGCGGCATTGAATTTGGGCAAGTTGATACATGTGCCGTGCATGGCACATGTGTGTAATCTGATTGTACAACGCTTTGTGCATAAGCACCCAGGCTTACAGGATGTCCTGAAGCAGGCCAGGAAGGTGTGTGGCCATTTCAGGCATTCCTACATGGCCATGGCACACTTTATAGATATCCAGCGGCGAAACAACATGCCAGTGAGACGCTTGATTTTAGACAGCCCGACACGTTGGAATTCAACACTCCTAATGTTCGACCGCCTGCTCCAACAAGAAAAGGCTGTTAATGAGTATTTGTATGACCGGGGTGCTAGGACAGCCTCTGCGGAGCTGGGGATTTTTTTGCCACATTACTGGACGCTCATGCGCAATGCCTGTAGGCACCGAGGGCAATATCAGCGACATCATACCATTTGTTTTCTTCCTGCAGTGTGCCCTGCGAAGAGTGCTGGATCAGTCTGTAGATGAGGGTGAAGAGGAAGAGTTGTGGTCACCATCACCACCAGAAACAGCCTTATCATCATCGCTTGCTGGACCTGCAGCAACGCTGGAAGAGGATTGTGAGGAAGAGGAGTCAGAGGAGGAATGTGGCTTTGAGGAGGAGGAGGAAGACCAACCACAACAGGCATCCCAGGGTGCTCGTTGTCACCTATCTGGTACCCGTGGTGTTGTACGTGGCTGGGGGGGAAGAACATACCTTCAGTGAGATCACTGAGGACGAGGAACGGGACATGACTAGCTCGGTATCCAACCTTGTGCAAATGGCGTCTTTCATGCTGTCGTGCCTGTTGAGGGACCCTCGTATAAAAAAGATGAAGGAGAACGACCTGTACTGGGTGTCCACGCTATTAGACCCCCGGTATAAGCAGAAAGTGCCTGAAATGTTACCGAATTACCACAAGTCGGATAGGATGCAGCACTTCCAAAATAAATTAAAAAGTATGCTTTACACAGCATTTAAGGGTGATGTCACAGCACAACGGCAATCTTACAGCGGAAGAGGTGAACATAATCCTCCTCCTCCCACGACCACGCCGGCAAGGAGAGGACGCTTTACAAACGTGTACAAACGTGTTGTTGATGGAGGACATGCAGAGCTTTTTAAGTCCTATGCATCGCCACAGCCCTTCGGGGTCCACCCTCAGAGAACGACTAGACCGTCAGGTAACAGACTACCTCGCCATAACTGCAGATATCGACACTATAAGGAGCGATGAACCCCTTGACTACTGGGTGTGCACGCTTGCCCTGTGGCCTGAGCTATCCCAATTTGCCATAGAACTTCTGTCCTGCCCCGCCTTAAGTGTTCTGTCAGAAAGGACCTTCAGTGCAGCAGGAGGTTTTGTCACTGATAAGAGAAGTCGCCTAGGTCAAAAAAGTCTAGATTACCTCACCTTTATTAAGATGAATGAGGGATGGATCCCGAAGGGACTGACAGTGGGCAATACATTCGATTAAAAAAGGCCTGATAGATGACCTGCCTTGAGCTAATAATTCACACGCTGCTGTATTTTATCCTTGAATGCCGGATGACTTGCGTGACTTATCCGCCACCAACTAGGGTTCAAGACGCAATGTTTTAGGGCACTTTCTGCCTGGCAAACTAACATCAATTTTTCTGGTCGCTGCAACAATACCTAATTTTTGCATTTAAATTTTTTTATTGTCAGAAGGCGTACAGCATGTAATGAAAAATAAAGCATTTTTGAACAGTCTTGCATAACAGTTGTGCAAAAATACATATTTATAATAAAGACATTTTGTGAAAGTTAGCTGGCTATTCCTTCTTATTTTTACTTTTTATGTTAATAATTTTTCTTATTTTTTACTATGATTGCAATTTATGAAATACCTAAAACATGGTAAAACAGACAATAGTAAAGAGTATATCTGCAGGAAACACCAAAGTACTATTAGCTATCATCCCTCCAGCAGTATTAGCTTATTATTTACAATATCTAACCTGGGCAATCTCCCTTGGGTTACCCTAGGGCAGGCTTCAGTAAGCGACCTCTCCTTTCCTGGGATGATTTTGCCGCCGGTTGCTTCTGAAGGGTCTCCAGGGCTCCCCCACTCTGGTCCTTCCCACAGTGTCGCTTCAACAAGTAACAAATGTTTTATATTTGTAAAGCGACCCAATGATCCCCCTTGATAGAAATTTATCTTTATAATTTTTGGAGAACCAATTTAAGACCGGTGTCCCCTGTTTCTGGGTCAGGGAGTGTGTGAAATGCCTCAGCCTACAGTAATTGTAATGTTCTGACAGCACTAGCTGATGCTTGTCCCTCAGTTCCTCATAGGTGACCATCTGGCCCTTTACTAACCAATCTCCCAGTCTATCTAGTTTCCTTGACCTCCACCAGTGTTGCTATTTTGTGTTGTTTTGGTTTTCTAGTTTCCTGGCTAGTAACAGGCCAGGTTTATTGTCTTTATTGAATCCGATAGGAATAAATAGTACAACTGAACACACCACTCCTATCTCGTGGCACCTTAGATTGCACGCGCAGTGCCCCAAATTTGAAGTGGGAGGACTGACCAAGCATCTTTTTCCATCTCCCGCTTCCAAAAATCCATGCCATATACACGTCCCCTGATGGGTGACATAACAGGTATCAAACTGATAGGAATAAATAGTACAACTGAACACACCACTCCTATCTGGTGGCACATTCCATTGCACGTGCAGTGCCCCAAATTTGAAGTGGGAGGTCCGACCAAGCATCTTTTTCCATCTCCCTGTTCCAAAAATCAATGCCATATACACGTCCCCTGATAGGTGACGTAACAGGTGATAAACTGATAGGAATAAATAGTATAACTGAACACACCACTCCTATCTGGCGGCACCTTAGATTGCATGCGCAGTGCCCCAAATTTGAAGTGGGAGGACCGACCAAGCATCTTTTTCCATCTCCCGCTTCCAAAAATCCATGCCATATACACGTCCCCTAATAGTGGACGTAACAGGGATTAAACCGATAGGAATAGTACTACTTAACAGTACACACCTTATAATAATGCAGACAGAGGCAACTCAGAGAGAGGAGTCTGAAGAAGAGGAGTTAGAGGAGGAAGGTGGCTTTGAGGAGGTGGAAGACCAAACACAGCAGGCGTCCCAGGGGGCTTGTTGTCACCTTTCGGGGACCTTTGGTGACTGGGTGGAGGAAGAGACCTTCAATGACATCAGTGAAGACATGGCTAGCTTGGTATCCAACCTTGTGCAAATGGGGAGTTTGCGGTTGTGCAAAGGGACTGTTTGCGGTTGTTTGCGGTGCATTAAACGGGGAGATTGGTCTGTTACTGTGAAACGGGTGTAACCCTTACACTACCTGATCGATACAACATCATACCTGATGTTTTAAAGCATGTTATTCCAAACAATTTAGGAATGTTAGGTGATTTATGCCCTTTATGGCTTAAAACCAGACTCTGCATCAACTATGTAATTTTCCGTGGGAGTTTTGCCATGGATCCCCCTCCGGCATGCCACAGTCCAGGTGTTAGTCCCCTTGAAACAACTTTCCCATCACTATTGTGGCCAGAAAGAGTCCCTGTGGGTTTTGAAATTTGCCTGCCCATTGAAGTGTATGGCGGTTCGCCCGGTTCGCCCGTTCGAGGACATTTGATGGAAGTTCGCGTCCGCTGTTCGCGAACCGAAAATTTGATGTTCGCGACATCTCTAGTCATTGGATCTAAATTTGTACTTAAGATACTTATATAAATGAAAGGTTGCTCCTTATTTCTGGGATATATTCTAATGTTTCTCGGAAATGGTGGTTCTCCATCATTTTGAAACATCATTGCAACCTCATTTGCTGTTGGCAAATTATAAAGGCATTTATCAGTATGTCTATCTCTTTTAAGCACTATATTGACCTTTGGGATTGTTAATTGATGTATTTCTGCATGAAGTTGTTGTTCCTTTTCTACTTCTGCCTATTTTTTATATGCTTGAGTGTAGGGGTTATTGGCCATAATTGTATCTAGCTCTATAAAAACACTGGGTAAGCATTTTTTATTTTCTTGAAGCTGCATACGTTGGTCAACAGCTTCCATTGTATCTAGGACATATAGTTGAGCAAATTTTCCTTGCTCTCCTTCCTCTGGATGTAAATGTGAAGTACGATGGTAAATTTGGCCTTGGACTTTAAAGCAGTAAGGGCCATGTCCTGGTACATTAGCAGCTAATGTTGACCCCATAGATGCAAAGGATATGGCACTATTGTATGATCCTATGTTTGTTTTGAAATTTTTGTAGTTTGGAAAAGTAGGTTCAGTCATAATGTTTTGTAAATATGTTGGGAATTGTTGTCTTTCTGAAAGTTCGAACTTGCCTTTTTGACAGCAACTAAAGAAATGGCCATCTCTGGGTCTTTCCTGTTTGAAATGATAAGCCTCACAAAACTGACAGAGAATATTCATGTCCCCACAATTATGAACCTCTACTGCTAAAGACTTAAGTAAAGGACAATTTGAAGAGCATATATCAGTTTCAGTTGTAATTCATCATTTGAAATGTTATGCGATTGTTCAGGGTTCTAAATGCTTTTGTTTTTTGTTGCCTTCTTAGGTGTAGCTTTTATTTTTCCAGCTGATAGTCTTTTGCTTGCAAGTCTTTTCCGTTCTTTTTTGTCGTTCTCTAGCTTGACATCTTATGTTTTCCTGTTTGTTGTCGTTATCAGCCATATTAATCTGTAAATAAAAATAATGTATTATTAGTTTAGTTTGTGATTTTAATTTGTTTTGGAAGTGCTTGTTTGTGTTTTTTCTTATTACAATGTTTTTTGTGCAACACTGTTGTGATTATAGATTTCCATTGGTATGGGATTATAGGTACTGTAATTGTAGATGAAGGTGCTTTATAGTGTTAAATTCATATGTGTTCTTTTTTTGCTGTTTTTTGGTGGAGGCTCCTTTTTATCTTGTAGGTTTGTAGGTTTGGCTTAAAGGCATAGCAGAGGCAAGGGAATTGGTGAGTGGATGTTGTCAATGGTAGTAAAATGTGGATCTTTTTAATTTTTACTGTGGGTGATTGTTCTAATAGTATGCTTACTTTTTCCCTTTAGGCTTATACGGTGTGGGTCAGAAAAGAGACTTTATAGTGTTATTTGGTAGCTGTTAGTAATATTTGTTGTAGTATCCTATATTCTGTGTCTGTTTAGGTTGTGGGCTTAATGTTGTAGGTTAGGGCCCAGAACAGAGAATTTATTGTGGAATTTGTTATGTGTTAGCAGTATTTGTTCTACTATCCTGTTTTATGTTGGGCACATTTGGGTTGATAGATTAAAGTTATGGTTTAGTGTTAAATGTTGCTGTAGGTAAAACAGAATTGCTGTTTATATTTTAAATGTGTCAACAATATTTCTTGAATGATCATGATTTGTGTGCAGCATTGTTGTTGGTTTGTTGTTCTTTTATTTTATTTTTGATGTTGACATTGCTGCACAGCAAACATATATATTTTTTTCTATTTTTTTACTTGTTGTACTATATATACCTTGTTGGAAGTCTGATTTGAGGATAAATATAACTGGATCCGGTGCTGCAAATCTTCGTGCGACAGTCTTCAGGCAGTGTCTGTTGTAAAAGAGAAATGTTATTTTATTGTAACAGATTTTTGAGCAACAGCATGTTTTATTAATTTCCAAAGAGATGTGTTAGCATTTTTGGTTTCTTTGTTGTGTGTAAAATCCTATTGATTTGAGAGTGTGTCAGAAACCGTGCAGCGCTGGCTATAATTTATTAGTATGGTGTTTTGTGTAGACCACTGGTGTAATTGGATTATTGTTTTACTGTAGTAGTTTGTTGGGCATAAAACAGTATTTTTTACTTTGGAATTGTGTATCTGTTATCAGGATTTCTTATCCTATACTGTTTTTTGTGCGCCACTTTTAAATTGATTGATTTTTGTTCTGGGTTACAGTTAGAGTCTGTTGCAGACCAAACAGTAATGTTTGTTCCATTTTGTATATGTTAGCAATGTTTGTTGGACTATCCTGTTTTGTGTCCATCACTTTTGGGATGCTCCATTTTGCTTCTGGCTGAGGGTTAAAGGTTGTTGTAGACTAAACAGGAATGTTAAGTTCATTTTCTATATGTTGGTAATATTTGCTGTACTATCCTGTTTTGTGTCCACCACTTTTGGGCTGCTCCATTTGGATTCTGGGTGAGGGTTAGATGTTGTTGTAGAGTAAACAGGAATGTTAAGTTCCTTTTCTATATGTTGGTAATATTTTCTGTACTATCATGTTTTGTGTCTGCCACTTTTGGGCTGCTCCATTTGGCTTTTCGGTGAGGGTTAGAGGTTGTTGTAGAGTAAACAGGAATGTTAAGTTCCTTTTCTATATGTTGGTAATATTTTCTGTACAATCCTGTTTTGTGTCTGCCACTTTTGGGATGCTCCATTTGACTTATGGGTGATGGTTAGAGGTTGTTGTAGAGTAAACAGGAATAGTAAGTTGATTTTCTATATGTTGCTAATGTTTGCTGTACTATCCTGTTTTGTGTTGTGTTGAAAGGTTTTTTCCTATGCAAGTGTGTTTATTTTGGAATTGTATATGTGTTAGTAATATTTATTGAAGTGTGGTGTTTTGGTTTTGCTGTAATTTGTATTGAGGCTTATCTATTTGTTTTTGACTTTTGATATTGGCGGGCAGGAAAGAATGGATTTATGTTTTTGTTTTTACTTGTTATACTATACCTTTTTACTCTATGAATGACAGAGGGTCCCCTACTGCCAATGTTATCTGCCACTCTTCAAGTAGTGGCTGGTTTGAAAAATAAAGGTAAATGGTTAATTGTATATTATTTTTTGGGTTTTTTGAAAAGCATGTTCTTTTTCTACATGTAATGTATTTTTGTATCTTACCTCTTCTTCTTTGTCTTGTTTAAAAGTGATCCCCTTTCACAGTCCACGCTTCAAATTCTTGAGTGACGCTGTTGATGCAGAGTCTGTTTGAATTGTGAAAAAAAGGCAAAGATTGAGCTGCATGTTAAATATGTATGTGTGTCATTTATTTTTTGTGGCATTATTTCCTTTGTCACTTGAATATACTTCTTTGCTTTGTTTCAGTTAAGATGAGCTTGTTGTAGGGCCCATACACATATGTGTGTGTTTGAAATGTGACTATACATGAATGAAGTCTTTGGTGTCAATCTTTCAAATGGGTCTTTTTTTTTTTTTTTGTATTTTTTGGGTTCTTTCTTAATAAATTAAATGTATTATAACTTACCTCTCTGTTGGAATTTGAAGATTGTGAAGTTGTAAATTGGTAACTAATTATCTTCTGAAGTAACGGCAGCAGTGAACTTTCCAGTCACACTGTTCATCACCGGAGGAGAAATGTAGAATTTTCTGGAAAGTGGGCAGTATTTATAAACTTTGAGGCGGTTGAAACCGTTAGAACACAATACGCATGAGCTATTTGCGTTCCAGCCTTACATTTGCTTTACAGCCGCCATTTTGCAGCTAATAGTTGTGTGGTTCATGTGAAATGGTGGGGAATAGCAGTGTGGTATGTGCCACATAGAGTATGTTACGTGCCGCGTGAACTGGTCTGGAGCGTTTGTTCCGTTTTGCGAGTAGTAATTTTGCGTCCTTAGCCTCATTTTCGTTTTTTTTTTTGACAGCCATTTTTTCTCTAGCTTAGGTGATTTTCGGGTGTCTAAACTCTTGTATTTCGACTTAAATTGAGGTGTAACTTCAGTTTCCGAGGTCCTGGGTGCCCCCCCCCCCCTTCGTATTTATGGACGGTAAGTCTGTAAATTTTGCGGTCGACGTGGGAGCCTCCACCTCCGCAAATGCGGCCCTAAACTCGGCAGGACACTAATCTAAAATCAAGTTGGATAGCCTGTTTTTCTAAGGGCGGATGAATGTGGACAAGGGCAGTGCTTACATCGCTGGATGGGCATAAAGGGTAGATAAGTATGTAATTTTGCTTCCTTACAGGGTTCATTTTTTATTTTTTTGAAAAATGTGGTTATTCAATTATGATTTTATCACATATATAGTTGTGAGCATGCGGGTTGTCTGTCAATCATATTTCAGCCAATCAGAATTGAGTATTGAATATGCCCCATATCATTGTTGTGGGCCTTATGCATTGGCTTGAAGGGAAATTGTAATGTGACAGTTACACCTAACTTGCCAACGCATCTCTCTTTACACAGTTCAGTGCAGCCTTCACGCAGCACTGGATTTTTTATATATTGGAATAGCTGGAGAGTGATTTACTTGTCAACTTGACAAGTAAATTACCAACGTAAAAGAATGTAATGGGGCCCTAAGTCAGGTTTGAAGGGGTGTAAATGGCATAATACCTTCTTATCTTTAGTTTGAAAATGTAAACCCTGTACATACAAAGATTGGATAAATAATTTAGAAGATTCCCATAATTTGGTTTTGATGTATGTATTGGAGAAGTTGAAGAACTTGGTCCGCTATGGTGCAGCAAGCAGATCAAAAACAAATCTATATTGACTGTAATATTTCGCCTGACGTTTATTTATTTTTAAACCAAACTGTGGTGACTAAGAAACATGCCACCATTCCTAACACTGATTTTTAGTTTGCCTGGATCATCAAACCTCAATATATTTTACAGTACTTGATGATCTTTCTTGGTCCGATAAAAAGTATGCAGAGACTGTCTCAGGGATGGGTGTAGGAACTGGTGGGGGGATGAGAAGGACAAATCCCTCAGATTTTTCATTGTGTGCAGAGAAGCAGTTGTGTTGTATTTTTATACTATATGCGGTATCCGCCCCAGATTTTCTTTGGCTCCTACACCCATGGTCACAATGGGTCATCAAAAACTTGTATTTCTTTTTGATAACTAGGGTTAAAGAATATAGAAATTAAATCATATGTTTTGTTGGAAAATATTGCAACAAATGTTTGCACAAACTTGTATAAGCTAGGCAAATCTGTTTTGTTGGAAAAGATTGTTGCATAAGCTTGCATAATCTAGACAGGGGGTATATGACCCCACTGCCAATGACCTCCTATTAGCCCAGGGAAATCCCTAAGCCATTTACACTGATCCCCACTTATATCTATATCCATGGTTTCTGAGTTACTTCTACAAAAAAATCTTGGAAAATGAGTAGAATGTTTTTATATGTCAATTTGTTTTGTCAGCAAAAATTAGAGCTCTCATTATGATCTAATTCTGTGGGCTCTTTCAATAAGAAATATCTCATTATGGCCAATTACACCTAGTTTGTGAGGTATCCATATGATGAGTAAGTCTAGGAGTTTTTTTTTACCTTTTATGTCCTCCTGTATACCAATGATGCATAAATTGCCACAATTATCCAAGTCTTTAACTTTTGCCAAGCAATAAGATATATTTTTTACTTTTTTGAGTGTTATTATTTTAGTTATAGTCAGTTCATCCTCCAATAAACATAAGTGGATGAACATATCTAATGAACATATTGTGTGCCATGATATGTGCCTTTGGCAATATTCATTTTATCTGTCATGTTACTCAGGTAGAGATAGAGATGGTGAGATGACATGTGAGTTTTTGTTTGGCAGTTCTTTGATAGCAATATCTTTGTGATGAGTGTTTTTGGCCATTATCACGTGTTCATCCATCAAAAATTAGGGGATCCTTTACATTGTATATACTATAAAGGAATTCATATACACTCATATAAACCTATAAATATATGCTATTCAATAATATTTAGTAGTACAGATTTTTGTCAAATATATGCAAATACATATGTCAGAGAATCTTTACAATACATTGTTGCCACATTCAGGAGACACTTAACATGACACTAACAAAGTCATAGTGTACCTCTTATTGTTAAAATAGTTAATAACAATGCAGACTTTCACAGTTGAACAACTTAGTTTGCCTTGAAAAATAGTAACATAAACTTATAAGAATATGTTGAACAGCAGTTCAATACTTCATTCAGAAGGTAGAGTTTTTACAGCTTGGGGCATGAATTAAAAAAAAATATTAATTGTTTAAATGCACAGTAAAAGATTAATAAAGGTATTTTCTTGCCAAGTACCAACAATTATTCTTTACAGAGTACTTTATAAGATCACTAAAGTGACCAATTAAAGCAGTGTATGAGCAATTTAAAGATATGTTAATTTTGATTGAGTATTTTTAATGATATATAAAAAAATATTTAAAAAGTTAGCTTGATGCAAATATGGCTGCAAAGAAGCTGAACAACCATGTTTCAGCAGAGGAAAATAAATTATGCATACCGAAATGCTCAGTGCAAGCTGTAGGCCAAGCAGTACATTCTTTAGAATGCATCCACCTTGATGGCTAATCACCTGGAACTTCAAATGTAATGCATAAATGTGCATTGACTACACTCCATTGCTATAATATGGCACTGGGCGTTGAATTTGAAAAACAAAATTTAGCTTTTGAAAATTACATTTGATCTTAGCAATGTAGCTTCCAGCAGATATACAGTGCCTTGCAAAAGTTTTCACCCAACTTGGCATTTTTCATGCTTTATTGCCTCACAACCTGGAATTAACATGGATTGTTTGAGGATTTGACTCATTTGATTTACAGGACATGCCCACAACTTTGAAGATGTTTTTTTTTTTATTGTGAAGCAAAATAGGACAAAATAACAGCAAAAGTCAATGTGCATAACTATTCACCCCCCTAAAGTCAATACTTTGTAGAGCCACCTTTTGCGGCAATCACAGCTCCAAGTCACTTTGGATAAGTCTCTATGAGTTTGCCACATCTTACCACTGGGATTTTGCCCATTCTTCCTTGCAAAACTGATCCAGCTCCTTTTAAGTTGGATGGTTTGCGCTTGTGAACAGCAATCTTTAAGTCTGACCACAGATTTTCTCTTGGATTGAGTTCTGGCCTTTGACTAGTCCATTCCAACACATTTACATGTTTCCCCTTAAACCACTCAAGTGTTGCCTTAGCAGTGTGTTTGGGGTCATTGTCCTGCTGGAAGGTGAACCTCCGTCCTAGCCTCAAGTCACGCACAGAGTGGTACAGGTTTTGCTCAAGAATATCTCTTTATTTAGCACCATCCATCTTTCCCTCAACTCTGACCATTTTTCTAGTCCTGGCTGCTGAAAAACATCGCCACAGCATGATGCTGCCACCACCATGTTTCACTGTGGGGATGGTGTTCTTTGGGTGATGTGGTGTGTTAGGTTTGCGCCAGACATAGCGTTTTCTTTGATGGCCAAAAAGTTCAATTTTAGTCTCATTAGACCAGAGCACCTTCCTCCATACATTTTGGGAGTCTCCCACATGCCTTTTCGCAAACTCAAAACATGCCATTTTGTTTTTTGCTTAAAGTAATAGCTTTCTTCTGGCCACTCTGCCATAAAGCCCAACTCTATGGACCGTACAGCTTATTGTCATCCTATGTACAGATACTCTAGTCTCTTCTGTGGAACCCTGAAGCTCCACCAGGGTTACCTTAGGTCTCTTTGCTGCCTCTCTGATTAATGCCCTCCTTGACTGGTCTGTGAGTTTTGGTGGACGGCCGTCTCTTGTCAGGTTTGCTATTGTGCCATGTTCTTTCGCTTTGGTAATGATAGATTTGATGGTCCTCCTGGGGATCATCAAATATTTCATTTTTTTTTTATAACCTAACCCTGACTTGTACTTCTCAATAACAGTGTCTCTTCCTTGTTTGGAGAGTTCCTTGGTCTTCATGGCAGTGTTTGGTTAGTGTTGCCTATTGCTTAGGTGTTGCAGCCTCTTTGACCTTTCAAAAAAGGTGTGTTTATGTAATGACAGATCATGTGACCCTTAGATTGCACACAGGTGGACATAATTTCACTAATTATGTGACTTCTGAAGGTAATTGGTGGCACCAGAGCTTTTTTATGGGCTTCATAACAAAGGGGGTGAATACATATGCTAATGCCAATTTTCTGTTTTCAATTTCTAAAAAATAGTTTTATGTATATATTTTTCTCATTTCACTTTACCAAGTTAGACTATTGTGTTCTGATCCATCACATAAAATTCAGATTAACAAAACATTGAACTTACGCTGTAATGTAACAAAATAGGTAAAAAGTCAAGGGGGGTGAATACTTTTGCAAGGCACTGTATTTCTCTTCAACCACTGCTAGATGTCCAAGTGGTGAAAGATGATCTGCCCAAAAGCTTGTGCTAAGTTTTTTCATGACCAGCTTAGATTTGTCTTCAATAGTCTCTGCAGGGAAGAAGGCAGCTAAACAATGTCATCAGCTCAATAAATAAAATCTACTATCAGGGCCAACCCCGGGATTTCCACTCTCACCCTTTGAATACCTGATAGAGGGCAGAGAGAAGCAGGTCTGCTGAAGACCAAAACATTAACATTCAAATGTAAGTTTTAAGAGCTACATTCATTTATTTTTATTAATTTATTTTTCAACTTTAGTTACTGTGCAACTATGTAACTATGTACTATAGCTAAACAGTGATTTAATAATCAAATAAAACCTTATTGTATAAGAATTACATTAGCCTTTTAAAGGAACACTGTAGCGCATTTCAAATTTGTATACGTCGGGCATTAACTTTTCAAAAAAGTATGCAGATTAAAATAAATAACATTACTGCCTAGCCTTGAGCAGGATGTGCAAACATCCAGCAATTTCTACAAAAAATACTAGATCTTCATAAGACCAACTACTTGCACTGGGCATTTCTGCATGCATAATTTATTTTCCACTGCTGAAACATCTCCATTCAGCATCTTTGCATCAAGCTAACTTTAATATTTTTTTTACTTTTGAATGTGTCAGTTTTCCCTCAAGCCTCAAACGCCCAGTGCCTGTCAAGGGGTGTAGACATCTATGGAAGTGGGGTAGGGTTTTGATGAATCATATAATGTCACTGAGTAGAGACAAAAATTCCAGCTGCAAGCAGGTTGCAATAGAACTGTTACCACTGAGTATACAGAAGGAGGGACTGACTAATGCTGTCACAGTCAAGCCTGCTCTCAAGCTCTATGATGGTACAGCTCCAAGTCAGAGCTACCCACACCCCTGACAATGTACAGGGATGAGGAGATAAGCAGCTGTGCTTCAGAAGAAAACAGACAATTTAAAAATTAAGAAATAATATTAACTTATTCATTTTAAAATGCATATTGGTTTTAATAGCCTATGACCAACATACAAACATATGAGCGTTAAATTTAAATGCATTACAGTGGTCCTTTACGTGATCAGTAAAGACCCTTGGTAATACTAAATAAGCATTCAAATATTAAGGGCCCTATTAAATTCCAGCCTCGTAAATAAGAGGCTTCTACTTAAGCCCTACGTACTGCAAAGTTTCTCTAACTTACTTAAATTAGCCCTGCTGCGAGCAACGTATGAGCTACGCAGCAGGGCCGTACGTATCTACACTGCGTAAATGTACATGAGGAGTGACAGCCTGCGAGATGATATCGCAGGCTCCCACTCCTCATCAATTGCTGCGGGGGTCCTAAAAGGGACCTCCGCGGCAGTCCCCCACATAAGCCCTGCCGTGGGGGTACTTCGAATACCCCCCCCCCCGGCACCTAAAATGAACCCCCCCTCAATGCGGGGGTCCCACATGAACACCTTGCTGCAGGGGTCCATAGGAACCCCCGCAGCCCCCACACATTAACCCCTTGCAGCGGGGGTCCCCGATCTGCATAGATCAGGCCCTCCGCTGCATTTAAAACTTTTAAATTCCCCGCCGCGGCTCCTTAAAGGGGCCGCGGCACACTATTACCCAATCCCGGCCGCGGGACTTAAAATTAACCCCCCTCTATGCTGGGGATCCCCATCGGGACCCCCGAAGTGTCCCCATATAAACCACCTGCAGCGGGGGGCCCCGATCGGCACCGATCGTGACCCTGCTGCATTTCAATTTTAAATTTCCCGCCTCGCGGGTCCTCAAAGGACCGTAAAGGTCCTGAAAGGACTCGCACTAAAAATATTAACCCCAGGCAACTATAATTACCCCATTAACTCATGATGGTCAATCCAGACCACCATAAGGCCTAAATTAACCCATTAACTCATGATGGTCAATCCAGACCACCATAAGGCCTAAATTAACCCATTAACTCATGATGGTCAATCCAGACCACCATAAGGCCTAAATTAACCCATTAACTCATGATGGTCAATCCAGACCACCATAAGGCCTAAATTAACCCATTAACTCATGATGGTCAATCCAGACCACCATAAGGCCTAAATTAACCCATTAACTCATGATGGTCAATCCAGACCACCATAAGGCCTAAATTAACCCATTAACTCATGATGGTCAATCCAGACCACCATAAGGCCTAAATTAACCCCATCAGTCCCATAAGGGTATATTATTACCATTATGGGCCTGTTACAACCCAACATTAACCACATAAGTGCCATGATGGTCCTCAAGGACCATCATGACACTAACTACAAACACTACACTATAACCCCCAATAAACCATTTAATCTAAACTAACCCCCCTCTACACTAATCTATTAACACTTACACTACCTACCTACACTACCTACCCCCTAATAAACCTCCCCAACACTCTAATTACAAAAAACAAAAAACCTACAGCACAGAAAACAAAAAACCTACAGTACAAAAAACAAAAAAACCTACAGTACAGAAAACAAAAAACAATTACAACCCCACCCCCCACTACAGAAAACAAAAAAATACATTACAACCCCACCCCCCACTACAGAAAATAAAAAAATTACACACCTGAAAAGGAAAGACAGATAAACACAATACAATACATACATATAATACATTACATACATTACATACAATACATGACATTACATATAATATATTACATATAATATATTACATATAATACATATAATACATATAATACATTACATACAATACATGACATTACATACATTACATATAATATATTACATATAATATATTACATGTAGTCCTAATCAAATACCCCCTATCTATCTAACATACAATCTATTTAATTTAAAATAAATCCTAACTATATCAAATACATCCCCCTATCTATCTAATATACAAAAAATCCTAACTACATACACAGACCCTTATTCTAAACTAAAATAAAATAATTACAGTCCTAACTACATACACAGACCCTAATTCTAAGCTAAAATCAATAAATTAAGACCACTTACCTTTAAGATGTTGCTTCAGATCACTAACCTATGGGTCAAACAAAAAGAAAAATTAGTACAAAACATTAACATCAAATAAATAAACATTATATACATTCTACATATTCAACTCACCTTTACAGCATGTCCAGTCACTGTTTAGCTCTTCCGGCGCGGCCCTGTTAAAAAAAAAACCACAATACATGAATACATGAATACAATATATAAACAATAAATAAAATACACAAATAAACATCTAAATATACATTTAACTTACCTCCCCGCGATGTCCCCGGCCTTCTCTCCTTCAGCCCCGGCTGGGCCGCGGAACCATCCGCGCTCTAAAAAAAAAAAAAAAAAAAAAACTAACGGAGGTCTGCACTGGCAGACCTCCCCGACGCTACTGAACCTCCCGGAGTCGTTTCCGGGAGGAAATTGGCATTGTCGGCTTGTGATTGGCTGAAAAAGCTGTCAGACAATCAAAAGTCGTCAATGTAGGAGCCAATCAGGATGCGCAGATGTCTTCTACCAATCACTCCGTGGGGGTGTATCCCATAGTGATTGGCTGAAGGCATCTGAGCGTTGTGATTGGTTCCCAGAAAGATAGACAAGTGTTTTAGCCAATCAGGGTGGGATATTGGGGTGTATCCCATCCTGATTGGCTCACACATTGATGACTTTTGATTGGCTGAAATTGATAGACAGCTTTTTCAGCCAATCACAAGCCGCCAATGCCAATTTCCTCCCGGAAACGACTCCGGGAGGTTCAGTAGCGTCGGGGAGGTCTGCCAGTGCAGACCTCCGTTAGTTTTTTTTTTTTTTTTTTTTTAGAGCGCGGATGGTTCCGCGGCCCAGCCGGGGCTGAAGGAGAGAAGGCCGGGGACATCGCGGGGAGGTAAGTTAAATGTATATTTAGATGTTTATTTGTGTATTTTATTTATTGTTTATATATTGTATTCATGTATTCATGTATTGTGTTTTTTTTTTTAACAGGGCCGCGCCGGAAGAGCTAAACAGTGACTGGACATGCTGTAAAGGTGAGTTGAATATTTAGAATGTATAGAATGTTTATTTATTTGATGTTAATGTTTTGTACTAATTTTTATTTTTTGTTTGACCCATAGGTTAGTGATCTGAAGCAACATCTTAAAGGTAAGTGGTCTTAATTTATTGATTTTAGCTTAGAATTAGGGTCTGTGTATGTAGTTAGGACTGTAATTATTTTATTTTAGTTTAGAATAAGGGTCTGTGTATGTAGTTAGGATTTTTTGTATATTAGATAGATAGGGGGATGTATTTGATATAGTTAGGATTTATTTTAAATTAAATAGATTGTATGTTAGATAGATAGGGGGTATTTGATTAGGACTATATGTAATATATTATATGTAATATATTATATGTAATATATTATATGTAATGTCATGTATTGTATGTAATGTATGTAATGTATTATATGTAATATATTATATGTAATATATTATATGTAATATATTATATGTAATGTCATGTATTGTATGTAATGTATTTAATGTATTATATGTATGTATTGTATTGTGTTTATCTGTCTTTCCTTTTCAGGTGTGTAATTTTTTTATTTTCTGTAGTGGGGGGTGGGGTTGTAATGTATTTTTTTGTTTTCTGTAGTGGGGGGTGGGGTTGTAATTGTTTTTTTTTTTCTGTACTGTAGGTTTTTTTGTTTTTTGTACTGTAGGTTTTTTGTTTTCTGTGCTGTAGGTTTTTTGTTTTTTGTAATTAGAGTGTTGGGGAGGTTTATTAGGGGGTAGGTAGTGTAGGTAGGTAGTGTAAGTGTTAATAGATTAGTGTAGAGGGGGGTTAGTTTAGATTAAATGGTTTATTGGGGGTTATAGTGTAGTGTTTGTAGTTAGTGTCATGATGGTCCTTGAGGACCATCATGGCACTTATGTGGTTAATGTTGGGTTGTAACAGGCCCATAATGGTAATAATATACCCTTATGGGACTGATGGGGTTAAATAGAGCCTTATGGTGGTCTGGATTGACCATCATGAGTTAATGGGTTAATTTAGGCCTTATGGTGGTCTGTATTGACCATCATGAGTTAATGGGTTAATTTAGGCCTTATGGTGGTCTGTATTGACCATCATGAGTTAATGGGTTAATTTAGGCCTTATGGTGGTCTGTATTGACCATCATGAGTTAATGGGTTAATGTAGGCCTTATGGTGGTCTGGATTGACCATCATGAGTTAATGGGTTAATTTAGGTCTTATGGTGGTCTGGATTGACCATCATGAGTTAATGGGTTAATTTAGGTCTTATGGTGGTCTGGATTGACCATCATGAGTTAATGGGTTAATTTAGGTCTTATGGTGGTCTGGATTGACCATCATGAGTTAATGGGTTAATTTAGGTCTTATGGTGGTCTGGATTGACCATCATGAGTTAATGGGTTAATTTAGGCCTTATGGTGGTCTGGATTGACCATCATGAGTTAATGGGTTAATTTAGGTCTTATGGTGGTCTGGATTGACCATCATGAGTTAATGGGTTAATTTAGGTCTTATGGTGGTCTGGATTGACCATCATGAGTTAATGGGTTAATTTAGGTCTTATGGTAGTCTGGATTGACCATCATGAGTTAATGGGTTAATTTAGGCCTTATGGTGGTCTGGATTGACCATCATGAGTTAATGGGGTAATTATAGTTGCCTGGGGTTAATATTTTTAGTGCGAGTCCTTTCAGGACCTTTACGGTCCTTTGAGGACCCGCGAGGCGGGAAATTTAAAATTGAATTGCAGCAGGGTCACGATCGGTGCCGATCGGGGCCCCCCGCTGCAGGGGGTTTATATGGGGACACTTCAGGGGTCCCGATGGGACCCCCAGCATAGAGGGGGGTTAATTTTAAGTGCCGCGGCCGGGATTGGGTAATAGTGTGCCGCGGTCCCTTTAAGGAGCTGCGGCGGGGAATTTAAAAGTTTTAAATGCAGCGGGGGGCCTGATCTATGCAGATCGGGGCCCCCCCCTGCAATGGGTTTATGTGGGGACACTTCGGGGGTCCCGATGGGGACCCCCAGCATAGAGGGGGGTTAATTTTAAGTGCCGCGGCCGGGATTGGGTAATAGTGTGCCGCGGTCCCTTTAAGGAGCCGCGGCGGGGAATTTAAAAGTTTTAAATGCAGCGGGGGGCCTGATCAGTGCCGATCGGGGACCCCCGCTGCAAGGGGTTAATGTGGGGGTGCTGCAGGGGTCCTGATAGAGACCCCTGCAGCATGGGGATGTGTATAGGGTGCAGGGGGGAGCCTCACACTGCTGTCTCGGGCTGTTCCGAGGCAGCACGTAGAGGCTTTCGGATCCCTTGCGTGGACTTTTTGTCCACGTAGGGATTCTTACGATATGCGAGACTCGTGCATAGATTTAAGGCTACGTAGCTCTCTCGGAGCCTATTCTCGGCCATTTTCTCGCAGTCATATCGTAAAGCAGGCTGCGAGAGATTCGGTTCTCGCAAACAGCAGGAAAACTGCCTTTTGCGAGCACCGAGAGAACTACGAGGGAGAATTTAATAGGGCCCTAAGTTAGGGAACCACTGTGCTACAAAAAAAAGAGCTGTGTGAATTTTGTAGTTATTATTTTGAAATGTGCATAAACTATAAGTACCCTAGATGTGTATGAAAATAATAGGAAATAAAATCTAAACACATACAATTTTGAAACCAATATACTTTAAATGATATATAATTTTACCTATCAGTATGATTTGGGGGTGGTAAAAAGTAGTCATCCTTCCTCTTTGTTCTATTTTCCACTTCTTGACTTTTTGAAGCAACCATTCCATAAAAGTCATATTTGCTTTCCTTTGATTTACAATTATTAAAATTTTAATAAGCATTGTGCGGTGACAGTAGCCATCACACACTGTCAGGGAGGAATTATAACTTTATTGCAGCACACAATGACAGCCAACTCATAAAAATGAATGACATTCTGTATCAGAACATCTCGTAGGCTGTTCAGCATGTTAATAGCCTGCTTCATCTTTCTTTAGCATAATGAGGCAGACAGTGTACCAGTATTCAACGTGAAAATGATGATTAAGAAAATTTGAACTGAAGCAGGAAGGCAACATTTAACAGAGGTTTAGACAATATCTAGATTAAAAGTTTCAATTAAAATATTGTTAGCAAGGCTTTTATCACAAGAGCAAAGCTTGGTTACCAAAGACTAGCAGTTATTATGAAACATATTTTTATTGAGCTGCACTTATCTTTAGAAACTGTAATTTTCAGAGTAGCTATAGACATCCTCTTATTTCTCTAGCTAATAAATTCTTTGTAACATCAATATGCTAGATAGAAGGAATAGGAACACAATGTAATAAGACATCTTGGTGATAACAGATCATATCTAAAACTGGTACAATGGTATGTTCAAGAATATAAACTTGATTTGATACAAGTTAGTAGTTTGTCTATTTGCCTTGTTTTTGCATATGTTTCTAAGAATAATCCTTGCTTTTCTTGGTGGAATGTTATAAGAAATTATGACACTGTACATTGTTGAGACTAATTGGGAGATGTTTTATTAATTAACAGCCTGTCTAGCAATTTGTATTTTGTATTGTGTTGTGCATTAAACCAATAATTATGTTCACTTTAGTGTCTGCAGTATATTATGTACATCTTTCCTGTTCAGAAAAACATATCTACAAAGATATTAAAAAATATTGGTTGTTGTTGTTGTTGTTTAGTCATTCAGCCAGGTGCATTTCTCAGTCACTGCCCCTCTGAGCTCCATCAAGTGCATGATCATTGCTTCAGTGACTTCATCTATCCATCTTCGCCTTTGTCGTACCCTACTTCTTGTGCCTTCAATCTTTCCCAGCATTAGAGTCTTTTCTAGGGAATCCTGCCGTCTCATGATATGGCCAAAATATTTGAGCTACAGCCTCATGATTATACCTTCTAGTTTATAGTTTGTCTTGATTTCCTAAAGTACTGATTTATTGGATCTTCTTGCAGTCCAAGGGATTTTAACCAGTCTTCTCCAACACCACAATTCAAAGGCGTCAATTCTACGGCGCTCAGACTTCTTTATGGTCCAGCTGTCACATCCGTACGTTACTACTGCGAATATCATAATTCGAACTATTCAGACTTTTGTTGATAGTTTAATGTCTTTACTTTTTACTAGTTTGTCCAAGCTTTCCATAGCTTTCCTCCCCAGAAGGAAACATCTTTTAATTTCATGACTACAGTAATTATCTGCAGAGATCTTGGATCCAAGGAAAATAAAATCTGTCACTGCTTCTACTTCTTCACCGCTTATTTGCCAGGAAGTGAGATTGCCATTTGCCATGATCTTCAACTTTTTAACGTTGAGCAGCAAGACAACTTTTACCCTTCTTTTAACCTCATCAATATGTCCTAGGAAATCTATGGTTCAATTGAAAATATTTGTATTTTTGTAGTAAAAAAAAACATCAACACAGATGTTTCTGACACAATCTATCATTTGAATAGATACTGTATCACAGTTTTCAACCGTTATTTATTTGATAATGATTATAACACAGCAGGATGATGGCATCACTATTGATAAATCATCATATAAGTCTGTCAGGAACTGGGTAATTTGAAGAGAATTTCAAGGGTTTAGTTGCTTTAAGAATTTAATGAATAAACATGATAAACAAGATAGGCAAAGGTTGGTGTGTATAACTTTAAATAAAAAAAAGTAAGAGACAGACAGGGTTAGAAGCAGATACTGCAGTGAACTGATATTGCAGGAATAGAACACATCATCAGGAAAAGACTGGCAATGCACCAGATAGCTATGCAACAGAGGGCACAGTGATCCTCCAGAGCAGGAATTGAAAGCAGGAACCAACAACACAGGTGAATGATGGAACTTGAGCAGAGTAGTTGGTGCAGGCGCAATCCCTGTTACATAGGAACAGTAGTAGCAGTAGTGCAGGATAAAGCAGCTGCATCAGTGACAAAGGCAGACCAAACACTCACAGCAGGGTAGCACAACAGAGTTTCCAACTTGCACTTTTGCATGATCCCTGCTGGAACTTAATTACTAGGGGGCAGAGTTATGACAAACAGGAGCAGACCCATCTTTCCTAGATCTCCCTCATGGTCTGCTCAGTATGTGTGTCACTACATGCTGTGGCTTGACAAGAACAACCAGCAAGTCCTTCCTTGGTGTTTCCAGAGGCCTACAAGAAATGGAATTCCTGATGCTGTCTATAAGAAACAATGCCTGCAAAATTTTCAGCACATCTTATATTTCATCATCCATGCTTTTAACAGGCAGCTTCTATATATTATGATATATAAAAGATTGTTGAAAAATGAAGTGCAATTCATATATAAAATTTGAAATTGATATAAACAACAATCATATCAGGCACATGTTTAAATGTAGGAAAATGTATCTAGACTTACCATCATTTTAATTTTTTAGATATGATAAGATCCACAGCAGTATATTCTAACAGGTTTTGCCTACCTCCTTTGGCAGTACAGGAACATTTTATACTTTCTTCCCCTAAAAAAGTACCCTTTGCCCTCTTTTGGACAATTATTGTTTTATTGCTATGAAAAAGAGAGAAATATATAATGCTGCCAGGAAACTTATCCAGGAAATGAAAATTAAAGAAAGTTTGAATGCATTTTCTTATATTTTTATGTAAATGGCGGGAAGTCAGGACAAATATGAGTCAAGTAGCAGAGCTCAAGGGCAAAAGGCAAAGTCAAATGGTCCAGAGGCCAGGTGCAGATGGAAGACAAAATAGGAAATCTAAACAACAGACTAAGATTAAATACTAGAGGAATTCGGAATCAGATATACACTGGATCTAGGAGCAAAATCCCAATGACTGAGTGCAGAGGCTCAATCTAACTCCCTATTTATGGGATCCAGGTGGAGATGGTCAGCCGTTAGAATCACTCACCAGGTCTTTTAAGGATAGGATCTTAAAGGTGTAGACACACAACATATATCTATCCCTGGTTGCAGGGCAGAAAATACCCCTTGATACAAAGCCTACAGTCCAAAGCTTGAATCTCACCTTATCCTTGCTTTGCCACACCTTGCTGTCTTGATATGTTCCTGACAGCCCACCCCGGACAGAGCAGGTGCAGAAATCTCAGAAGGAAACATAGGTACAGTATCAAGCATAGTACAAGTTAGAAGGTGAAATGAACGGAGCTAGAAATCTTATGAGACACAGGAAGAATACCAAGCATAGTACAAGTTAGAGGAGGGGGCACAGAGAGCCAACATGGGAACAACATGGTGGGTTAGAGGTCTTAGTTAAGCCTTTTTTTCTAGGTGTTACAGATGTGCTGGATGTGGGAATTGTAACAGTATTAGCACCATAGAACTGGAATCCATTTCTTTCCAGGAGTCTTGATTTTGGTAATAGCTCCCCTGAAGACTGACACGTGAATGATATACCAGGTGGATGAGGTGAGCAGACAGGACAAAATTGGATGAGATGGCCTGCATTACCACAATAGTAGCACAGACCTAAGATCTTTTGGCATGCTTGTTCATCCACTGATAAAGGGCAAAAACTATTTTTCAGACCAGAGAAGCAGTATGCCTGCAATGGATAATAAATGTAGATCCACTGAACCCAATTCTGTACTTTTATATTTACAGACCTCCTGGTGAATACTTTGTAAGGCTGTCATTATATGATCACAGTTGGTCAGGAGCTCCCTTTCCAGCTGTATTATAGTCCCATCTGTAGGTCTCGAGTGGCACAGTCATTCTGTAAATGTCTAGAAGTTAGAGACAGGACAAACATTAGTCCAGTAGCAGAAAGGACCCAGAACAACTTTACTGGATGCAGGCATAAGGACAGGACCACAAATGCAGGAGGTCTGAGAAGGCTCAGGTAGATGGAGACAGGCAGGTAACTCTGGGATGTTGCCAAACAGGCAGGTAATTGTGTGATGGTGCCAGACAGGCAGGTTACTCTTGGATGGTGCTAGACATCAGGAAGGTCTGAATGGTGCCAGACAGCAGATAACTCTGGATGGTGCCAGACAACAGGTAGCTCTGGATGGTGCCTGATAGCAGGTAGCTCTGGATGATGCCATAAAACAAGTAGCTTTGGATGGTACCAGACAACAGGTAGCTCTGGATGGTGCCATAAAACAAGTAGCTCTGGATGGTACCAGACAACAGACAACTTTAATCTCACCTTAACCTTTTCTCTGCCACACCTTTATGTTTGTAGACATTGCTGAAACTTGACAGCTGCATTTCCTAAATGGCAGTACCCAAGAGCAGGGTTCCCCTATGACTTTTGGAAGAGAGTACACCGAGAAACAGAGTGTGCATGTGAAGAGTAGGAAGAGTACACTTTGTTAGTTTTAAAATTGTTCTTTACATTAATTTCCTATTAAAAAAGAAGAGCAGCATTGTAAAGAGAGGAAGTAGGTAGTCTGTAGTGCCACAATGAGATATTAATAGATAAAGGCTCAGGATAGCAGTGTGTATCTTGAAAGAGCTATACTGATGGACCATAGTAAGGGGAAGAAAAGGGAAAAGAAAAGCTGCTATGTGGGATATGTTGTTATGTGATTAAACATTTAAATAAGTAATACTGTGTACCCATGGGCACAGTCAGAGAAAGATAAAAAGTCCTGGTGGAAGGTAGTACAGCCCTTGTGACAGCAGAGTGAATCCCTAGTGATATAGTATGTGCAGTAAAATCTGGGGATCAATGACAATAGTTATCCATTACAATATGGTGGGGTGGAGGCAAGACAGGAACATCAGTTTTAGTCCTAGTGGACACAGTGGCAGAGATAGCTATTTTATAAAGAGCTGTAGATCAGCTGCATGACAACATGATTTAGAAACAGGGAACAGTTGTCTGTACTATTGTGTGATTGCCAATAAATAAAGGGCCTTCATTTTAATATGCTGTGATATTTTGGGCATTGAGATTTTTCATAGGACAGCGTATCCACAATGAGGCACAATCACATATGGGTTCCAACACAGGCCATAACATGTCAAAATAACAAAGAATATAGTCGTAGGACATGTCTAGTAGTTGCCTTTATAAATACTGCCTCTGTCACAGCCTGTACATTTTAAGCAGTATTGATTAGCCGGAGATTAGAAGGAAATTAGTGAGACAGAGCTTTGCTTAGTATCATTTTGACCTACAACCAGGCCCTTTAAATGGTGTTGTATGGGCCCAAGTAAAATTGTCATATTCTATATTAAGTGCCTTCAGGGAATGCCATTATGGCAATAGAAGAAGTAAAAAAAGTGTCAGTGCTTTAATACAATAAGTGCCAGTGCTTTAATATAGAGCTTAAATATGAAATTGCATTCAATATCTTGCTTGATTGAATCCACAAAAAGTGCCAGTGCTATCCCATATTTTTAATAAATCTAGAAAGGTCTGTGTTGTCATGAAAAACGGAAAGTCTTAGTGTAAGACTAAGTGCTGCGAGTTTAGAGGTGTGTGGGTTTGTGTTGTTTGCAACTCATGCACCATAAAGCCTCCACCTTCCACAAATGCGGCCGCATTTGTGGAAGGTGGAGGCTTTACGGCGCATGAGTTGCAAACAACACAAACCCACACACCTCTAAACTCGCAGCACTTAGTCTTACAGCGCCTCAAACCACCCCACACAACTGTTAACGCGCAGCACTTAGTCCCCTCCTTCCCTTCCTCCTCTCCCTCCCCTGTGTCTTGCAAAACACTGCACTAACCCCCTGTACCGCGCAAGCACAAAAACACACAAAAAACACCAATAATGAAGAAAAAAAAAACACTCACCCACAGCACAGGGGGACAGCCAAGACATCGGGAAGTGAGGTTAAACTCGAATTTAACCCCAAATTCCACCGTTTCAACACTCGAAAAACGGCTAAGTGAGGAAAAAACGGCCACCAAAAAAAATGAAAACGAGGCTCCACGACCCCGGACTGCCCAGCCACGTACAACTTACCCAAGAAGGGATCCAAGATAAGCTTGGAAACCCACATTAACCCCTCATTAACCCCACATTAACACTTGCAGTGGGGGTCGCCTATTAACTCCACATTAACCCTCACAGTGGGGCCCCCGATCTCATGTGATCGGGAACCCCCGCTGCAATGAAAATTAAAAATTCCTGCCTTAAAGGTCCTTAAAGGACCGTAAAGGTCCTTAAAGGACCAGTTATAAAAATATCAAAAATGAAACCTATCACTCATGGAGCACTATACAGAGCCCCATCGATCCCTAAAAAACCCTGTCACTCATTGGGATCAATACAGACCCCCATAAATCCTTAATTACCCCTGTCACTCATAGGGGTTAATACAAACCCCCATAAGCACTTAATTTACCCTGTCACTCATAAAGGTTAATACAGTCCCCCATAAACCTATAATTATCCCTGTCACTCATGGGGGTCAATACAGTCCCCCATGAGCACTTAATTAACCCGGTCACTCATGGGGGTCAATACAGACCTACATAATCCCTTACTTAAGCCCGTCACTCATGAGGGTCAATACAGACCCCCATAAACCTATAATTAACCCTGTCACTCATGGGGGTCAATACAGACCCCCATAAACCCATAATTAACCCTGTCACTCATGGGGGTCAATACAGACTACCATAAGCCAATAAATAACCCTGGCACTCATTGGGATCAATACAGACCCCCATAAATCCTTAATTACCCCTGTCACTCATAGGGGTCAATACAGACCCCCATACGCACTTAATTAACCCTGTCACTCATAAAGGTTAATACAGTCCCCCATAAACCTATAATTATCCCTGTCACTCATGGGGGTCAATACAGTCCCCCATGAGCACTTAATTAACCCGGTCACTCATGGGGGTCAATACAGACCCCCATAAACCCATAATTAACCCTGTCACTCATGGGGGTCAATACAGACCCCCATAAGCACTTAATTAACCCGGTCATTCATGGGGATCAATACAGACCCCCATAAACCCATAAATAACCCTGTCACTCATGGGGGTCAATACAGACCCCCATAAACCCTTAATTAACCCTGTCACTCATGGGGGTCAATACAGACCCCTATAAGCAATTAAATAACTCTGTCACTCATGACGGTCAATACAGACCCCCAGAAACCTATGATTAACCCTGTCACTCATGGGGGTCAATACAGACCCCCATAAGCCAATAAATAACCCTGTCACTCATGGGGGTCAATACAGACCCTCATACGCTTCTATTTAACCCCATCAGTCCCATAAGGGTATATTATGACCCTCATGGGGCTGTTACAACCCTAACATTAACCACATAAGTGCCATGACGGTCCTCATGGACCATCATGACACTAAATATAAACACTACACTGCACTATACCCCCCAATAAACCATACCTACCTATGCCCTAATAAACCCACCACCACTCTAATTACAGAAAATAAAAAAAACTAAAGTCACAAAAAATTAAAAATCTACATTACAGAAAATAAAAAAACCTACCTCACAAAAAATAAAAAATCTACATTACACAAAATAAAAAACCTAAGTCACAAAAAATAAAGCCCCCCCACTACAGAAAAAAAAATACACACCTAAAAAGGAAATACATAGAATACATACAATACAATACAAATAAAATACAATATCCCCCTATCTAACATAGAATCAATACTATCTATCTAAAATACATCCCCCAATCTATCTAATATACAATAAATCCTATCTATCTAAAACACACTACCCAATCTAAAATACAATAAATCCTAACTATCTAAAATACATAACCCTATCTAACATACAATACTATATAATATACAAAAAATCCTAACTATCTAAAATACATACCTCTATGTAACATACAATAAATGCTATCTCTATTTATAAACCCAAATTCTAAGCTAAAATAAAATAATTAAGACCACTTACCTTTGCAGATGTCCCTTCAGATCAGCAACCTAGGGGAAAAAAAATGAGTACAACACATTTACATAAAATAAATAAACATTCTAAATATTCTAAATATTCTACTCACCTTTCCAGCATGTCCCCGTCCTTCTTTTCTTCTCCGGCGCGGCCTCTGTTAAAAAAAAACATGACATTACTACAATATACATAAACATAAAAAAAAGTAAAATAAACATGATATACATTGTACTTACCTCCCCGCGATGTCCCCGGCCTCCTCCTCTTCTGCCCCGTCCTCGAACAATCCGCACTCTAAAATAAAAAAATTAAAAACGAACAGAGATTCGCACTCGCGGATTACCCAGGACGCTACAGAGTTTTCCAGAAGAAAATTCTCAATGGCAGCTTCTGATTGGCTGAAAACGCTGTCTAGCAAATTCAGTCAATCAGAAGGTGCCAATGTGTGAGCCAATCAGAAAGGGATACACCTCAAAATCTCACTCTGATTGGATAATGCACCTGTCAATATATATTTAAACCAATCAGAAGGCTTTATTACCATCAGTCAATCACAATGGGATATACCCCCACAGGGTAATTGGCTGAAGACATCTGCACCTTCTCATTGGCTGTAATACTGATTGACATTGACAACAGCCAATCAGAAGGTGCAAATGCCTTCAGCCAATCACATTGTATTGTATGTTAGATAAAGGTATGTATTTTAGGAAGTTAGAATTTATTGTATATCATATCGTATTGTATGTTAGATAGGGGTATGTATTTTAGATAGTTACGATTTATTGTATATTAGATAGATTGGGGAATTTATTTTAGATAGGTAGGATTTATGGTATGTTAGGGGAATGTATTTTAGATAGTTACGATTTATTGTATATTAGATAGATTGGGGAATTTATTTTAGATAGGTAGGATTTATGGTATGTTAGGGGAATGTATTTTAGATAGTTACGATTTATTGTAAATTATATAGTATTTATTGTATGTTAGATAGGGGTATGTATTTTAGATAGTTAGGATTTATTGTATATTAGATAGATTGAGGATGTATTTTAGATAGAAAGCATTGATTGTATGTTAGATGGGGGTATTGTATTATATTTTATTTGTATTGTATTGTATGTATTCTATGTATTTCCTTTTAGGTGTGTATTTTTTTTTCTGTAGAGGGGGGGGGGGGGCGGTGTAATGTAATGTTTTATTTCCTGTAATGTTCCTTTTTTTATTTTCTGTAATGTAGATTTTTTATTTTTGGTGACTTAGGTTTTTTTATTTTCTGTAGTGGTGTCGCGAACATAACATTTTCGGTTCGCGAACCGCGAAAGCGAACCGCCGCAAATGTTTGTGAACCGGCAAACTCGGCGAACCGCCATAGACTTCAATGGGCAGGCGGATTTTAAAACCCACAGGGACTCTTTCTGGCCACAATAGTGAATGGAAGGTCACTATGCCTGGACTGTGGCATGCCGGAGGGGGATCCATGGCAAAACTCCCACGGAAAATTACATAGTTGATGTAGAGTCTGGTTTTAATCCATAAAGGGCATAAATAACATTCCTAAATTGTTTGGAATAACATCCCCCCTCCATCATCATCCTCCCCTGTATCTCTTTACACCCTCCCTCATCATCCTCCCCTGTGTCTCTTTCCCCCCTTCCTCATCACCCTCCCCTGTGTCTCTTTCCCCCCTTCCTCATCACCCTCCCCTGTATCTCTTTACCCCCTCCCTCATCATCCTTCCCTGTGTCTGTTTCCCCCCTCCCTCATCATCCTCCCCTGTGTCTCTTCCCCCCTCCCTCATCATCCTCCCCCCTCCCTTGATGATAAGGGGGGGGAAAAGAGACACAGGGATAAGTGTGAGGGGTGTTAGGGTGAGGGGTGTTAGGGCTAAGTGTGAGGGGTATTAGGGTGAGGGGTGTTAGGGATAAGTGTAAGGGGTGTTAGGGTGAGGCATGTTAGGGATAACTCAGGGGAGGATGATGAAGGAGGAGGGAAAGAGACACAGGGCAGGATGATAAGGGAGGAGGGAAAGAGACACAGGGGAGGATGATGAGGGAAGGGGGAGGATGATGAGGGAGGGGGAAAGAGACACGGGAGGATGATGAGGGAGGGGGGAGGATGATGATAAGGGGGGAAGAGACACAGGGATAAGTGTGAGAGGTGTTAGGGTTAGGTGTTAGGGTAAGGGGTGTTAGGGATAAGGGTGAGGGGGTTAGGGTTAGGTGTTAGGGTGAGGGGTGTTAGGGATAAGTGTGAGGGATGTTAGGGTGAGGGGTGTTAGGGATAAGTGTAAGGGGTTTTAGGTTGAGTCATGTTAGGAATAAGTGTGAGGGGTGTTAGGTCTTGGGGATAAGTGTGAGGGGTGTTAGGGTTAAGTGTTAGGTTGATGGGTGTTATGGATAAGTGTGAGGGGTATTAGGGTTAGGGTAAGGGGTGTTAGGGATAAGTGTGAGGGGTGTTAGGGTTAGGTGTTAGGGTAAGGGCTGTTAGTGATAAGTGTGAGGTGGTATTAGGGTTAGGTGTTAGGGTGAGGGGTGTTAGGGATAAGTTTGGGGGGTGTTAGGGTGAGGGATGTTAGGTTTAGGTGTTAGGGATAAGTGTGATGGGTGTTAGGGTATTGGATGTTAGGGTTAGGTGTTAGGGTAAGGGCTGTTAGGGATAAGTGTGAGGGGGTATTAGGGTTAGGTGTTAGGGTGAGTGGTGTTAGGGATAAGTTTGGGGTGTTAGGGTGAGGGATATTAGGGTTAGGTGTTAGGGATAAGTGTGAGGGGTGTTAGGGTGAGGGGTGTTAGGGATAAGTGTAAGGGGTGTTAGGGTGACACATGTTAGGAATAAGTGTGAGGGGTGTTAGGTCTTAGGGATAAGTGTGAGAATGTTAGGGTTAGGTGTTAGGTTGATGGGTGTTATGGATAAGTGTGAGGGGTGTTAGGGTTAGGGTAAGGGGTGTAAGGGATAAGTGTGATGGGTGTTAGGGTAAGGGATGTTAGGTTTAGGTGTTAAGGTAAGGGCTGTTAGGGATACGTGTGAGAGGGTATTAGGGTTGGGTGTTAGGTTGATGGGTGTTATGGATAAGTGTGAGGGGTGTTAGGGTTAGGGTAAGGGGTGTTAGGGATAAGTGTGAGGGGTGTTAGTGTTAGGTGTTAAGGTGAGCGGTGTTAGGGATAAGTGTGATGGGTGTTAGGGTAAGGGATGTTAGGGTTAGGTGTTAGGGTAAGGGATGTTAGGGATAAGTGTGAGGGGGTATTAGGGTTAGGTGTTAGGTTGATGGGTGTTATGGATAAGTGTGAGGGGTGTTAGGGTTAGGGTAAGGGGTGTTAGGGATAAGTGTGAGGGGTGTTAAGGTTAGGTGTTAGGGTGAAGGGTTTTAGGGATAAGTGTGATGGGTGTTCGGGTAAGCGATGTTAGGGTTAGGTGTTAGGGTAAGGGCTGTTAGGGATACGTGTGAGGGGGTATTAGGGTTAGGTGTTAGGTTCATGGGTGTTCTGGATAAGTGTGAGGGGTGTTAGGGTTAGGGTAAGGGGTGTTAGGGATAAGTATGAGGGGTGTTAGGGTTAGGTGTTAGGGTGAGGGGTGTTAGGGATAAGTGTGATGGGTGTTAGGGTAAGCAATGTTAGGGTTAGGTGTTAGGTTGATGGGTGTTATGGATAAGTGTGAGGGGTGTTAGGGTTAGGGTAAGGGTTGTTAGGGATAAGTGTGAGGGGTGTTAGGTTTAGGTGTTAGGGTGAGGGGTGTTAGGGATAAGTTTGATGGGTGTTAGGGTAAGTGATGTTAGGGTTAAGTGTTAGGGTAAGTGCTGTTAGGGATAAGTGTGAGGGGGTATTAGGGTTAGGTGTTACTGTGAGGGGTGTTAAGGATAAGTGTAAGGGGTGTTAGGGTGAGGCATGTTAGGAATAAGTGTGAGGGGTGTTAGGTCTTAGGGATAAGTGTGAGGGGTGTTAGGGTTAGGTGTTAGGTTGATGGGTGTTATGGATAAGTGTGAGGGGTGTTAGGGTTGAGACACAGGGGTGTCCTTGCAGCAGAGATCAAAAGAGTCCTTCAGGACTGTATTGCACACTGTGTACAGTAGCCTAGCTATGGTTTTCCCTATTGATGCAGTATCACCTACACTCTCCCTCCTCTCAGTAAGACTGCAAGGTAGTTATGATTCCAAAATGGCTGCTGTCCATGAGGTAGAAGGGTGTGGAAGGCAGGGTATGACGCTGATTGGCTGGAATGTGTCTGCTGACTGTGAGTTGCAGGGTTAAAGTTTGCTTAATAGTAAAGTATACTGGGAGGATCGAACATTGCATATGTTCGCAGTTCGGCGCGAATGCGAACATGCAATGTTCGCCGGGAACAGTCCGCCGGCGAACTATTCGTGACATCTCTAATTTTCTGTAATTAGAGTGGTGGGGGGTTGATTAGCGGGTAGGTAGGTAGTTTAGGTAGGTAGTGTAGGTGTTAATAGGTTAGTCTAGAGGGTTGTTAATTTACATTTAATGGTTTATTACGGTGGGTTTAGTGCAGTGTAGTGTTTTACTTAGTGTCATGAGGGAACCCTCATAGCACTTACGGAGTAATGTTAGACTTCTAACTGCTCCATGAGGGTCTTTAAATACCCTTATGGGACTAATGGGGTTAAATAGAGGCTTATGAGGGTCTGTATAGACCCCCACAAGAGACCTGGTTAAAATGTTGTAGTTCTTACACTTTGTGTCATGAGGGTCCTGGATGACCCTCATGGCACTTATAGTGTTATTACATGCATTAATTAGTGTGTTATAGGGGTCTATATAGTTGAGGCACACAGTACACTCACATTGTGTGACAAACAGCATTTTAACACCTTTTTATTGCCCCGTCATTTTTGACGGGCAAGTCGCTAGTATAAAAATATTTATAAATGTGCTCATGTAGATACTCAGAAACCTTTGATGTTGCAATGGAATGAAGGAAAATTGAGATCAAGTGAAACATTTAATATACATATCCTCTACCAAACTACATCAATTTACAATTAAACTGGTCTCTACTGTATTATGTCAGTAGGGGGCACTAATATAGTTAATATAGGAGAATTCAATAGCCCATATGATTATACCATTAACCTAATTAGCTAGGGGGAATTTTCTAATGGCTCTGTATTCCATAACAGCATGGTCAGGAGTATTTATACAGACTTATACACAGCCCTATTCAGAGGGCAGTGTTGAAAAGGTTTGGTCTTTTTGCTACCACTAGGTATTTATTTGTCTGGGAAGTGGCTATATAGATGGATGTTCTTAATTGTACAACCCGTGCTAAAAGCCTGCCCTAGAGCAGATTCAAATTCATATGGTGGCATTGAAAAATGGAATGGCTCTAGATTAGTGATGTCGCGAACATAAAATTTTTGGTTCATGAACAGCGAACGCGAATTTCCATCAAATGTTCGCGAACGGGCGAACCGGGCGAACCGCCATAGACTTCAATGGGCAGGCAAATTTCAAAACCCACAGGGACTCTTTCTGGCCACAATAGTGATGGGAAAGTTGTTTCAAGGGGACTAACACCTGGACTGTGGCATGCCGGAGGGGGATCCATGGCAAAACTCCAACGGAAAATTACATAGTTGATGCAGAGTCTGGTTTTAAGCCATAAAGGGCATAAATCACCTAACATTCCTAAATTGTTTGGAATAACATGCTTTAAAACATCAGGTATGATGTTGTATCGATCAGGTAGTGTAAGGGTTAGGCCCGCTTCACAGTAACAGACCAATCTCCCCGTTTAATGCACCGAAAACAACCGCAAACAGTCCCTTTGCACAACCGCAAACTCCCCATTTGAACAAGGTTGGATACCAAGCTAGCCATGTCCCGTTCCTTGTGATCACTGATGTCATTGAAGGTCTCTTCCTCCACCCAGCCATCAAGGGTCCCCAAAAGGTGACAACAAGCCCCCTGGGACGCCTGCTGTGTTTGGTCTTCCACCTCCTCAAAGCCACCTTCCTCCTCTGACTCCTCTTCTTCAGACTCCTCTCTCTGCATTGCCTCTGTCTGCATTATTAGAAAGTGTGTACTGTTAAGTAGTACTATTCCTATCGGTTTAATCCCTGTTACGTCAACTATTAGGGGACGTGTGTATGGCATTGATTTTTGGAACAGGGAGATGAAAAAAGATTCTTGGTCGGACCTCCTACTTCGAATTTGGGGCACTGCACGTGCAATGTAATTTGCCACCAGATAGGAGTGGTGTATTAAGTTGTACTATTTATTCCTATCAGTTACGTCACCTATCAGGGGACGTGTATATGGCATGGATTTTTGGAAGCGGGAGATGGAAAAATATGCTTGGATGGTCCTCCCACTTCAAATTTGGGGCGCTGCGCGTGCAATCTAAGGTGCCACCAGATAGGAGTTGTGTGTTCAGTTGTACTATTTATTCCTATCGGATTCAATAAAGCCAATAAACCTGGCCCGTTACTAGCCAGGAAACTACAAACCAAAACAACACAAAATAGGATACTTCAAATTAAGACCTCGAAGGGAGAAAAAACAACGAACCCAAATAAGATCCAGAAGATTTTTACAAAATTTTACAATACCCTTTATAGGGCAACAAAACACATAGATCTACACAAAATGAGGGGATTTCTTAATTCCTGTGATCTCCCCTTAATAGAAGAAAATGACTTAGAGACTTTAAAGGCCAAAGTGACCCTAGAGGAAGTGAGAAAAGCAGTCCAGAACCTCAAACCTGGTAAGTCACCAGGCCCAGACAGGTACACCAATTTATATTATAAAAAATGTATACACATATAAGGCCCGCACTTGGTCACTCTAACAGAGTTCTAGAAGGCAAGCAAACACCAGCAGAGCTGAACAGGGCAGATATCGCTCTATTCCCTAAGGAGGGTAAAGATGCCCTAGAACCAAAAAACTACAGGCCAATATCATTACTAAACTGTGATACAAAGATCCTGTCAAAAATAATAGCGGATAGAATGTCATCCTTCTTGCCTAAGTTAATAAATAATGACCAAGTAGGCTTTGTCTCCCACAGGCAAGCGGGAGACAACATTAGAAAAGTCATGAACTGACTGTACCACACCAAAGCCTCTAAAATTCAAGCCTGTCTTATGGCCTTTGACATTGAAAAGGCGTTTGATTCCCTGGAGTGGACTTACCTATACGCCACGCTTGAAAAATTTGGTATTAAAGGCCATTTCATAAATCTCATACACTCATTATACAAATCATCCAGGGCAAGGTTACAGATTCCGGGAGATGAGAGATCCTTAATTAAAATAGAAAGAGGAACAAGACAGGGGTGCCCTCTTTCTCCCCCTGGCTCAGACAATTAGGGCCAACGCTGGGATCATAGGCATAGAAATAGGACATCACCATTTCAAAACTTGTCTATTTGCAGACGACCAGCTGTGTATGCTCTCAAACCCTACCCAATCGGTCCCAGAGTTGATTCGAACTATGGAGGAGTTTGGTCAGTTTTCTGGCCTTAAACTGAACATAGAGAAGACAGAAGCGCTAGCGATTGACTTAACAGCAGTAGAGAAGCAGGGTCTCCAAGAGAAGTTTAATATTAAGTGGGATAAGAACCACATAAACTACCTGGGAATCCGACTAACCCCTAAGCTAGAGGACTTGTACAAAGCCAACCACTCCAAACTTTATAAAACAATAATTAATGACCTGAGTAAATGTAAACAAGTATAGGTTATCATGGCTAGGGAGAATAAATACGATAAAAATGAATGTCCTTCCTAGGTTGCTCTACATATTTCGAACGCTCCCGATCCTGATTAAACAAAAAGAATTAGAAAAAATTCAAAGGAAAATATTTCAGTTTATCTGGAACCACTCTCCCTCACGCATCACAAATAAAATTATGTACCTTCATAAGTCAGAGGGGAGACTATTGTGTCCAAACTTAAAATATTACCACAAGGCAGCTCAGTTATCTTTCCTCCCAATAGCACATTCTATATTGCATCAACCTGCCTGGGTGTATTTAGAGAACCACACTTTAAGGCCCATAACCTGGGACAAGGTGGCTATGCTATCAGAATTGCCTCAGAGCCTTAAAAACTTGCCAACCCCCCTAATCAGACACTCACTATCATACTGGAAATGGGCCAAGAAACACACAGGTTTGTTCCCTAGATCCACCCAAATGACCCCAATTCTTGACCACCCTCAGGCCCCGAAACACATGAGCACAACATCTCAAACCCTACCCAATCGGTCCCAGAGTTGATTCGAACTATGGAGGAGTTTGGTCAGTTTTCTGTCCTTAAACTGAACATAGAGACGACAGAAGCGCTAGCGATTGACTTAACAGCAGTAGAGAAGCAGGGTCTCCAAGAGAAGTTTAATATTAAGTGGGATAAGAACCACATAAACTACCTGGGAATCCGACTAACTCCTAAGCTAGAGGACTTGTACAAAGCCAACCACTCCAAACTTTATAAAACAATAATTAATGACCTGAGTAAATGTAAACAAGTATAGGTTATAGTGGCTAGGGAGAATAAATACGATAAAAATGAATGTCCTTCCTAGGTTGCTCTACATATTTCGAACATTACCGATCCTGATTAAACAAAAATAATTAGAAAATATTCAAAGGAAAATATTTCAGTTTATCTGGAACCACTCTCCCTCACGCATCACAAAGAAAATTATGTACCTTCATAAGTCAGAGGGGAGACTATCGTGTCCAAACTTAAAATATTATCACAAGGCAGCTCAGTTATCTTTCCTCCCAATAGCACATTCTATAGGGCATCAACCGGCCTGGGTGTATTTAGAGAACCACACTTTAAGGCCCTTAACCTGGGACAAGGTGGCTTGGCTATCAGAATTGCCTCAGAGCCTTAAAAACTTGCCAACCCCCCTAATCAGACACTCACTATCATACTGGAAATGGGCCAAGAAACACACAGGTTTGTTCCCTAAATCCACCCAAATGACCCCAATTCTTGAGCACCCTCAGGCCCCGAAACACATGAGCACAACATCACAACACTGGTGGAGGTCAAGGAAACTAGATAGACTGGAGACTGGTTAGTAAAGGGCCAGATGCTCACCTATGAGGAACTGAGAGACAGGCATGAGCTACCGCTGTCAGAACATTACAATTTCTGTAGGCTGAGGCATTTCACACACTCCCTGACCCAGAAACAGGGGACACCGGTTTTAAACTGGTTCTCCAAAATTTGTAAAGATAAACCTCTATCAAGGGGGATCATTGGGTCGCTTTACAAATACAAAACATTTGTTACTGGTTGAAGCGACACTGGGGGAAGGACCGGAGTGGGGGAGCCCTGGAGACCCTTCAGAAGCAACCGGCAGCAAAATCATCCCAGGAAAGGAGAGGTCGCTTACTGAAGCCTGCCCTAGGGTAACCCAAGGGTGATTGCCCAGGTTAGATATTGTAAATAATAAGCTAATACTGCTGAAGGGATGATAGCTAATAGGACTTTGGTGTTTCCTGCAGATCTACTCTTTACTATTGTCTGTTTTTAGTGATGTCGCGTACCTAAAATTTTCAGTTCGCGAACCGCGAACGCGAACCGCTGCAAATGTTCGCGAACAGGCATAGACTTCAATGGGCAGGCGAATTTTAAAACCCACAGGGACTCTTTCTGGCCACAATAGTGATGGGAAAGTTGTTTCAAGGGGTCTAACAACTGGACTGTGGCATGCCGGAGGGGGATCCATGGCAACACTCCCACGGAAAATTACATAGTTGATACAGAGTCTGGTTTTAAGCCATAAAGGGCATAAATTACCTAACATTCCTAAATTGTTTGGAATAACGTGCTTTAAAACATCAGGTATGATGTTGTATCGATCAGGTAGTGTAAGGGTTAGGCCCGCTTCACAGTGACAGACCAAACTCCCCGTTTAACGTACCGCAAACAACTGCAAACAGTCCATTTGCACAACCGCAAACTCCCCAATGGCACAAGGTTGGATACCAAGCTAGCCATGTCCCGTTCCTTGTCCTCACTGATGTCATTGAAGGTCTCTTCCTCCACCCAGCCACCAAGGGTCCCCGAAAGGTGACAACAAGCCCCCTGGGACGCTTGCTGTGTTTGGTCTTCCACCTCCTCAAAGCCACCTTCCTCCTCTGACTCCTCTTCTTCAGACTCCTCTCACTGCATTGCCTCTCTCTGCATTATTATAAGGTGTGTTAAGTAGTAGTACTCTTATCAGTTTAAAACCCGTTACAGCACCTATCAGGGGGCGTGTATAAGGCCTGGATTTTTAGAACCAGGAGATGAAAAAAGATGCTTTGTTGGTCGTATCACTTCAATTTTGGGGCACGGCACGTGCAGTCAAAGGTGCCACCAGATAGGAGTGGCGTGTTTGTAAGTACTACTCTTATCAGTTTAATACTTGTTACGTTACCTATCAGGGGGCGTGTATAAGGCCTGAATTTTTAGAACCAGGAGATGGAAAAAGATGCTTTGTTGGTCGTATCACTTCAATTTTGGGGCACGACACGTGCAGTCAAAGGTGCTACCAGATAGGAGTGACGTGTTTGTAAGTACTACTCTTATCAGTTTAATACTTATTACGTTACCTATCAGGGGGCGTGTATAAGGCCTGGATTTTTAGAACCAGGAGATGGAAAAAGATGCTTTGTTGGTCGTATCACTTCAATTTTGGGGCACGGCACGTGCAGTCAAAGGTGCCACCAGATAGGAGTGGTGTGTTTGTAAGTACTACTCTTATCAGTTTAATACTTGTTACATTACCTAACAGGGGGCGTGTATAAGGCCTGGATTTTTAGAACCAGGAGATGGAAAAAGATGCTTTGTTGGTCGTATCACTTCAATTTTGGGGCACGGCACGTGCAGTCAAAGGTGCCACCAGATAGGAGTGACGTGTTTGTAAGTACTACTCTTATCAGTTTAATACTTGTTACGTTACCTATCAGGGGGCGTGTATAAGGCCTGGATTTTTAGAACCAGGAGATGGAAAAAGATGCTTTGTTGGTCGTATCACTTCAATTTTGGGGCACGGCACGTGCAGTCAAAGGTGCCACCAGATAGGAGTGGCGTGTTTGTAAGTACTACTCTTATCAGTTTAATACTTGTTACGTTACCTATCAGGGGGCGTGTATAAGGCCTGGATTTTTAGAACCAGGAGATGGAAAAAGATGCTTTGTTGGTCGTATCACTTCAATTTTGGGGCACGGCACGTGCAGTCAAAGGTGCCACCAGATAGGAGTGACGTGTTTGTAAGTACTACTCTTATCAGTTTAATACTTGTTACGTTACCTATCAGGGGGCGTGTATAAGGCCTGGATTTTTAGAACCAGGAGATGGAAAAAGATGCTTTGTTGGTCGTATCACTTCAATTTCGGGGCACGGCATGTGCAGTCAAAGGTGCCACCAGATAGGAGTGACATGTTTGTAAGTACTACTCTTATCAGTTTAATACTTGTTACGTTACCTATCAGGGGGCGTGTATAAGGCCTGGATTTTTAGAACCAGGAGATGGAAAAAGATGCTTTGTTGGTCGTATCACTTCAATTTTGGGGCACGACACGTGCAGTCAAAGGTGCCACCAGATAGGAGTGACGTGTTTGTAAGTACTACTCTTATCAGTTTAATACTTGTTACGTTACCTATCAGGGGGCGTGTATAAGGCCTGGATTTTTAGAACCGGGAGATGGAAAAAGATGCTTTGTTGGTCGTATCACTTCATTTTTGGGGAACTTTGTGACATTAGCTTCTTACGCTCAAACATGTCCTTTACAGGCACCTGACTATGGGCAGATGAGCAGGAACTGCTCCAGGCGAGAGACGGAGTGGTGTGTGGTTGAGAGGGGGCAAGGAGGACAGCAGTGGTTGATGTGGCTTATGATGCTGCACCAGGAGGAGGATGGCGGCTTTGAGTTTGTGTGCTGCTTGAACTCATGTGTTGGTCTGGAGTCACCCAAACATTAGGTCTCAACCTGTAGAGGATAAGGGAACCAGGCTACTCTAGACCTCATTCATCATTACATGTTTCGACAGATCGGTACTATGCGTCCAAGCTACTGTCACAACAGATATGAGTGGCACTGTGCACTTGCAGAAGTTGATAGAGTAGACGCTGTAGGTCTGACACATACGCTTGCAGACAACTAACAGCTATGCAATCTATTACAGTAGAAAAAATGTTTTTGGTTTTAAATGTACACTACTGTTACACCAGATATGAGTGGTGTGTTAAGTAGTACTACTCCTATCAGTTTAATCCCTGTTATGTGCCTTTTTTGGGGGTTTGGTTGTTGAAGCCACAGTGCAGCACCAGAGGCCAGAAAAATTAGGCATGTACACATGCCTGAAAAATTAGATATTGTTGATCTTGCAGCGAGCAGAGAAGAAGGTAGGCCTGATTCAACGCCCCATCCCTGCATATCCACACTCAGAGATTGAGGGGGCGACCCTTACAAGGCCACGGGCCGGAGATATAAAGGGGGGCCATCCCAAATAAGCACACAAGCAGGGACAAAGGTAGTGAAGGGGACATAGAGGCCCATGGACTGACGGTCGCCATCTTGGCAGGAAAAGGGCCCAGCAATTAAGCCAAACTGACCCAGCACAGGCAGCTACTTGAGTCAAACGCTGTAAAATTACACCTTAATAAAGCTGAAACATGCAGCAGCAGGGATTCTAAACGGCCACACAGGGACAAGGAGGCTAACAGCCCCCACAGTCTCTGCACCACTCTTTTTAACAGATAACCCAAGGGGCTAACCAGTGACCTTGCCCACAAAAAAAAGCAGAATTTTATTGGAGGAATTATTAGTGTCTTTACCCCCCAAGAGAGGACATAATATACGGTATCACTACCTGATGGCCAAACCTCCTTTAGCCCCAATGCTATCCAAGAAACATTTCAAAACTTCGATCAGACCATATATTCATCCCAATCCCGCTGCAGCGGATCTGACATAGAGTCCTTCCTACTACAGCAAGAAGTCCACAAAATACCTGTACCTCAATTGGACAGCTTGAACCTAGACATATCCCAAGAGGAAGTTAAATCTACAATCCAAGATCTTAAATTTGGCAAGTCCCCAGGGCCAGACGGTTTTACTCATCTGTACTATAAGAAATTTGAGCCCTTGCTTACCCCCGCACCTAACATCTTTGTTTAACGCTATACTAAATGGAGAACCTATGCCCCCTTAATTGAATCAGGCCGACCTCATAGTCTTTCCAAAAGAGGGTAGGGACCCGAATCTCAAACTGTATTACAAGGCAGCGCAGCTGGCTTTCATTCCTCTGGCGCATTCTCCAAAACACATCAGCCGCTCTGGGTATTTATGGAAAATGTAAGCATGTCACCTTATACATGGAATACAGTAATATGGATTCCAGGCCTGTATACTTTTTTGAGAATCTTGAAAAACCCATTGATTAAGCACTCATTAAAAATATGGACGGAGATGAACTGGACACAAAAACTGGACACTCGGGTATCAGATCTTACCCCTATCGTACCCAATCCCCACTTTAAGATACATCTTCCGGAAAGCTCTCTCAGTTGGTGGAAGTCTCAGAACCTACTAAGGGTTGGTCCATGGTGGCATGACGACAAAATAATGACCTTTGAGTGGGTGAGAGATAGATACAATTTACCCCTGGCTGAACACTATAATTTTTGCAGGATACATCATTTTATATATACGATAAGTGGTAGGGGAACCCCCCAAAGAAACACCTGGCTACTCAAAAAATGTAGGGATTCCCCCTTTCAGCCTGGTATTATTAGCCTCACGTATGAACTATTTAATGAAAACTCATGGGCAAACAAACCAGACTATACCAAAGCCTGGGAGAGGGATTTGGGCACCGAGTTGGCAGATAGCACATGGGATAAAAGTTGGCAAGGCTTAAGTAGGGGATCTTTAAATTATAGTCTGCTTGAGACTTCAATAAAGGTCCTACACAGGACATATATTGCTCCTTTTAAGCTAATAAATGGGATCCAAAATGGAGCAGCTCATGTTTTAGGAACAGTGGTAATGAGGCTACATTTATTCATGTCTGGTGGGAGTGTTCGGCAGTCATAAGACTATGGGAAGAAACATGCTTACAAGCTTCTAAAATGTTTAAGATTGACCTAATAAAATATTTTTTGAAAGAAAAAATACACATAGCTAGTAGTTGGAAAACCCCAATTGAAAACTTTCAGGAATTAATAAAAAAAATCAACTATTTAATGCTCAACGAGAGATTTAACCATGTAGTCTTGGATAGAATCAACCAGTTCCATACAATTTGGGATCCCTGGATAACATCCCCATTTAGTGCCCCCCTAATATAATAAAACATTTGTTAATGGTTGAAGCGACTCGGGGGGAAGGACCGGAGTGGGGGAGCCCTGGAGGAGACCCTTCAGAAGCAACCGGCGGCAAAATCATCAGAGGAAAGGAGAGGTCGCCTACTGAAGCCTGCCCTAGGGTAACCCAAGGGCGATTGAGCAGGTTAGATATTGTAAATAATAGGATACTGCTGGAGTGATGATAGATAATAGGACTTTACTATTATCTGTTTTACCATGTCTTAGGTTTCTCTTAAAAATTGCAATCACAGTAAAAAAAAAGGAAATGTATTAACCAAAAAAGTAAAAAAAAGAAGGCCTAGCCAGTAGCCACCTAATTTAAAAAAAATGTCTTCATTGTAAATATATATTTTTGCACAACTGTTGTGTTATGCAAGACTGTTCAATATGCTTTCTTTTCCATTACATGCCGTACGCCTTCTGGCATAAAAATTTAAATTCAAAAATAAGATATTGTTGCAGCCGCTGCTGTTGCAGCGGCCAGAAAAATTGACCTTTGTTCCCCAGGCAGAAAGTGCCATGAAACATTGCCTCTTCTTGAACCCTAGTTGGTGGCGGATAATTCACGCAAGTCATTCGGCATTCACAGATAACATACAGCAGCGTGTGGACCATTTATAGTCGAAGGCAGCTCATCTCATCAGGCCTTTTTCAGTCGAATGTATCGCCCAGTGTCAGTCCCTTCGGGATCCATCCCTCATTCATCTTTATAAAGGTTAGGCAATCTAGACTTTTTTGCCCTAGGCGACTTCTCTTCTCGGTGACAAAACCTCCTGCTGCACTGAAGGTCCTTTCTGACAGGACACTTGAAGCGGGGCAGGCCAGAAGTTCAATTGCAAATTGGGATAGCTCTGGCCACAGGTCTAGCCTGCATACCCAGTAGTCAAGGGGTTCATCGCTCCTCAGAGTGTCGATATCTGCAGTTAAGGCGAGGTAGTCTGCTACCTGTCGGTCAAGTCGTTCTCTGAGGGTGGATCCCGAAGGGCTGATGCGATGCGTAGGACTGAAAAGGTCCGCATGTCCTCCATCAACAACACGTCTTTTAAACGTCCTGTCCTTGCCGGCCTGGTCGTGGGAGGTGGATTACTTTCACCCCTTCCTCTGTTATATTGCCCTTGTGCTGTGACATCACCCTTATATGCTGTGTAAAGCATACTTGTTAATTTGTTTTGGACCTGCTGCATCCTTTATGACTTGCGGTAATTTGGTAATAAATCAGGCACTTTCTGCTTATACCGGGGTTCTAGTAGCGTGCACACCCAGTACAGGTCGTTCCCCTTCAGCCTTTTTATACGAGGGTCCTGCGACAGGCACGACAGCATGAAAGACCCCATTTGCACAAGGTTGGATGCTGAGCTAGTCATGTCCCGTTCCTCGTCCTCAGTGATCTTGCTGAAGATATGTTCTTCCCCCCAGCCACGTACAACACCACGGGTACCAGATAGGTGACAACGAGCACCCTGGGATGCCTGTTGTGATTGGTCTTCCTCCTCCCCCTCAAAGCCACATTCCTCCTCTGACTCCTCTTCCTCACAATCCTCTTCCAGCGTTGCCGCAGGTCCAGCAAGCGATGCTGATAAGGCTGTTTCTGGTGGTGATGGTGACCACAACTCTTCCTCTTCCACGTCACGGTCATCTACGGCCTGATCCAGCACTCTTCGCAGGGCACGCTCCAGGAATAAAACAAATGGTATGATGTCGCTGATGGTGCCTTCGGTGTGACTGACAAGGTTTGTCACCTCCTCAAAAGGAGGCATGAGCCTACAGGCATTGCGCATGAGCATCCAGTAACGTGGCAAAAAAATCCCCAGCTCCGCAGAGGCTGTCCTAGTACCCCGGTCATACAAATACTCGTTAACAGTCTTTTCTTGTTGGAGCAGGCGGTCGAACATTAGGAGTTTTCAATTCCTACGTGTCGGGCTGTCTAAATTCAAGCGCCTCACTGGCATGTTGTTTCGCCGCTGGATATCTGTAAAGTGCGCCATGGCCGTGTAGGAACGCCTAAAATGGCCACACACCTTCCTGGCCTGTTTCAGGACGTACTGTAAGCCTGGGTGCTTATGCACAAAGCGTTGTACAATAAGATTACACACATGTGCCATGCACGGCACATGTGTCAACTTGCCCAAATTCAATGCCACCAACAAATTTCCTCCGTTGTCATAAACCACTTTGCCGATCGCCAGTTGGTGCGGAGTCAGCCACTGATCCACCTGTGCGTTCAGGGCGGACAGGAGTGCTGGTCCGGTGGGACTCTCTGCTTTCAGGGAAGTCAACCCTAAGACAATGCTGTATCCGGGATGTGGAATAGTACCTGTGGAGCTGGGGGGGTGCCGTAGATGTGGAGCAAGATATAGCAGCAGCAGAAGAGGACTCAGCCGAGGAGGTTATGAAAGAGGATGGAGTAAGAGGAGTAGAGGAGGTGGCAGCAGGCCTGCCTGCAAGTCGTGGCGGTGTCACCAACTCCTCTGCAGAGCCAGGTATTCCATGCTTGGTAGCCGTCACCAGGTTTATCCAATGCGCAGTGTAGGTGATATACCTGCCCTGACCATGCTTTGCAGACCAGGTATCAGTGGTCAGATGGACCCTTGCCCCAACACTGTGTGCCAGAGATGCCATTACTTCATTTTGCACAATCGAGTACAGGTTGGGGATTGCCTTTTGTGCAAAGAAATTTCGTCCGGGTAACTTCCACTGCGGTGTCCCAATATCTACAAATTTTATGAACGTCTGTATGGTAAAAGCTGGCGGGCTAAGAGTTCAGACAAGCCAGCTGTCAGTTGCCGGGCAAGGGGGTGACTTTGTGACATTGGCTTCTTACGTTCAAACATGTCTTTGATAGACACCTGACTGTGGGCAGATGAGCAGGTACTGCTCAGGGCGAGACACGGAGTGGCGGATGGTTGAGAGGGGGCAAGCAGGGCAGCAGTGGTTGACGTGGCTGAAGATGCTGGACCAGGAGGAGGATGGCGGCTTTGACTTTGTGTGCTGCTTGTACTCATGTGTTGATCCCATAGGCGATTGTGATGTGACATCATGTGCCTTTGCAAAGAAGTTGTACCTAGGTGGGTGTTGGACTTCCCACGACTCTTTTCGCACAGGTTGCAAATGGCATCGCTGTTGTCACAGGCAGACACACAACAAAATTGCCACACTGCTGAGTTCTGCAATGACGGCATTCTGGTGGTGGCCACAGCATGCGTTGACTGGCGTGCTGTCTGGCTGACCCCAGGTGCTGATGCATGCTGTCTGACTGTGCCACTAGCCACTTGCGACGACCTCCCTCTGCTTCTAACTCGTCTCCTCCTCCTCTCTGTCTCCCCATCTGAACTTTCCTCCTGTTCTTCTTCTCTTATAGAGTGCACCCACGTGACATCAACGGACGCATCGTCATCATCAAATGCTTCACTTGTATCTGACAACTCAACAAAGGAAGCAGCACCGGGTACAACATCATCATCAGACTGTACGTCCATGTGTGTAATGCTGCCTGACTGGGACATATCCCTGTTATCTACATCCTCTGGCACTAATGTTTGCGCATCACTCATTTCTTCCAACGGATGTGTAAATAACTCTGCTGACGGATCAAGTGAAGCAGCTGTGGTGCTAGTGTTGGTGGTGGCGGGAGGCGGGCAAGAGGTAACTGGAGAGGTGCCCGAAGCTAAGCTGGAGGAGGATGGTGCGTCTAGGTTCCGAGGGGAAGGTGTAGAACATTGGGTGTCCTGTGTTAGCCAGTCAACCATGTCCTCAGAACTTTTCAAGTTCAGGGTACGTTGCCTCTGAAAACTGGGCATTATTCTAGGGCCAAAGGGAATCACAGCACCACGACCACGACGGCCCCTGCGGAGTGGCCTGCCTCTTCCTGTCTTTTTATTTCCGATTAGTGGTACTATGCGTGCAAGCTACTGTGACAACAGATATGAGTGTCACTGTGCACACACACGCCTGTAGGCAGGCAACTGATATTCAATCTATTACAGTAAAAAAAGGGTTCTTTAATTTCACTGTACACTAGGTTGCACCAGATATGAGTGTCACTGTGCACTGGCAAAAGTTGACAGAGTAGGCGCTGTAGGCCTCACACACACGCCTGTAGGCAGGCAACTGATATTCAATCAATTACACTAAAAAAGGGTTATTTTATTTCACTGTACACTTGGTTGCACCAGATATAAGTGTCAATGTGCACTGGCAAAAGTTTGCAGAGTAGGCGCTGTAGGCCTCACACACACGCCTGTAGGCAGGCAACTGATATTCAATCGATTACAGTCAAAAAAGTGTTGTTTTATGTCACTGTACACTACGGTTGCACAAGATATGACGAATCACTGTGCACTGGCAAAAGTTGGCAGAGTAGATGCAATAGGCTTCACACACACGCCTGTAGGCAGGCAATTGCTATTCAATCTATTTCAGTCAAAAAAGTGTTGTTTTATTTCACTGAGCACAATATAAGCTGTGAGCCTGACACAGGCAGGCAACTGAAATTAGATTAAAGGAAAAATAAAATAAATGATGTTCTAGCCCTAAAAAGGGCTATTTGGGTTGCTGTCCTTGCAGCAGATATCAGATGAGTCATTCAGGTCTGTAGTGGAAGCTAAATACACAGCCTGGCTATCTATTTCCCTATTAAATCTCCAGCAGCTACACTATCTGTCCTCTCACAACGAATGTAGCTTCAGAATTATTCTAAAATGTATGCTGTCCTTCAGATGGAAGGCTCTGGAAGGGAGTGGATGCTGCTGATTGGCTGGAATGTGTCTGTTGACTGTGAGGTGCAGGGTCAAAGTTTCCTCAATGATAAAGAATAGGGGGCGGAACGAAAAGCGCATGTGTCCGCCATCCGATGCGAGCGCGAAAGAGCCAAAATCACCACGAATAGTCCGCGGGCGAACTGTCCGCGACATCTCTACTCTAGATTAATTGTTAGAATCAAAAAGGGAAAGGACTTCTACACTTATATACATGGTAACAATGAGATGATACAACATGACCTGGAGCAGCTAGCAGAGGTGCAGCAGCCCTTTAAGGTCCCTCAATCCTCAGGATTTATGACATGGATATGGGTATTGGGACAAAAGCTTGTCATAATCTTATTTATTGCAGTAGTCTCTCTCTTATGCATTGTTGAACATTATGTGAAGTTAATAATGCAGACAGTGACTTTAAAGCCATTAGATGCAACGCAGGTTATGCCCTCATCTGTTCCCTCGGTCAACAGGTGGACTGACACAGAATGTACCTGCATATCATGTTGTAGATGGCAAAAATCCTGATGAGGATAGGTATGGTGTTTGTGTTACACTGCCTTGGGTTGCATCACAGTCTCCTTACAAGGAAATAGATTAATCAAACAATATGTGTGTTTGAGCTGAAATAAATGCTTCCTTAATTTTGCTATGCTTAAAACTATGGATAAATTGATGTCCCAGGATATATAAAAGTCATTAACCGCAATATCAGAAGGTGGTAGAACAATACACATATATAATTGAACCCTAAAATCATCAAAATAACTGGACCAAATACTGTATATATATATAAAAAAAATATATACAGTGGATATAAAAAGTCTACACACCCCTGTTAAAATGTCAGGTTTCTGTGCTGTAAAAAAATGAGACAAAGATAAATCATTTCAGAACTTTTTCCACCTTTAATGTGACCTATAAACTGTACAACTCAATTGAAAAACAAACTGAAGTCTTTGAGGTGGAGAGAAGTAAAAAAAAAGAAAAATAATGTGGTTGCATAAGTCTGCACACCCTCTTATAACTGGGGATGTAGCTGTGTTCAGAATTAAGCAATCACATTCCAAATCGTGTTAAATAGGATTCAGCATACACCTGCCATCATTTAAAGTGCCTCTGATTAACCCCAAATAAAGTTCAGCTGCTCTAGTTGGTCTTTCCTGAAATTTTCTTAGTCGCATCCCACAGCAAAAGCCATGGTACACAGAGAGCTTCCAAAGCATCAGAGGGATCTCAATGTTAAAAGGTATCAGTCAGGAGAAGGGTACAAAAGAATTTCCAAGGCTTTAGATATGCCATGAAACAATGTGAAGTCAGTCATCATCAAGTGGAGAAAATATGGCACAACAGTGACATTACCAAGAACTGGAGCTCCCTCCAAAATTGATGAAAAGACAAGAAGAAAACTTGTCTCGGAGGCTACCAAGAGACCTACAGCAACATTAAAGGAGCTGCAGGAATATCTGGCAAGTACTGACTGTGTGGTACATGTGACAACAATCTCCCGTATTCTTCATATGTCTGGGCTATGGGGTAGAGTGGCAAGACGAAAGCCTTTTCTTACGAAGAAAAACATCCAAGCCAGGCTACATTTTTTAAAAACACGTCTGAAGTCTCCCAAAAGCATGTGGGAAAAGGTGTTATGGTCTGATGAAACCAAGGTTGAACTTTTTGGCCATAATTCCAAAATATATGTTTGGCGCAAAAACAACACTGAACATCACCAAAAGAACACCTTACCAACAGTGAAGCATGGTGGTGGCAGCATCATGCTTTGGGGCTGTTTTTCTTCAGCTGGAACTGGGGCCTTAGTTAAGATAGAGGGAATTATGAACAGTTCCAAATACCAGTCAATATTGGAACAAAACCTTCAGGCTTCTGCTAGAAAGCTGAACATGAAGAGGAACTTCATCTTTCAGCATGACAATGACCCAAAGCATACATCCAAATCAACAAAGGAATGGCTTCACCAGAAGAAGATTAAAGTTTTAGAATGGCCCAGCCAGAGCCCAGACCTGAATTCGATTGAAAATCTGTGAGGTGATCTGAAGAGGGCTGTGCACAGGAGATGTCCTCGCAATCTGACAGATTTGGAGTGTTTTTGCAAAGAAGAGTGGGCAAATCTTGCCAAGTCAAAATGTGCCATGCTGATAGACTCATACCCAAAAAGACTGAGTGCTGTAATAAAATCAAAAGGTGCTTCAACAAAGTATTAGTTTAAGGGTGTGCATACTTATACAACCATATTATTTTATTTTTATATTTTTTCTTCTCTCTACCTAAAAGATTTCAGTTTGTTTTTCAATTGAGTTGTACAGTTTCTAGGTCACATTAAAGGTGGAAAAAGTTCTGAAATGATTTATCTTTGTCTCATTTTTTTACAGCACAGAAAGACATTTTAACAGGGGTGTGTAGACTTTTTATTTCCACTGTATGTGTGTGTGTACTGTGTCAGTTGATGTTGGAGGGTATCCAGGAAGTGCAAAAACAAAATTGTTCTTTCCCCTCTGCTCCGGGAGGGGGGGGGGACTTTTTACGTCTGTACTGAAGCCCCCCTATGCACTAGCCCTGCCACTGCTCCAGAGGATAGAAGCTGGAAAGGACAAGTTCTGTAAAGAAAATGGAAGCATGCAGTCATGAATATAAAAGTGAAAAATGTAAAGGCTTTTTGTACTTAATAAATTATTTTGTCCCATATCAATTATGTTATTCAGAATACCGTTTAGAAAAATAAAACCACAGTGGTCCTTCAAAGACAACTCCTGTATAATCCCCAACCCACGTAAAACGGCCGCAAAGCCGCAATTCCTTGCTGCTGTCTTACGGCCCCGTGTAGAGCTACCTTTACCTTGCAATTCAAATAGACGGTGCCGCAAGGATATCCCCCTTACGGCCGGCCGCATATCATGCAACCGGCCGCAAGGTCTGAAAACTTTAAATGCAAAAATAAATTCAAGATGGCACTGTAAAACTCTGTAAATGCTAGGGATCATAATGGGGGACATGAGGATTAATAGCAACCCCCTCTCAAGCTTGCACATCAGCCCAAATCCGATATTTCATTAACGGTTAATTTTTCATCCCGCAGCCTGGGCTGGTCTGAGGTGCTCCAAACCGTCTGGACTTTGTCCACGGATATTTGACATGAATTAAAATAAAAATTATTTGCGGATTTGAGTGTAGGGGATCACTTTATCGTCTCATAAGAGTGCAGGATGGCTTTATTATGTGCCTAATTCTGAGCTTGCGGGACCTTTTTGGTGCAAGTAAGCTGCGGCTCGGTTTTAGCCTTGCCGGGAGGATTCCCAGAGCAATTGAATAGCAACCAGGCTTTCTTTGCTGCGGAAACTCTTGCGGCCGTTTAAGATCAAAGGCTTTCCTGCAGCGCGTGCGGCCGCAAGGGATAACAAGGCGCCGGCCGCAAGTCTGCCGGAGCCCCTGGTCGGAAGGGAATAGAATAGGCCAATAGCCTGCGGCCGGTCCCTGCGGCCCCGCATCTCCTACGGCCGATAATAGAATGAGGGCCTATATGTCTATTTGGAGTTTTGAGCACGTATTATTTACGTGTATCTCTAACATTTAAAAGGTTGCTTAACTACTGCATAATAAGCCTGTGATGTCCAGGGGGGCCCAAAACTTTGAGGGACTGTTGGACTATTGGTGGCCCTGAATTAACATAGACTATTCATATTCTTTCTTCCTCCTCTCCCCTGACACTGTCCTCCCAGTCTAGAAACTTGGATTTTGATAACTACTTCATTATTATTCTCCATGTTGTGTGGGTAGGCCATGTTGTTCATGGAGTGGACCACAAAATGGGATTTATGGTATTGTGTGAATCTTTTGATGTAACTGCAGCAGGCAGGCATGTTTGGTATTGAATGCTACATTTTCCCAAGGAGTTTATCAGAGAGGCTTCAGTTAAAGGGGTTACCTGTTTGTGGGTACAAACGGAGTCAAGCAGTATAGAGGAACAGTGGCTGACCCAGTACATGAAAGGGGCTACCTAAATGCTATGTCTACAGAAGATGTTTTACAATATCTCCCCCCACTACCATTTGGCTCCATGTCAGAGGAAAGACTAGCATGATATATATATATATATATATATATATATATATATATATATATATATATATATATATAAATATATTGTAACAGGGCGCCCCCTTCTGGCGGGGTTTGCGTCCTGCACTTTCTTATCTCTTTTATACAGGGAGGAAGACACAGCAGGCTTGTCCAAAGTTGAGTTTTACTGCTATTTTATTTGTTAGCACAAAAATAACAAAAACAGTGCTTGTATTCAGCAATAAAATAAATCCTACATAAACGTGCTTACTATACTCAGGAACGCCCTGACTATATCCTGTGCAGCTTCTCTGCTCTGGAGAGTGCCACCTTGTGGCCAGGAACCAAACAGTCTCTTATCTTTGTTATATCACCATCTTGTGGCCAGGAAACAAAGAGTCCTTTAGACTTGGGGTAGTGCCACCTTGTGGTCAGGAAGTAAACAGTCTCTTTACTGGTGAGATTAGGTCCCCACCTTCAGCAACCTCTGGGACACCGCTACTCTCTGGGTCACAGCTCCGCTCCCTGGGACACAGCTCCGCTCTCTGGGACACAGCTCCGCTCTCTGGGACACAGCTCCGCTCTCTGGGACACAGCTCTCCTCTCTGTGCGCAAACTCTGGAACACAGCAGCCTTCCTGACTGTCTCGCTCCAGCACAAATCCCAGCTCTCAGGATCCCCACAGCTGAGCTGTCCAGGGCTTTCACACACAGCTCACGGCTCTTAGGCCCAAGCCTAAGTGAGAGAGACTCCACCCATCTCTCTGCTGCTTTTAAAGGCAGTTCACAGCTGGGCTTCCATTTAGCCTCTGATAACTGCCTGGATTTAACTCTTTTCATTCTCAGGGGAGAGGTCTTACAAAGCTCTCTTGTGACCCCAAATGGCACTCCATCACAATATATATATATATTGTGACTATTTGCCCCCTTGAGGATGGTGCCAGGTACAGAGCATGAAGAGTTCTTGACAGGAGTGATAGAGTTAAACTCCTGGAGGACTCTTAATTGGTCCAGGTGAGACATCACTTTAAAGCCTCAAAAGCAGAGATGGGAAGGGCTGATTAGGCTCTGGCCTTAGGGCTGTGAGCAGTATGTGGATCTGCAGTCTGTTTGGAGAAGCTGGGATAAAGGACCTTAGACAGAACTGCTGCTGTTGGATCCTGAGAGCTGGGAAAAGCTGTGATGTGAGGCAGTAAGGAAGACTGCTTGACATACAGTCTGCAAGATTGAGAGACACTGGTAAGTGAGTGAGGATTGCCTGGATTGTACAGCTAGCAAAATAAAAAGAGACACAGATTCTTCAGTGTGACCTGGGAGGAGAAAGAGACAGAGCTCCTGATCAGGACCTGGCTTGACTTGCAGTGTGGGTAACACAGGAAGCTGCCATTAGAGGATCAGTCTGTGTGACTTCAACAAATGTACAAGAGATACTGTTTTCTGCAAAAGGAGAGGATTTACAGAGGATACATTGCAGCTGGGAGATAGAGACTGGACTTAAAGGTACCACCCCTCTGTGTGAAAAGGTACTGTTTTACCTGCAGACCGAGAAGCGATCTCAGGGCTAGTCACGGTGTTCCTGCAAATAAGCAAGCCTGTTTATTTCGATTTTCCTTTCATGCTGAAAATAAGCTATTGTATGTTTGAAAACATTTTATTAAAAGGAATGATAAAAGTATATTGAGAGAGAGAGAGAGGAGGGGGCCCTGGGGCATTGACGGTAGTTCCACCCCTGTTGCGTGGGGCTCCCAGTTAAAGGGGCCTGGGAGGGGTGCAACAAATGGGGAGTTAATCCTCAATGCCCCCTGCCAAGTACAGAGAGCATGAAGGAAACTCATGATATAGGCCTGGTGCTGCTCCTTAGAGTGAAGTGTTGGTGACTGAACATGACTGGACTGTGTTGTGCATAAATACACTGCACCAGCATCAATAACGCTTGTTGATAGCTTCAACTATGTAATTGATGTAGGTTTCATTCAGAGGTAATAATAATCCTGATTACTGGGATTATTGCTGCTTAATCTGCATTGGACTCTGTTACAGTTAGTAACATTTGCTGGTTGGATCTATTGATCCCTGTGGTTTGCTGGACACTTTGGTGGCTGTAAGCTGGGTTGATTCTGCTCCTGCTATCAGGGAAATACAAAGAACCAGATAGTCCTACTGGGTAGGGTTGAACTAGGTTCTTCTCAAGCCCAACACAAACATTAGGTCATCACAATGGCTGTATGGCTGTATCTTTAATAGTTTATATGTTTTGAGAATATTAGTGTCCATTTTTGGCCACTTAAATTGGTGAGAGGTATGATACTATAACTGCATAATAAAATTAATTGAAATTATAGGACATTGAAATAATTTGCATAAATTTAAAATTTGTTGTTGGCCCCTCCGCCATTGAATGAGCTTAGCAGCGCATAGAACGGAGATTAGTAGAGACAGTTTTATTGAATAGTTTGCCCAGCCTTATAGTTCAAAGTAAAGGTTATAGGGCTAAGGGTAAGCATACATTCCAAAGGAATTACCAATATGCATAGTAATGAACTGCTAATATATATTTTTGAGTGGCAATGGTATACCAAAGAAGAAACTCCCATACAAGCCCCCATGTCTATCCATGTCTGGGTACTTATGGTATTGTAGAAAAAAATTATAAGTAGCAAGTTTGACTCTGATACCATAATTTAAATACTTGAGCTATGCATTATGTAACTTTTTGAAATTATCTACAATAGTAGTCTGTATTACTCCAGAGTAAAAGCATGAGCTTGATTCAGCACAATGTACTATTTTATGCTGTGGAATGTATCACTGACAATACATTCACAACATAGGCTACTATGCTAATCCCTCTATCGCAAAATTACAGCAGGTTTAAGAACAAAGTAAAAGTACCTAGCTATGTTAATCACCCATCCCTGAAACACTGCAAGAGTACTGCTACGAGTGACTGCAAACTTTCCCATTGATTTTTGCACTGATAAAAGACTACAAGTTACTCTGTTAAAGTTTGAAGAAGCTGAAGAAAATATTTCAGGTACCAATCACCACTCGCATATGATATTGTATTATTATGCCTGTTTCATTATACAACATCAAGGGTAACACACATCTCAGTACTCAAAGGATTAATACATATTAGGAAACTCACGTGGACTAGGAACAAATGCTCTAATGCATTGTCTATCACATATAATAGTGCGAATTGTCGCCATGCTTGTGAGCCTCGCATAGTGAGGCGAGCTGTTGAAGCACAGAAGTCTTCTTAGCTCGGAGCACTTAGACGATGTGCGTCGAAGGTGCTCATTGGCTGCGAGCCTCGCATAGCGAGGCGAGCATTTAAGGCATTGAAACATGTGCTGAAGGTGCTCATGTGAGCCTCGCAAAGTGAGGTGAGGCATTGAGGCATTTAAGAACGCGGGACTTAGAAAAAAAAATGATGAGACACTGGACTTAGAAAAAAAAAATTAAGCTAACAGGTGATTCGCCCAAATCGAAAAACACACATGAATGAAAATGAATTACCAAAAAAACATCACACACAGCACGGGGGGACAGCGAGGACATCTGGAAGTGAGGCTGCAAGCAAATTTAAGTTGAATTTGCAGTGTTTTTGCCCTTGAAAATTGCCTAAGAGAGAAAAAAATGGCGGCCCAAAAAAATGAAAATGAGGTTACACGAATATGAACCGCGCAAAACACTGCCAGCCGCATACCACTTTGACCCAGGGTCATTCGAGGTACAAAATATACTATTGCAAAGGACGGAAAATGCTCGCGTGATGCGTAACACATAGACAAATTATGCCATTTTACAACACTCTCTTACAACTAATAATATTACGAATCTAAAATGGCGTTTTACACAAATAAACCAACGGATTGCCCTCGCCCCCGTAGACTATTTATGCTGCACAATTGGCACATTGATGACACTGTCGCCTCAGAGCAGCAACAGTCCAACTGTACATTGTATGCTGAAGGGAAATAAAAAGAGATTGTTAGCTCTTAAGGCTATTGATTGTTGGATATATTCATTAAAAATAGGAAAAGTATATTAATTTATTAAGTAACTAATTTATTAATTATTATTTTAAAAAATATAGATATATCTATCTGTCTTTGTGATGAGCGCTCACAATGAGCGCCAAAGGTCCTCAGAGTAGAAAAAGCTTTACATTGTTGTATCACACACCTAGCGTTAGAAGTAAGGAATAATTACCAGCTTTAGTATAAGGCTGAAAGGCTATCTATATTCGTTCTTTTCCTCACTCATTTGGACCCTACAGGTCTGAGTAGTGGATGGATTTGCTAAATGACCACATGATGGCGCTGGATTTCACTAAGCACAGGTTTATCCAGAGAATTAGCAGAAGACCATATATGGTATTCTTGAACGCATGGGTGTGTGAGGAATTCACTCTGCTGTGTTTTGAACCTTGACTCTGCTAGCAATAGCATCAGTGGCTAAGTCTCTTCAGCTGTGTCTGGTCAGGTTATTGTGGTTCCTGATCCCTTCAATAAAGCGTGTTCCTGTTTCACCTACAAAGTTGCCGAATTGGATTATTGCTGACCTAGGCGGCTGGTCTCCAAAATTTTGTGATACCTATATCATTACAGAATAATCTGGCCTTTTCATGGAGACCGCCGGGTCAGATTCTGCAATTGCCCAGCAGGTTGCTTTATTTGCAAGAACTGTGCAGACCCAGGCACAGACCATTCAAGTGCTGCAGGACCAGGTAGCTGAACTGCAAAATAAAGTTCAGTCAATTCACAGTGAGTATACCAGCTACAGGGCACGTGATGTTGCGGCTGCTACTGTTACACCTGCACAAGATGCCCGCTTGCCACTACCAGAAAAGTTTGGAGGAGATCGCAAAAGATTTAGGGGTTTCCTAAATCAATGCCGTTTGCACTTCATGATGTTACCTCGCCGATTTCCATCTGAAAGAGAGAAGGTGGGATTTATTTTCTCCCTATTCAAAGATGAAGCCCTGGCTTGGGGCTCCCCTCTTCTGGAACAGGACAGTCCAGTCTTGGGTAATCTAAATGACTTTCTTGAGGCCATGTGCCTAGTTTTTGATGACCCCAATCGATGTGCTACAGCAGAAGCCACTCTCCTTCATTTGCATCAAGGGAGGCGCTCTGTGGCTGAATATGCTGCTGAATTCAGACAGTGGGTTGCTGATACTACCTGGAACCAATCAGCCCAGAGGCTCCACTTCAGAAAAGGTCTCTCAGAAGCTATAAAAGATGAGCTAGCTCGTGTTGATCTTCCTACTGACTTTGATGCATTTGTGCGTTTGGCTATCCGTATTGATCGGAGACTTTCTGAAAGAAGATTGGAAAGACAGGGCTCTTTTAGACCAAGTGCTACTCCTACTTCCTATTCAAGAATTTCTACTCTGACCCCACAAACACCTACAGACTCTGAGCCTGAGGCCATGCAGGTAAATCTAATAAGAGGGCCATTATCCAACGAAGAAAAACAGTGGTGACGCACTCACAATTTATGCCTGTATTGTGGTAGTGCAGGGCACTATGACATCAATTGCCCTAGCAAATCCAAAAGAACAATAGCTATGGCTGCTGAGGGTGCACAGATTCGACACCAATCCCAAATTTCAGATCAACTGAATTCTGTCACACAACCTTTGTTTTCTCTGGCTCATGGTGAAGAGGGTATGTTGACTCAACATCCTCATTTTGTGGTGCCTATCACTTTGCAATGTGGTGATAGTAAAATTTCAACTACAGCTATGATAGATTCTGGAGCAGGCGGAAACTTTATGGACATAAAATTTGCAGCAGGAAATGGAATTCAGTATATCCCTAATTCTTCACCTGTGTTAATGGAGACAGTGAACGGTTCTCCACTTACGTCGGGCCCGGTTACACATGAGACTGTGCCCTTAAAGTTGACTCTGGAAGTGAATCACCATGAGACTATATCTTTCCACCTAATTTCCTCAACACAGTTTCCAGTGATTTTGGGTGTACCTTGGCTTCCTCTGCATAACCCACAGATTGATTGGAAAATCAGAACTTTGTCCTTTCCTTCAGAACACTACTTAATGAATTGTCAACCCTCTAAGGTAACACCTGTTGCCACAACAATTAATGAAATGGTTGCTACAAACTTGACTAAGCTTCCTCTACAATATCGGGATTTTGAAGATATCTGTGATAAGAAGAATGTTGATCAGCTTCCACCCCACAGGCCTTATGATTGCTCAGTAGAGCTATTACCTGGGGCTGCTATCCCATTTGGCCGTATATATTCCCTTTCTGAGCCTGAATTGAAAGCTCTTCGTGAATACATACAAGAAAATCTTGCCAAAGGCTTTATTCAACCGTCTACTTCTCCAGATGGAGCTCCTACATTCTTTGTAGAAAAGAAAGATGGCAGCCTACGGCCATGCGTTGACTACAGGGACATTATATAAACATCACTGTTAAAAACCGCTACTCCTTGCCTCTCATTCCTGAACTTCTGGAGAGACTTCGCTCAGCTAAAATATTTACGAAGCTTGATCTTCAGGGGGCATATAATCTGGTTCGCATAAGACCAAATGATGAATGGAAAACAGCTTTCAGAACCAGGTACGGGCATTACGAATATCTAGTAATGCCATTTGGGCTTTGTAATGCCCCTGCAACTTTCCAGCATCTTATCAATGATGTTCTACGAGATCTCCTGGGTTTGTTGTGGCATATTTGGATGATCTATTAATATTTTCTGATAATCTTGAAAACCACAGAAAACAGGTCCGTATAGTTCTGGAGCGCCTTCGTACCCACCACCTATACATTAAACTGGAAAAATGTGAGTTTGAACAAACAGAAATGTATTTCCTGGGGTATGTAATAACTCCTAAAGGTTTAAGTATGGACGCAAGTAAAATTAAAGCTGTGCTGGACTGGCCCATCCCCAAGAATGAAAAAGATATTCAGAGATTTGTGGGGTTTGCCAATTTTTACAGGCGTTTCATTAAGAATTTCTCTGCCGTTATAAGACAGATCACTGAACTTACACGTAAGGGGACTCCTTTTCAGTGGTCTGATAAGGCTGATACCGCATTTTCCTGATTAAAGACTCTGTTTACATCTGCCCCCGTCCTGGTACATCCTCAGTCAGAATTACCATTTATTGTGGAAGTTGATGCTTCTGATTCAGCTGTTGGTGCTATACTGTCTCAAAGCACTGGACCTAAGATGCTGTTACATCCGTGTGCCTTCTATTCCCGCCAGATGGTGCCAGCAGAAAGAAAATATGACATAGGGAATAAAGAACTATTGGCTATAAAAGCTGCCTTCACCGAATTGAGACATCTCTTGGAGGGAGCTACCCATCCAATTACTGCCCTCACAGATCACAAATATCTGGAATGTATCCGATCAGCTAAGAGACTGTCAGCCAGACAAGCACGCTGGTCCCTATTCTTCTCGAGGTTTAAATTTTTGGTTACATACCGTCCTGGCTCCAAGAATGGTAAGGCGGACGCCTTGTCTAGAATAGCTGACCCCCTCCATACTACCGTAACCAAGACCACCATCTTGCCGTAGGATATATTTATAGGAGTTACATTTCCTACTGATCTGATGTCTCGCATTAAAAAGGGCTACGCTGAAGACCCAGTTCTTCGTGATCCTCCTTGTGATCTCCCCATGACAATGCTTAATGGGTTTTGGATTTTTCAACAACGTCTGTTTGCTCCGGAGTCAGTGCGACTGGATCTTTTACGTCTCTACCATGACTCAAAACCAGCAGGTCATCTAGGAATCTGAAAGACACAAGAGCTTCTTGCCCGATCCTTTTGGTGGCCCAAGTATTATGAGGATGTTAAGAAGTATGTGTCCTCTTGTGATGTATGTGCCAGACATAAGACTCCTCGCTCATCCCCTGTTGGCTTGCTTCAGCCTCTTCCAATTCCTCATCGTCCCTGGGGATCTATATCCATGGACTTTATTGTGGAACTACCTCCCTCTAAGGAACACACTACCATTCTTGTTGTTGTGCACAGGTTAACTAAGATGGGTCATTTCATACCAGCTCGTGGTCTCCCTTCAGCTAAACAGATGGCTGATCTGGTTATTCAGGAAATATTTTGCTTGCATGGAGTGCCTGATGAAGTAGTTTCTGACAGGGGAGTGCAGTTTAAATCTCGTATTAATGTAAATCTGTCATCAGCTTTTCATCCACAAAGTAATGGACAGACTGAGCAAACCAACCAGACTTTGGAGCAATATTTGCAGTGCTATATTAGTTACCTGCAGGATGACTGGCTGGATTTTCTACCCACGGCGGAGTTTGCCTATAACAATGCCCAACACTGCTCCACTTCTTTGAGCCCATTTTTTGCCAACTATGGTTACCATCCAACCTTTCTAGTGAGTCTCCCAATTACTACTTCCATTCCTGCAGTCACTGATCGGCTAACCACCTTACGAGATTCCCAAGACCTGTTGAAGGAGACTCTTCCGAAGGCTCAGGAATGTTACAAGAGAGCTGCTGATAGGCATAGAACGGAGGTCCCAGTTTATCATGTTGGTGACAAGGTTTGGCTGTCAACAAGGAATCTTAAGCTTAGGGTTCCTTCTCATAAATTGGGTCAGAGGTTCATGGGACCATTTGAGATCATCGCTCAGATCAATGCTGTCACTTTTCGTTTGCAACTTCCAGATTCCATGAAAATACATCCGGTGTTTAATGTTGCACTGCTGAAACCTTTCCATGCAAACACTTTCCCTGGCCGAGCCCTGCCTGCCCCACCTCCAGTCCTCTGGGATGGTTAGGATGAATACGAGGTGGAGAAAATTCTGGACTCCAGGATCTTCCGCAACAAGCTTCAGTATCTGGTGCTTTGGAAAGGCTATGGTGGGGAGGATAGTTCGTGGGAACCAGCAGACAATATTCACGCTCCTGACCTTCTTCGGTCTTTCCATGTGCAGTACCCTGCTAAACCGGGTAATAGGGCATCCAGAGGCTGCACCTATAGAGGCGGGGGTAATGTGAGGAATTGACTCTGCTGGGTTTTGAACCCTAGTCCCCAGGCTGCTGATCCTCTCCCCTACCACTGCACCAGCCTGCCTTTGTGAAATTCCTGGAGATCTGATAACCTTAACTCTGCTAGCAATAGCATCAGTGACGAAGTTTCTTCAGCTGTGTCTGGTCAGGTGCCTGGTCCTTGGCCTATATAAGGCACTTCCTGTCAATGTACCTTGCCAGATTATTGTGTTTCCTGATCCCTTCAATAAAGCTTGTTCCTGTTTCACCTACAAAGTTGCCGAATTGGATTATTGCTGACCTAGGCTGCTGGTCTCCAAAACCTTGTGATACCTATATCATTACAGGGTGTGTGTGTAACTTTGAGAACCGGATATGTCTAGTTTTACATGTGGTTTAAGGAATCCTTTGTGTGGACAGCTGACCAGTGAGGGGACTTTGTGAAGGACATGTGACCTAATTTACCAATGAGAGCTAGGATATGAGTATGCGGGTGGGATTTAAATATAGAGGATATAGGTAGCATACCAAGTAGTTTTCTGTCTCTTCTGCTGCTGGCTCTGTTACAATCTACAACTCTCTGGAGCTCTTCTATCTTCACTAAACTGTGGAGGCCTGGTAAAGTATTATACTTCACACACACACATGGACATAATTGGTAGCGATTAGAATGCCTTTCTGCTAAGTTAAGAGATGTTGTTTCCATAGTATTATCATATATTATTAATGTATTTGTATTAAGGATTGTGTTCTAATAAATGCAAATTTTGTAACTATAAATCTGTAACGCCTCTTGAATATATTTATTTATTTGTTTTTCCATAGAAGGCAAGGATCTCAGGATGAGATTAGAATAATTATTATAATCATAATTAATATGATTAGGAATAATAATATTGTAATTAATTAATTTAACCATTTTTATAACAATTGTGTGGCAAACAGCATTGCCATGGCTTCAAATTTTATTGCCCCATCATTTTTGACGGGCAAGTTGGTAGTATACAGTATATATGTATATATATGTATATATATATATATATATATATATATATATATATATATATGTATAAAACACATTTATATTTACTACATTTCAAAAAATATAAATGCATTAAAAAAATTATATATTTATAAATATATAAATATAATGGTTCCTTGCCGCAGTTACTGCACTTGTTCTCACTCATTATAATAATCATGACATTCTCATTTTCTATTGGTTCTTAGAGCCATTTCTCAGCCGTAAGACTTGGGTTGGTGTAATATACTGAGTGAACACATACTTCCTACACTGAAATCTCTTGCGGGCAAGTCAGGATTTACAGATGTGGGCTTAGTGCCATAATATTGCAAGTGAAAAGATTGAAAAAAAATGTGTAACATAGGGAAAGAAACCTCCCACAGCAGATTTTAGGGTATATCTCAAATTACACCACTCAATTAGCATGGGGGCCTTTGTTACTGAGCGTGATAGAGTGCAGCAGGCACAACAAGGGGCCTTATTCTATTGCCCAATTCATACATTTATATACACTTAAAACAGCTCCTCAAATTGCCACAGATTCTATTAGCTACTTGCAATTCAATTACGAGTTACCTGTCCACTATCACTCGGGGCCAGCCAAACCCGCAAAACTGGCCTTAGAACTTTATTGGTTTTAGCACAGCTCAAAAATTACAAGTTCTAAATAATTAAAGTTACACAAAATCATTAATCTATTAGACCCATAGCTCTAGCTCGCAAATAAAGTCAAACCCACAACTGAAAAAAAGTATTACGTTTCTATTAAAAAAAATGATGAGTACTTAATAGGACTCACAAGGGCTTTTTCAAACACTTATTAAAGCTCTCAATCCCACAAATATGCAAATAAAAAATATTATTTTACAATGTTATTTCTGAGTAATATTGATCTTGGCACTCAAAGAGTTAATACATATCATGAAACCCACATGAACTAAAACAGATGAACTAATGCATTTTATAGAGGGCTAGATTGCTTGATTGTGAGCCCCAAATATTATGGCAAATACTACTATCGGCACAAATGAATTCTTAGCCTCCGATTGCAAATTATATGTAACCACCATGTTTTACTGATGACATTCTCATTTACTATTGGCTGTGTCTAAGAAGTCAATTATGGGCTTGCTTAAATATTGCCAGATCATATGATTATGTCCCCTGAAATCTGCGAGCTGGAGTCAACAGAATACATCTAAACATGTATAGAAATAACACCAGCAGACAAATGCTTGTGCCATTTGCGGGATATTTATAAAAATTAAGGTATTAAATATTTCTTAACCTTAATGAGTCTGAAATCCTATGTCAGCTCTATTAGATAATTGCCACTGGTTTTACTGTTTTTGCAACAGTTAATATATATGTATGTAATGGCTTTGGCCTTTAAACTATAAAAGAGATCCAAACTACTAAAAATGTCAAAGGATAATGTATTCCTTTGTGTTCCCTATTCTGTGCTGCTTTTAAAGAGATTGCATAATCTCATAAATATTCAAAGAAGGTAAAGATATAAAAATGGAAGTTAACTTAATGTTATTTCAAGCTGAAAGTAGCACAACTAGGTACAGAACTGAATCCTATTACAAGAACAACAAAAAAGATAATAGCTGTCTGAGATGTCTCTCTATTCTTGACCTATAATTGAAAGATTCAAGATGCATAGTTCTTATGAGAAATCAAAGGGCTGATTCACTTATCTTCAAGTGAAAAAGCTTTTTTCAAGCATTACTGTATATTATAAGCACAATGTTGTCACTGTGAAATTCATAGCCTACGTAAAGTGCTGGGAGTAGACTGATAGAGTGGAGATGACCAGCTGTGCTCAAGAGAGAGGTGAAAAGCCTCAAAATAATACTTACTAGAATCCCTTAGGATCCCTTTGTACAGCTGATTTTTCTGACCTTAGGAATGCTTGTCTCTCTCTGTACCAAACCTCACAGTTCTTTTGAAGAAAAAAATGCCATTTTATAAAGTTCAGTAGCTTACACAAAGATTGCGATGAACCAATTCTAGTCTTGCGTCTCATGTTTCCTTTCAAAGCTGCTTCTTTGTTTGATGTTACAGAAGAACCACCCACTGTGATGGTACATTTCTGTGCTCTAGACCGTAAAACCCAGGAAATTAAGGCAAAAAAGTAAATTCTATCTGCCTGATTGGAAAAATATAAGGTAACAATTTTCTAGACACAATGATGGTGTTGTAAGCATTTGTCTAGGAGCAAAGCTTTATTATAGACTAAATTATGTACTACTGTCAGGAAAAAAAGACCCAGTGGAAGTAGCCATATTGTAATTTACTAGTATATTTAATGGTAAACACTTTGTTCCAGACAAGACAATTCATGTAAAAGTCATATTAAGTCATAGGAAAGTCATGACAGTGGCCTGCATTTATCAAGTGCTAGTGGAAATTACTGCAGGATACAGCAGTGATAGTATTATTTTAGTCATGTTAATGTAATTCTCACCACAGAGTAAATTCTCACTCTTTACCTCTTTCAAGTACTTGAAAAAATTATAGTCACCTCACGGTCATCTGTTACACTCTGCACAAACAGTGCCTAATAACAATACATGAAAATATAGTACAAAACAATTCTTTATATCTGAGTTTCATTATCTACAAATATATGTTATTACAATTCAGTTTGACATTTGCATTACATATATTTTTCCTTCATGATTTCTTATATTAGTTTTACATTCCAATACTCTGTAGCTATAAATAATAGGTATTCATGTGAATGTGAAAATAGTAGCTTAAGTTTGATGCTGTAATAAAAAGTTACTTTTTCAATAGCAAAGCTTTTGAGTTGTAATCACTATTAAGAAAAATTAAGATGACGACTACCACAGAATGCGCCACTATATTTATAGCTTTTCACTATTCCTTATTTATAGTATAGTTTTTCCTATTCTGTTTATGTGTATTGATTTATTGATTTTTCTGTTTAGTATATGTGAATAAGTTGGCACCTGATAGTATTAGTTTAACATAGGACACAAATTCTACTTGTAAATTACATGGGGCCTCATTCTATTAGCGGCCGCAACCGTTGCGGGGCCGCAAGGACCGGCCGCAAGCTATTCGGCTATTCTATTCCCCTCCGGCCGGGGATTCCGGCAGGCTTGCGGCCGGTGCCTTGCTATCTCTTGCGGCCGCTCGCGCCGGAGGAAATCCTTTGATCTTAAACTGCCGCAAGGAAATCGGCCGTAAGAAATTCCTATTTGCAATTCAATTGCTCCGGGAACCCTCTCTGCAAGGCTAAAAGCGAGCCGCAGCTTACTTGCAGGAAAGAGGTCCCGCTAGCACCAATTAAGCACATAAAATAGCCCAAATAAAGCCATCCTGCACTTTGCAGAGTCTATAAAGTGATATTCGGTGTTAGCAAAAATAGCACATAATTACCCTATACTCAAATCCGTAAAATATATTTTTTTTAATATCCGTAAAATATCCATGTAAAAAGTCCAGAGGGCTTGAGCACCTCAGACCCGCCCACGCCGCAGCCGGAAAATAAACAGTTAATTTGAACTCGGGTTTGGGCTGATGTGCAAGCTTGAGAGTGGGTTACTTTTAATCCTCATGTCCCCCAATATGATCCCTAGCATTTACAGAGCTGTACAGTGCAGGCTTGAATTTATTTTTGCGTTTTTAGATTTCTGAGCTTACGGCCGGTTCCAAGATATGCGGCCGGCCGTAAGAGGAGATCCTTGCGGGCCGTATAATAGAATCGCGAGTTAACATAACCCCCGCAAGGAATCGCAGCCTTACGGCCGATTTACGGCCGGTAATAGAATGAGGCCCATGGAGTCCTCACTGAGTCTCAATTTATATCTGTGAAGTGTAATAATATAGGCTAAGTGCCAATATTCTTGATTAAACAAAGATGGAGAATAGATAAATCCTATAAAGTGCAAAAAATATATATAAAGTGAGCTAGTGATAAAGTGCTTGCCATATATATTGATAAAGAGATCTCTTGTATTTATATAATCATAATAATGTGCATTAATATCAAAAATATTGAAATTTAGAGAGTGAATTCATATTGTAAATTTCATTCTATTGATGTCCTTACGTATATATTATTAATGCCCAATTTGCATTAATAATGTATTTGGGAGTCGCTTGAATGCTGGAACATAGACTGCTCTAGATATTCCTTCCACAGAGCCTAAACTTCATTTGGGCCTCCTATTCAATTTCTCACTTAGTGCATATCCATTATTTTCATAAGCTTCAATGTAAAAAAAAAATGTTGTAATTGTCTATATAAAGTTGTGATGTTATATTTATAATCACATATATAGTGATGATGATTTTTCAATATGAGTTACTAAAAGAAAGTGTTATATAGAAGAGGTGGCTCAATAGAAAGTGAATATTAATGTTGCTATTACAATGAAAGTTGATTTGATAATGTATTAAGATCCCAAATAACCGAAAAATAAATATTTAATAACAATGATGTGATAAAATGGGAATAATATCAAGGAAAAGTGGAATTCAAAAATACTGTACCCTTTACTGTACATTATCAGGTTTCAGAAAATGCATCTATTACTTAGATGAAGGGATTAATATGCTCTGTGATCATATGCAAGGAGCATATAACAATACTAATAAAAACATACAAATCAACTTGAAGACCAATAATTCTAAATTACACCAATAAAGACAATGGAAAATACCCCTCACACAATATAGTCATGTAGCTTAAATGACCTTTGATATTATATATAAAATAACTGTACCATGCACTGTATAACACTTCTAAGATTGATTTTTCGAGTATAATGAAATTATCTTGCATATAATAATAATTTTTATTACAGTACTGTTGAAATTTACTAATGCCATATTCCCACCATTACATTGAGTATCAACGATTTCTTTTAAATTGTTTTTTGGTATTTTGCTTTTAACACAGGTTTCCATAGCAATCCATTCCTATAAATAGAGTATCCATAGGAGAGACGGTAACCCCTGATGAAAAATAGAATCATGCAACTGGTTAGACACACGCCGATGATGTCATTAGACGGTGTCTAGGCGGCATCACACTTTGGGAAGTAGACTGGCTGATCTTATAGGTAATACACCCTAGTACTATCTTGCTGTTCAGCCTGTAACCTGTTATTTGTGAGATAGAAACAAATCAAGAAATAGCAATTCTATTCTATTTTAAGAAATTAACAGCACTAAGGGCCTCATTCTATTATCGTCCGTAAATCGTCCGTAAGGCTGCGATTCCTTGCGAGGGTTCAGTTAACTCGCGATTCTATTATACGGCCCCGCAAGGATCTCCTTTTACGGCCGGCCGCATATCTTGGAACCGGCCGTAAACTGTGAAATATAAAAACGCAAAAATAAATTCAAGCCTGCACTGTACAGCTCTGTAAATGCTAGGGATCATATTGGGGGACATGAGGATTAAAAGGAACCCACTCTCAAGCTTGCACATCTGCCCAAACCCGAGTTCAAATTAACTGTTTATTTTCCGGCTGCGGCGTGGGCGTGTCTGAGGTGCTCCAAGCACTCTGGACTTTTTACATGGATATTTTACGGATATTAAAAATGAAATATTTTACGGATTTGAGTACAGGATAATTATGTGCTATTTATTCTAACACCTAAAATCCCTTTATAGTCTTCTCAAAGTGCAGGATGGCTTTATTTGAGCTATTTTATGTGCTTAATTGGTGCTAGCGAGACCTTTTTCCTGCAAGTAACTGCGGCTCGTTTTTAGCCTTGCAGAGAGGTTTCCCGGAGCAATTGAATTGCAAATCTCTTGCGGCCGTTTTAGATCAAAGGCTTTCCTCCGGCGCGATCGGCCGCAAGAGATAGCAAGGCACCGGCCGCAAGCCTGCCGGAGCCTACGGCCGTAAGGGAATAGAATAGCAGAATAGCTTGCGGCCGGTCCTTGCGGCCCCGCAGCGGCTGCGGCCGATAATAGAATGAGGCCCTCAGTGAGAAATTGAATAGGAGGCCCAAATGAAATTTAGGCTCTGTGGAAGGAATATCTAGAGCAGTCTATGTTCCAGCATTCAAGCGACTTCCAAAAACATTATTAATGCAAATTGGGCATTAACAATATATACATAAGGACGTCAATCGAATGAGATTTACAATATGAATTCACTCTCTGAATTTCAATATTTGTGATATTAAAGCACATAGCACTTTATTATGATAATATAAATACAAGAGATCTATTTATCAATATATATGGCAAGCACTTTTTCACTAGCTCAATTTATATATAATTTTTGCACTTTATAGGATTTATCTATTCTCCATCTTTGTCTAATCAAGAATATTGGCACTTAGCACTTTGTCTAGGTTTTTAGGATTTGATTATTATTTTAATTGGAACAATAATATAGGTTACGTTTTAAAGTATTTCTCTCCAAAAGGAGATTAGGTACAAGGGTGTGCACCACAAGTAAGGAATTCCTTTGGTCTTCTCTTTTGTGACATTATATTGTTACTAAAATAAAGCCTGGATAATAATGCTTGCAAAGTGAGAAAACAGTTATAATGTGTGTGGTATTTAAATGGTTTTGCTTCCCCTTGTGAATACATATACTAACACACATAATTTCCCTACAAGTAGTGACTAAGCATATATTGTGATCTTTATTGCAGCACTATATTATAATATATTATTTAATATATTAAACATAAGGGGAAACTTTGGATGGGTTAAAATCTTAAATATATAAAAAGAATAAGTGAGATTTGGTTGGGGGGATAAATATAACAATAATGACCTAACTAACTAAGCCCACCATAGCTCCTACTAGCCCATGTGGGCTAGGGCAGGGCATCATTCTGCCTAACTAGCGCTATCTAATAGTTAGGCACAATGACTAACCTCTACAAAAAATAAAACTCCCCCATGTTCCTGCTAAAGTGTTACTACTAGCAGTGGCAGTACTAGAGAGGGTCCAAGTGCAATATATATATATATATACATATTGTGCATTCCCACACTTTTATCTCCAGTTTTTATCTCTAGTTGTATTGCCAGTTTTTAACTCAAAATGTTTACTCTACTTTTTATCTTGACTTTTATCCCCACTTTTAAAAAAGTGCTGCTACAAAGCAGAGTTTAAAATTGGCGATAACAAGTAGAGTTACTCTTTGTCAGCCCATGTTAGATGTCATCGCTGACTTCTTTTCATCATCATTTGTTATATAGCTAGAGAATGGAGAGCCCCAGTGCAAGAAAAACGTTTGGGGCCCACCCTAAAGGGAGGGTTGAAACATTTCTTTTACGCATAGTCCACCTGTTCCATACTGTCACCTATTGGAGCTACTGTAGAAATATATATATAACATATATTGGTATTTGTACATCATTTTTATTAGACTTTATTAGATATGTGCCTTAAAATCATGTTCTTAATCTCAAGTCACCTTTGTCCACATACACAGTCAATTATGCCAACTATGTCTGATTATGTATGATTCTACTTCTTTCCATTTGACAAAATAACTATCCACATATATTTCATATCAAAAATATATATATATTTGTTCTATATATAGATGGGCTATTCTCATTGTTTTTTTATATCTCAATATGATAGGCCTTACCTTTGATAAAAATGAAAAGGAGATACATCCTGTTTACCTAACCCAGTATTTAAAATAGAAAGCACATAGAGTATTAGCCCATCTGTATTAAAGACCTGTTAATATAATCTAAAAGCTCATATATTCTTTACAGATCTTCCTATTTGCATTTTGAATATCAGGATGGGTGTAGAACAAAACAAACAAAAAAACTGGGAAGAACATTGAGATCAGGAACCAGACAAGGAGCAGAACAAAACACAACTAGGTACCAAAATAGTTAGCATCTGCAGTCAGTACAGGAAGAGAGTACCAGTGAGAGCTGCAGATGTTCTTTGATCACCCCATTCTCTTGGAGTAGACCAACAGAATAGCCTGACCTGACTACTATGTGCATATTTCTAAGACTTCACTGTAGTTCATACTATAGGAGTAATAAAATATTTACTACAAAGAAAGAACCCTTGCTGACCATTGCCGGATTACCCATTAGACAGGGGCGCTTTCCTGTTAGCGACGCCTTTTTTTTAGCTTACAAAAATTACTTTTTTGGGAAATATAGTATAAAGTGGTCACTGTTGCCTCCCTCCTTCATTACATGTTTTTCTTGCTGAATGTAGAGAAAGGTCAGAAAATGCACCAGTTAAACAGAAGCAGCATAAGTAGGTTTTTATAATGTTTGTCTCCCACTAATTTTTTTTTGCAAGGAAATATTGGTAGAAAGTAGCTCCAAAGTAGTATTTATTCTTGGAGGTAGGTTATTTTCTTGCTGTCCTTCCATAGAAAAATATAAATAATTATTAAATGAATTTAATAAGCAAGTAATAACTTGGTGTGTGTATGAGTAGCCATGGTGTAAATATGGCTGTTATGGGGAAATGTCTGTGATTTTATCACTCAGCAAGAGAGTGATGTACATGCACAGAAATGGGAAGAATGGGTGAGTGCATATCATGCGCACGTGCCCGCAGGGGCTCCAAAAAAGTAGATCTGGCACTGTTGCTGACTAATGGTCATGCAATAAATTACAACAATTTTAATTACTGTTATTTAGTCTGTATAATTGCTTTGATTAACTATTTTTAAACAACATTTGTCTTCTAATTGAGTGACAAAATATTAAATGAAATCACATTGATGTTCAAAGTGTTATTTCATGCTTGTATTGCATGAGAAATGAGCACTACTTTTTCAATTGAAGGTCATTAAAATAATATTGGTGTTTGTCATTTAAAGGTAAAAGGCAGCCTTTCTGATCCACCCACAAAAATAGATTGAATAGTTTTATTAAAGAGAGATCAGTGCATAGAATTACTGCTAAGCGGCCCTCATTTAATTGCGATTTGGCCAATTGAATAGGGCTCTAAATAAGAACATAGCATTTTTTTTTTTTAAAGAAGTTTTTAGTTAGTGAAAACCTTGCGTTTGGATAGATGTTTACTAACTAAAAACGTATTAAAAAAAAAAAAAAAATATGTGCTTATTTAGAGCCCTATTGAATTGGCCGAATCGCAATTGAATGAGGGCCCTAGTCACTTTTTTGGACCTGACAGTGCTGAATACAATAAACTCAATGTATCAGGGGCTTATCAGTAATTAAGCACAATGATCTACCATTAAAAAGATAAGAATGCTAGTTTACACTAAGAAAAAGCAATATTTTAATAACATTCAAATGATAAAATAATTGTTATTACCTATAGTTTTAAACTATACCGTTTTTTTAACACCTGCAATTTTTTAATTTGCACATACCAATTAATATTCCACCTTGTATTTCAGATTGTAGAAATGCTGTTGACACTATCCATTTGAACTAAAGTGCTAAATTGCACAAATATATTCTTCTTTTTGCACTTTCAAATAAATTGTAAACTTTTATATTCACACCCAGAATCCACTGAGCTCCAAATGTAATTGTGAAAATGAAGTCAATGTCTGTAGCCCATATTTTTAAGATATACTTGTACAATTTTATTTGAATATGGTGACATTAAAAAGGACACTGAAAGGAATATGACACAGGAAAGATGCCTAGTTGAAGTATACTATTTAACTAGCACCTTATTTAAGGATATAGAAGTTTTAGGAGAGATTTATAGAAATGTAATAATTATATGGAGGTTCAAAAAAAGAGCATGGGAATTTTCTCTTGAGTGGATCAGGAGTTCTACAGCTTTTGTTTTCTCTTTCCTAATGAATTAACTTGACTACTGTACAAGTTATCAAGTGTGCATCTTGTTTGGCAATCAGACATTTGCATTATGAGATTATTTTAGAAAACATTTAGGTTACAAAATAATTTTTTTAATTTACTAGGAAATCATACACTAGCTCTGGTCTGCCTCAGGTTCTTTGAACACAACTTCTATAATAATTTATACTCCATGCATAATAATTCTGCAGGTGGTAGTGACAAAAGATTAACAACCCACGCATGAAACAAATGTATGGAGAGACTAACTTTACAGATAAAGAACCTTAAAAACTTCATGATTATATACTTCCACTATAACATTTCATTCTTGTAGACAAGGTGGAGCTGAGTTATTCCGAGGAAACAAATTTTATCCTAGATTAAGCAAATCACTGTACTTATTCTGAAAAGGAAGATTTAGGGCTTCATTAACATTTCAATAAAGTAGCTATATATAGGAGAAACTAATTGTAGTAGGAACCTTTCATAACAATTACTAAGCATGAAATATGTTCTGCGTTGTATTCTTCTAATCCACAGATAAACTGTGGCAGTTCTAAACTTCTTTTATGGCAAGAGTTTGGCTGTTCAGTATTACATGCTACTGTCTACAACTGTATATTTCACTGCAATTACACGCATTTACAAATTTCCAAAGAGAATGCGCTATTGTCCTATGTCCTTTACTAAATTTACATTGAAATTCTATTTTTATTGGTTTCAGTCAAGTGTCACATTTAAATACTTGCTAAATCTTTAAAATACTTGCGCCTAATCGATTGTCTGAAACTGTAGACTAACAAGATTTTCATGGCAGTGCTCTTATTTTAGATGCCTGCAGGTATTTTAAAGCCTGTAAAACCTCCAAGAATCAAAAGTTAGGTATGAGTAGAATATGTTGTAATGCAAACTAGCACACAATTATTATATTAATATATCTAGAGGATTTTGAAATACCGTACTTCCATTCCACAGATGCACTACTAATAGCAACATAAAGAGCAACGTATCAGTAACAAAAACAGACTGACATTTTTCTGGTAGATGGTTTAAAGGACTACAAAAGTTGTCATATGTGCTCTACACCATCAATTGGAGGTTGTAAAATCATATGAATTTTTTTTCACATTTTTAAAATTGACCAATTCTGATTTTAGTTTAGCCCCTGAAGCCGTCCCACAAGAACCTGCATAAATAATCAGAGACTGTAACTGTTACACATTATATTATAGATTTATACTACATACCTTTAAAGGTATTTTTTTTTCATTGGTAAGTCATGGGTTTGATTCCCTTGCCTTCAACTTGTTTTTTGTTTAACTTATGTACTTATTTATCACATATTATAATTGTCAAACTACGAGACGTTGTCATGCTTTGCGTGGTGCGTACGACTTAGGCGATGAGCGCCAAAGGTGCTCATTACTTGCGAGCCTCGCGTTGTGAGGCGAGCTATTAACTCGCAGCACTTAGTTGATGAGCGCCAAAGGTGCTCATTGCCTGTGACCCTCACCGAGCGAGGCGAGCCGTTAACTCGCAGCACTTAGGCGATGAGCGACGAAGGCACTCATTGCCTGCGAGCCTCATGATGTGAGGAGAGCCATTAACTCTCAGCACTTAGGCGATGAGCGTTTGCGAGACTCGCGTAGTGAGGTGAGCCATTAACTCGCAGCACTTAGGCGATGAGCGCCAAAGGCTCTCATTGCCTGCGAGGCGAGCCATTCACTCGCAGGACAGCACTTAGAGAAGCAAGCCGTTAAGGCACTAACACGCACAGCACTTTGGCGATGAGCGACGCAAGCTGTTAACTTGCAGCACTTAGAGCTGTCAAGGCACTAAAACTCGCAGCACAGCACTCATTGCCTGACTTATTAAATTGCCATTCACCAAATTAAATAGGGCTCTGTATAAGCATATAGCATCTTTTTTAAAACAAAGTTTTTACTTAATGAAGAGATTGCTTTTGCATACAAGTTCACTAACTAAACACTTCAGGAAAAATAAATATCCTATGTGCTTATATAGAGACATAATCAATTGCCCGATTCGCAATCAATAAAGCTTTGAGGCTGAAAGCAGTTGATGAACACGTGAATTAAGAAAATACGAGATGCAGGACTTTTTTTTTTTTTACAAGGTAGAAAATATACGAGGTTAACGAACTGCAAAAATCAAAGTACACGAAAAACACACAAAAAATAAAACAGAAACATCACACACAGCACGGGGGAACAGCCAGGACATCTGAAAGTGAGGTGGAACACGAACTTAAGTCGATTTTAAATAGTTTCGGCACTCGGAAATTGGCTAAGCGAGAAAATGGCGTACTAAAAAATTAAAACGAGGCTACACAACCCTGGAACGCACAACACAACGCCAAGCGCGTACCGCTTTCATACAGGAACTTACAAGGTACAAAATACACTACTACAAAGGACGCCAAATACTCGCAAACCGTGTAGCACATAGACAAACAACGATACTTTACACTCTTGAGTTGCACGTCACAACATTACGCATCTACAGTAGTGCTTTACACAAATACACCAACGGTTTTCCCTCGCGCACACAGCCTACTTCTAATGCACAGTTGGGACATTTTTAAAAAATCTCCACGGGCCAGCAAAAGTCCAACTGGACATTATATGCTGCAGGAAAATTAAAAAAAGATTGTTAGCTCTTCAGCCTATTAATTGATGGATATATTAATTACAAAGGTAAAGTATATTAATTAATTAAGCAACTAATTAATTTATTATTATTTACAAAAATAGAGACATATGTATCTGTCTTTGTGATGAGCAAAAGTACTCAGAGGAGAAAAGTACAGAGAAGAAAATGAAAAAAGATTGTTAGCTCTTCAGACTATTGATTGATGGATATATTAATTATAATTAGGTAAAGTATGTTAATTCATTAAGTAACTAATTAATTGATTAATAGTTACAAAAATATAGACATATGTATCAGTCTTTGTCATGAGCGCAGAGGCTGCTCAGAGGAGCAAAAGTACACCCGAGGAAAGGCTCGCAATGAGCGCCGAAGGCCCTCACAGTACAAAAACCTTTACAAAAAAAATAAATAAATAATCAAGTGGAAGTCATTGGTTTAGGACCAAGGTTTTACTAATGAAACCATTTTTTTAAATCACTACACCAACAAACTCTACTTTAAAATGTGAATACAAAAGTTAGACTTAAATTTCTTTCGCACTTCAGTTTCATAGATTTCATTATTTGAATTATATATTTATTGAATCATTTTGTAAACTAGTTGAAAATCTATCTATCTATCTATCTATATGTATATATATATATATATATATATATATATATATATATATATATATATATATTACAGTATATCAAATATTATTGCTTACTAATTGTTAAAACGTGATTTGTGATTATTACGTTTCATTCATTTATTTAGCTTGGCCTTAACTCTCTCCTGATGAAGAGAGTTAAGCAGAAATTAAACATAAAATATATATTTTTACTATCTTTTTATCTAGCAGGAATAAACTAATAGACAGCTTTCAAATATCAATGTTTGTTTCATAACATTTCAAATTACTATGATTAAAATATCACCTCTTTCATAAGAAAACTCATCATGAAAATGTCTTGTTTTCTCATTGTTGTAGCTCCTCAAAAAGGCCCTCATTCAATTGCAATTTGGTCAATTGAATAGGGCTCTAAATAAGCACATAACATATTTTTTTAAAGACGTTTTTAGTTAGTAAACATCTATCCAAAAGCAAGATTTTCACTAACTAAAAACATCTTTAAAAAAACACATGTTATGTGCTAATGTAGAGCCCTATTCAATTCGGTCAAATCGCAATTGAATGAGGCCCAAACTGTGGCTACTGCCTGAAACAAACTTGCCTACCACTGTGGTTTTCTGCACGTCTTAATATAATTTGAAAACTGTGGGAGGCTCTCCAGCCTCAACATGGTGGGAAAACCAACATTTTGCTTTGCAAGTTTTCTCAAAAAAATCTGGTTTTTATTATCATAAAGTGAAACTCTGCTTATACTGATTTTTACTAAGTTAAACATATTAAAATCCATATCATTTTAGTGACCTTTTAAGTCTACATGAGGTAAACAGCTACAATGCAAACAACAAGTAGCCCTCTCTTTTTGTCCCTCAATGGCTATAGATTGTGCAGAATAGATTCTTTATGTAATCAGAACCTAGTTGAATATTTGACAAGACTATTTATTTGCATGTTTTGCAGGAGAGGAGTAATAGTCTGCAAGTGGTGGAAAGAAGGATTTTCTGCATATAAGAGAATGCACTCTTCTCTTATAACCAGCTCTTTCATTTCGATCTTTTGTCCAGTTAATTGTTTTATCATCAATGGCACCTTGATTTGATAAAAGAACTTCTTCCATAGCAGTCAAATATTTTGACACTCAACAATGTCTCAATATGATATGATTGGTGCAGAAACTTTGTGGAGACATTCAATTATTCTGCAAAGCTTAATTAAACCGCCTCTTCAGTTCAACAGCAGTTTCAACAAGGAAAATACATGCAGCCCTCTGTCTGATAATGCAGAACACAAAAACAAACTGTATTTAATCTATTTTTAACCTTTGAGTGCTTTTAAAAAACAGTAAGCATGTTATTCTCTCTGTCCAGATCACCCTCATTAAAAATATTCTGAAAAATTTGAACTAAACATGATTACATATGGAGCAAACAAAATGTTAAGCAACTATCAACATTAATGGTGACATTTAGTATACAGTAAATCAATGGGCCCTATTTCTATTGCCCAATTCGTAAATGTATACACACTTAAAACTGCCTCTTAATATTGCCACATATTGTATTAGCACCTTGCATTCCGATTATGAGTCCCCCGCCCACAATCACTATGGGCCTGCCAAACCCGCAAAACCAGCCTAAGAACTCCATTGGTTTTAGCACAGCTTGAATTTTACAAGCTCTAGATAATTAAAGTTACACAAAATCACTATTCTATTGGACCTGTAGAGCTAGCTTGCAAATAAAGTCTAACCTGCATCTAAAGTACTAAATAGGACACGCAAGGGCTTTTCCGAATATTTATTAGAGTTTAACAGCAATTAAACACACAATACAGTACTTTAAAAGCACGGGAAGGCATAGAAAATACATTAGAATTAATTGCACAGCAGAGTAAAACTCACAAGTATGCAATTAAAAAAAAAAATTTAAATGTTATTTCTGAGTAATATCAATCACAGGACTCAAGGGCTTAATACATATCATGAAACCCACATGGACTAAAACTGATGATCTAATTCATGTAATAGAGTCCTAGACTGTTTGATTGCAAGCCCAATTGAAAATATTACTTACATAGTTACATAGTGCCTCATTCAATTGATATTTGGCCAATTGAATAGGGCTCTAAATAAGCACATAGCATATTTTTTTTAAAGAAGTTTTTAGTTAGTAAAAACCTTGCTTTTGGATAGATGTTTGCTAACTAAAAACTTCTTTAAAACAAATATGTTATGTGCTTATTTAGAGCCCTATTCAATTGGCCAAATTGCAATTGAATGAGGGCTATAGTATTTAAGGTTGAAAAAAGACTTTCAGTCCATCAAGTTCAACCTTTTAAGATCTCCTCTGATCTGCAATATGCGGATTAACTATTAATTAATTAGTTGTATATAAAAAAATAATAATAATAATCAATTCCCTCCTGATCCCAGACACCGGTGACCGGACTTCTCCCTGGATCAATACTGCCTCTCTAATTATCCATGATAACCCTGAATTCCCTTTTTAATTAGAAATAAATCCAGTCCCCTTTCAAAGTTATCTATCGAATCCGCTGTCACCACCTCCTCTGGTAGAGAATTCCACAGATTAACCATCCTTACTGTGAAGAACCCTTTTCTTTCTTTAAGGTGGAATCTTTTTACTTCTAACTTATTGGCACTAATTATTTTGTAGCCTCTGATTGCAGATTATGTGTAACTTCCATGTTTTACTGATGTCCTGATGACAGACTCATTTACTATTGGCTGTGTCTAAGAAGTAAATTACGGGCTTGCTTAAATATTGCCAGATCATATGATCACTCCCCCTGAAATCAGACTTAAAAAGGCAGGGTTAACAAGTTCAGCCTTGAAGTCGGAATTTCCAAGCTGGAGTAAAAAAAATAAATCTAAACATTTATTAAAAACACAAAAAACATTTGCAGACAAATTTGTGAGTTTGAGGCATTTGCGAGCAGCTAATATAATATGGTCCAATATGTGCTGCCTTGGAACTGCTCTGTACATTTTGTTCTATAATTATATGGCTGCACAAATTAGCCTTTCAACAATGTTATAATTAACCAGTAATTAACTAAAGCATTTGTTGAAATGTGACAAATATATGTGTATAGGTTTCTATCATGTAAAAACAACTATAGATTAATGTGCTGTAATCATTATTAGAGTTGTATGTGAAAAGTTCAATATGTAAGGAAGCAACTAAAAAAATATTCAGTAATTTTTCCATTTAGTCTCAGGTCTTGTATTTTGTTTTTTTACATCAAAATAGACAAGTAGCTACAACAATTACATTTGAAATCCTGCAATCAAAGCAAAGGATTCACAGGTGTGACAAGAGCAATTACTTTGGGAAAAATTAAATATTATATGAACTACATATTTAGGTAAATACTAAGAGCCTGATTCAATTGCAAGCCTGCATCTCGCGGTATGCAGGCCATATGTCTGCGGGCATGCTGCCGGCTTGAACACTGCTACAATTCCGGTGCTACTCAATTGAACAAGCCCGCAGGTTACGGGATGAAAGCTGAAACCATAAACCATATATGTAGCAGTTCAGGGTGGAAACATGATCAATTAAGCAAGGCCGTAACCACCCATTTCGAAACAGACAATAGTAAGTGAGACCGCCATCATTACGGCAGTAAAACATGGAGAGTACATGTCAATCAATTTGGTTCGCGGGTCCGATATGCGATCGGACTCACAAAACCGCTAAACACACTACTGTACTCATAATAAAAGGGCAAGTGATGTTAGGTATTAAAATTAATAGCACAACATTCTCAAGATTGCAAATCTGCAATATAAAATACTTTTTTTATGTTTAATTTCCGTGTTATATCAATACCAGCAATCAATGTGTTAATACATATAATGGAACTCGCATGGACTAGTATATAATATTTACTGATTTATTAATATTGCATTATTTCTGGAATGCCGGTCCGATCAAAACTCGTAATTGAAGCTCGTAATTTTTCAGTGATGTAATGATAACGATCCCTTTTGCCATTGGCTCTGTCTAAACCCATAACTACGGGTTTGACGAATTGATCATGCTCACGGCCGCACATGCAACGCGTGCAAGAATGGTTTACGGCCTTGGGTCTACTGCCCGTAGCTCGCAGCATGGTGGAATTTAATAGCTCTGTAATGCAGCCGAATTTCAAGCCCACTGCCTTTGCAGGCTTGCCGATGCCACAACTGGCTTCAAATTTAATAAGGCTTTGTGTGTCTATGCGAGAGATATGAATATACCATGTGAACATTTAAACAATAATACCTAATATTTCATTACTTTTATCGTGTCTACTTATTAATTTTATTACATATATTCATTTAGAAACACATTTGCTGTATGTAAAATTGTTTCAAGGACAGCATTATAAGTTTCATATGCATATGGGACAATTTAGTCCTTTTGCATCTGAAATCTGCTAAAGGGACAATGGCAATGTTATTTATTATTTTTTTTTCTATGTTATATTAGATAGACGATATTTCATAATGTTCCACAGTGTATTCTCTTTTTTCACATAAAGGTCTCTGAGAACAAAAAAATATTAAGACGTTTAACTATTCTTGAGGGCTTGCCCTCTGCCAGCCAATGAGCTCTACAGTCTAAAGTATGCTCTCTTTATTTCCAGTTAATTTCAATGAAGTTTAAACATGTTTTACTTAATTTTTACTTCCTGTAAAAAAATATTTTTTTAACATTTAAAACATGCTTATTATGGAAAATGTTATGGTGTAGAAATATGGGATAAATGCTGATAATAACTTTAACTAGAAAAAAAAATAATACAAAAAGTCATCAAAGATTAAACAGCAATAAATGTTCTCTATAGGCATGTTCCACCAGTTGCTGCATTGTTAAATGTAATACTGTATGTTAATTCATGTGCAGAAATGGATTTTGGGTATTTACATTCATATGCCTTTTGCCCTCAACATTCCCCAGTGTCTGTAACAAAACTTTTAGACAAGGGATAATAGATTTTTACTGGAGCTTAATTTCCCAAAGAGTCAAACTAAAAAGTTGATTATTATTCACAGATGTTTCCTTTAGCTAAATAAGCCAGAACTTAAAATTAGCATGAGCATAAAATACTGTATAATTTTTTTCTTTTGATACATAGGAAAGAGAAGTAGTAATTTCAGGATGAACAGATTTTAAGGGGACATGGAAATGATAACACAAATTAAATGTTCTGGCACTATGTCTACAATTAGCAAATGCAACTTTCAAAAAGATTTAGCAATTTCAGTGAAGCTGGGTTTGTAATTTTCTATTCAACAAAGATACTGTGCTTCAAACTGCTAACTTGAAAAACAACAGTTTAAAATGTTTTGCATGGTCTGTTTACTGTAAATCAGTTCTTAAAAATTTCAGCAAATGTAAAATTAAATATTGGACCTAAGTTTAAGTTTAACCCCAATGTGGTCTAGTAATAATTCCATCACAGATGCTGATTTAATTTAAAGTTTTACATTTTCTTTGCTGTGTTTTTTCATCTTCTGAAATGGTAGAATTTAAATGACCTAAATATCAGAAATCATATTGTGATACTTGCAAAACCTTTGGTCTGTGTGGAACTTGTTTTCTTCAGAGTGATCCTTTGGCAATGGAAGCAACACCATGCTTTGTGTAATGTGTTTACTACCCTCTTGACTTGTGACAAGAGGTGGATGGCTGTGCTTGAATGCCATGATACCCTTCACTGTATGTATGAAAAAGCAAAGTGACAGCTAACATAGCCTAGCAGCCTCAATATATTAGAGTGGCAATGTCCCTAAACCCAAGCTCTGTTTATATGCATCATGGCCTATATTACTGTAACAGAGTCTCCTTCTTCGGCACCTCTTCTTCTCCTCACTCCCTGTCTATTGGCGTACCCCAAGGATCAGTCCTAGGCCCCCTCCTCTTCTCCATCTACACATCCTCACTCGGTACCTTAATAAACTCTTTTGGGTTTCAGAACCATCTCAATGTAGATGACACTCAAATCTACCTCTCAGCACCAGATCTATACCGCTCTCTTCCAACATGTCTCCAACTGCCTCTCTAGCATATCCTCTTGGATGTCCGCCCACCATCTAAAACTAACATGTCTAAGACTGAACTCCTAATCTTCCCACCCTCTACGACAGCTTCAATTCCTCACATCTCTCTCTCTCTGTCAACAATGCCATAATCACACCCACCTCCCAAGCCCGTTGTCTTGGGGTTCTACTGGACCCTGCCCTCTCTTTCATCCCTCACATACAGTCTCTAACCAAATCTTGTCTTCTCCATCTAAAAAACATTTCCAAAATAAGCCATTACCTTACACAAGACACTACTAAGACTCTAATACAATCTCTCATCATTTCTCGTCTTGACTATTGCAACTCGCTCCTTGGTGGCCTGCCCACCACTCGCCTCTCCCCACTTCAATCCATAATGTATGCCTCTGCCAGACTCATCTTCCAAACACATCGTTCAGTGTCGGCAGCTCCTCTTTGTCAATCACCACCTCTCATACCCCTCCCACACACCTCTGTAACAAATTTGTTCTGCTCATATTCTCTAGATCTGATCTCTTCTGTTCCTTTCTTTCCAGTAACTGCCTCCATCTTAGTTCATAGCAATTGCCTTCCCTGAAGTTTGACACTTGCAACTGCTCTTTCTGCCCCCCCTCCCTGCTCCACACCCGCCCACCATTGCATTCTCTTAATTTATAGAAACTCATATGACTTGCACCTGCTCAGTCAACACCCCCTGCTAAAAAAAACAAAAACAAACAAGTCTCTTAGCTACTCACCTACCTCAGCCATTCTGATAAACCCACACTTTCTCCCCTCCAATGTCCCTTCACTGATACTTGGAGATTTTAACATTGCTGTCGACACTCCCATCTCCCCAGCAGCAGCTAAACCGCTTGCACTCACCTCTTCCCTTGGCCTCTCACAACTAACAGATTCTTCTACACATCATGCTGGACATTCTCTTGACCTTATCTTCATCAATCTCAGCACAACCTCCAACCCAGTCATCCATCCACTCCCTCTATCTGACCACCACTTCCTTACCTTCAACCTCACCACATCACCCTCTCTCCACCCCTCTCCAACCCCTACAACCATCACAAACAGAAACCTGCGAGCACTTGACCCTACTTAACTCTCCTCTATTATACAACCCCTTTTCAGTCCCATCACCAACGTCAACTGCCCTGACACTGCCACCTCACTCTGCAACTCTACTCTCTCTTCCACCCTTGACACGCTGGCCCCCATATCCACACGCAGATGCCCTCGCTCTCATCCACAACCATGGCACACTACACAAACACGATACATCCAGAGGTGCTCCCGCACTGCTGAACGACTATGGAGGAAATCACACACTTCAGCAGATTTCCTCCACTACAAATCTATGTTACTCTCCTATTCCTCTGCCCTTAAGCTTGCCAAACAGCAGTACTTTACAACACTAATATCAACTCTGTCCTCTAACCCCAAGCATCTGTTTGCCACTTTCCATACTCTCCTCCACCCACCACCTCCTCCCATCCCTTCCTCTGTCACAGCTGAAGACTTTGCCAACCATTTTATTCATAAAATTCAAGACATCCTCAATGAACTCTTATCTCATAGTAGTTTACACACTCCACCCTCTCAACTAACCAACAACATCCAGTCTTCTCCCTTCTCCAATCCCACTGCCACTTTGAACTGCTTTGATCCGGCTACAGAGGATGAAGTCTCCAAACTGCTATCATCCACTCGCCTCACTACCTGTCCTTAGGATCCTATTCCTTCTCAGTTCATATCTCCCCTCTCTACCACACTAATCCCAGCTCTCACACATATTTTCAACCTCTCCCTTACTACTAGCATGTTTCTGTCTTCTCTAAAACATGCCATAGTTATGCCCACCCTCAAAAAACCCTCATCTGAGTCTGACGTTGCATCTAACTACAGTCCTATCTCTCTGCTTCCCCTGGCTTCCAAACTGCTGGAGCGGCTCGTCTATAACCACCTTACCAGCTTTATTTCCTCTAACTCCCTTCTTGACACATTCCAATCCAGCTTTCGCCCCCAACACTCCACTGAGACAGCTCTCACTAAAGTCTCCAATGACCTGCTTACTGCCAAGACAAAAGGTCACTTCTCAATTCTTCTTCTTCTAGATCTCTCTGCTGCCTTTGACACTGTCGACCATCCACGTCTACTCCATATCCTCTTCTCCCTCTGTATTCGAGACACTGCTCTCTCGTGGTTCTCATCATACATACAAAATTCAGTATCTCCTTCTCTGACACCTCTTCTTCTCCTCACCCCCTGTCTGTTGGTGTACCCCAAGGATCTGTCCTTGGCCCCCTCCTCTTCTCCATCTACACTTCCTCACTTGGTACCCTCATAAACTCTTTTGGGCTTCATTATCATCTCTATGCAGATGACACCCAAATCTACCTCTCCGCACCAGATTTATCCCCCTCTCTTCTAACACACGTCTCCAACTGCCTCTCTAGTATATCCTCTTGGATGTCCACCCACCATCTCAAACTCAACATGTCTAAAACTGAACTTCTAATCTTCTCTCTCACTGTCAACAAAGACATCATCACCACCTCCTCCCAAGCCCGTTGTCTTGAAGTTCTACTAAATCTTGTCTTCTCCATCTAAAAAAACATCTCCAGAATTCGTCACTATCACAAGACACAACTAAAATCCTTATACACTCTCTCATCATCTCTCGACTAGACTATTGAAATTCACTACTTGTTGGCCTACCCACCACCCGACTGGTTCCACTTCAATCCATTATGAAAGCCTCATCTTCCGTACACAACATACAGTGTCGGCATCACCTCTCTGTCAATCACTCCACTGGCTTCCCTTAGCCTCAATAATAAAATTTAAAATTGTGACCCTAACTTACAAAGCCATTAACAATAATTCTCCCCCTTACATCTCTGCTCTCATCTCCAAATACTCCCACACCCGCCCTCCTCGTTCTGCTAATGACCATCTTCTTTCTGCAACTCTTGTCACCTCCTCTCACTCACGCCTTCAGGACTTTTCTTGTGCTGCCCCTATTCTCTGGAACGCCTTGCCTCGCTCCACCAGATTATCCTCTTGCCTCAAAACATTTAAAACCTCACTTAAAATGCATCTCTTTAAAGAAGCGTATCACCATCCACCCTAACACACTTATCACCTCTCTCTCCCTCTTTTACCACTCAATATACCTTAGAGTGTAAGTCTGCGAGTTTCTATCCTAGGTTCTTTGGGAACTCACCATGGTCATTGGATTCCTAGCTCAAAGACAGGGCCCTCCTTCCTTTGCTAAATGTTAATCTGTATTTATCTTTGTCTGAACCTAATTTAGTACAGCGCTACGGAATATGTCGGAGCGTTATAAATAAACTATAATAATAATAATAATAATAATCACTCCACTGGCTTCCCTTAGCCTCCAGAATAACATTTTAAATCTTGACCCTAACTTATAAAGCCCTCAACAACAGCGCACCCCCATACATCTCTGCTCTCATCTCCAAATACCTTACCACACGCCCTCTTCATTCTGCTAACGACCTTCTTCTTTCTACCACTCTTGTCATCTCCTCTCACTGCCGCCTCCAAGACTTCTCGCACTGCCCATATTCTCTAGAGCTCCTTGCCTCGCTTCACCAGACTATCCTCCGGCCTTAACTGCTTCAAAACTTCAATAAAAACACACCTCTTTAAAAAAGCCTATAACCTGCTAACCTAACATGCTCCGCACCACTCTCTCCCTACTGTACCACATACACACTTCAACCTTTAGATTGTAAGTCTGCGAGTTTCAATCCTGCAAGGTGCTTTAGGGAAAGCGATATGGACACTGGATTCCAAGCTCAAAGACAGGGCCCTCCATTCTTTGCAATGTGTGAATTTTAAACTTGTCATTGCCTGTAAATAAACTTACGTATAGCGCTACAGAATATGTTGTCGCGTTACAAATAAACAATAATAATAATGTGAATGTTTGTTTTTAATCCACAACATTTCATAAAACATATGTCTGCTTCAATTACTAATAACATTATCTTCAATGATGGAGAATATAAATAGAAGAATAATTTTTGCTTTAATTTACATGGTAATATGTGGTTAGTATCGGCATGTATTATTTCATATGATTTGGGGTGGGCGCATCACTATAGCAACACTATAACACTGTTGACAAGGTTCACTGACCTTCACTGCCCTTATTATGAAGAAACAATCTTACTATGGGAAAGCTTTCAAAGATTTCCAAATGTATCACTTTGTTTGCCATCACATCAACCTTTAATACATCTTGTCAATCTTGTTGATGGGCTGTTTATTTAAATAGCTTGACTCCTGAGACATATGATATTAATTGACAGCTAAATAAAATATGCACAAGATCTTCTGGAGTAAACATTTTGAATATTTTCAAATTCTCAAAGATATGTACTTTTATGAAATATGATTTTATCTGATTTTTGTTTTAAAGTAGTGTTACTTGAGTAATGTGTGTTTTATATTCCGCTGGCTGTTTGTGCTCTTTCTGGCCCGTGTTGGTCATTATTATATGTAAATGTATCTGCATACTACAAAGATCTAGATCATTTTTATCAGTGTAGTTGCCACAGAAAGGGTTTATTTAATACAGATTTACTGTATATACTCAAGCATAAGATGACCCGAGTACAAGCCGAGGCACCTATTTTACCACAAAATACTGGAAAAACTTAGTGACTCGAGTATAAGTTGAGGGTGGGAAATGTGCATCCCCCTGTGTCACTCTTGTGCCCTCTGTTTCCCTTTCTTGTGTCCCCCCTCTCTCTCCCTGTATCTCTTTCCCCCTCTCCCTCCCCTGTGTCTCTTTCCCCCTCTCCCTCCCCTGTGTCTCTTCCCCTCCTCTCCCTCCCCTGTGTCTCTTCCCCTCCTCTCCCTCCCCTGTGTCTCTTCCCCCTCTCCCTCCCCTGTGTCTCTTCCCCCTCTCCCTCCCCTTTGTCTCTTCCCCCCTCTCCCTTGTGTCTCTTTCCCTCCCCTCCCTTATCATCCTCCCTCCTTAAACCCCTCCTCATCCTCCCTTCTCATCCTTAACCCCCCATGGAGATAGACACAGGGGAGGGAGAGGGGGGGGAGAGACACAGGGGAAAGAGACACAGGAGAGGGAGAGGGGGAAGAGACACAGGGGATCGAGATGGGGGAGACATAGAACTCCATCATGCGTAATTTTTGCCGGGTAAGTCGCTAGTATAATATATTATGTATATATAATATATATATATATATATATATATATATATACACCCTTCTTCTCTTTCACAACCCCCTTCTCTCTCTCTCTCTCTCTCTCTCTCTCTCTCTCTCTCCACTACTCTGTCTCACTCCTTTATCTCTATCTCCCTCTACTCTCCCTTTCTCTATCCCCTTCTCTTTCTCACTACCGCCTCTCTATCTATTCCCCTCCCTATTTCTCTCTCCCTTTCTCTCCCCTCTCTTTCTCTCCCTCTCTCTCTCCATATCTCTCCCCCTTTTACCCTCTCTTCTCCCTCTTCCCCCCCTCCCCTCTCTTACCCCCTCTCCCATCCCTCTCACTTACTTCCCTCTCTTTCCCCTCTCTCCTTCTCAATCTCCCTTCTCTCTCCCTCCTTCTCCCCCTCTTTCTCTACATCTCTCTCCATGTCTCTCTCTCTTCCCCTCCCTTCTCTCTCTTTCTCTCCATTTCTTTCTCTTCCTCACCCTTTTTTCTCTCTCCCTCACTCTCTCTCCATCTCCCTCTCTGACATTGCTTGACGTGTCCCCTTTGCTTCTCTCTCTCTCTCCCCCTTGCTTCACTCTCCCCCTTGCCTCTCCCTCTAACCCCTTGCCTCTCCCTCTATCACCTTGCCTCTCTTCCTCCCCACTTTTCTTTTTCCCTTTTTTCCTCTCTCTCCTTGCCTCTCTATTTCTCCCCCCCCTTGTCTCTCTCTCTCCCGCTTTCCCTTCCCTCTCCCCATGTCTCCCCCTTCTCCCTCCCCCATGTCTTCCCCTTGCCTCTTTCCCTCCTTATCTCTCTCTCTTTCTCCTTGCCTTTCCCTCTCTGACCACGTTTCTTGTCTTCCCATGTCTCCGCTTTGCCTCTCTTTCCTTCCATGTATCTCCCTATTTCCCATAGTCTTTCCCTCTCCCTCATTGCTTCTCCCCCATGTATCCCCCTTGCCTCTCTCTCCCTCCATGTCTATTTATCTTTCCCAATTGCCTCTCTCCCTATGCCTACACCGCATTTCTCCCCCTTGCATCTCCCTCCATGCCTCTCCCCTGTCCCTTACCTCCTGCTCCATGCTGCCAGGTCTGTTAGCTCTTCCCTCTGCTGGCTCCTCTCCCTGCTAGCAGACACAAGCACAGAGAGCAGGGGACCGGGGAAAGGGCGAACGAGAGCGGCGGTGGGAGGCAAGTGGGGGCATTTTTGCTGCTCCAAAAAGGTGACGCCTGGGGCAGAGCGCTTCCCTCACCTCTTAGCTACGCCATTGGTACAGACTATGGCCTCCATACTAATCCCCTATATCACAGATAACACCATATTTAAAGGCAAAGTAAAACTACCTAGCTATGTTAATCATCCATCTCAGAAACATTACAAGTGAACTTCTACGATTGACTGCGGCAAGACAATGCTACAAAAAAGGGCACCATTTTTAATGTATTTTTCCACTGGCCCTATATTACAAGTGACTCTTTACCCAAAACCCTATACTATTTAGACTTTACTGAGCCTGCGCAAAATTGGGCAGACCCTGAAAGGTTCAAAAAGAAAGAAAAATCTTTGTGTACTAAATAGCACTCGCAAGTGGTTTTAAAACCTTTGCTGAGTACCGGAGTACCCCTTCAAGAGGCAGTACTCTGTCTCCAAACACCTCCCCCTGGACCCTAAAATGTTAACCCTTGCAAGGGGGTCCTTAAGGGACCCGTGCTTACAGCTAACTGATTAACCCTTGCCACAGGGGTCCCGATCAAACTCCTCCTGACAACAGATATTAACCCCTATGCTGCTGGGGCACATCAAGGACTCCCTCAGTGACTACATATTAAACCCCTATGTTGAAGGGACGCCGATTGGGAACCCCCATAACACCTTAAATAACCCCTATGCTGTGTAGTCCCCTACAGCACCTAACCATAACCCCTATAATGCGTGGTCCCTATTGGAGACTTCTGCAGCACCTATACTTAACCTCAATGCTTCTGTGTCCTAATAGGGTCCCCTAAAGAACCCTTGCCATGCAGGTTCTTAAAGGACCCATGCCATCTAAAAAAATACTGCTGACATGGGTACTATAAGTGCCACCACAGCACCTAATATTGACAACACCCTATCAACCACAGGGTCTCTACAGACCATAATGGATAAATAAGTATCCCCTATCAACCATGGGGGTCTTTATAGACCCCCATGGTATACCAATTAACTCCTTATGTACCATGGGGATCTATAAAGACCTCTATGGTAAAATACATTATCATATTAAATGCCATGAGGGTCCACCAGGACCACCATGGCACTGTAAATTGAAACACTTCACTATTAAAAGTACTCCCCCAATAAATAAATTAATAAATAAATAAATACATACAAATACATTTATATTAGTAAATATAAAACTCACTAATCAATTAAACTAAAAAAAACGACTACTTAATAAAAATGTATTCTAAAAATAGAAAAAAATACTGTTAAAAGAAAAAGACATCAAATATATACCTGTATAAGAAACACTAATAATAAAAAAAAACAGATATTATTATATTCTTAGTCTTAGTAAATGTTTTTCAAAATGTTTAGATATTAATTTTGTACTCAGAATCTTCAAAAAATCAGATTTTCCCCAAAATTGTTTTTTATATCCATGGCTTTCACAACTGCTTATGTTGTTAGTTTGTTACAATCCTCACAAATGAGTGCCTTTTTTCTTTAACCACAGTGGCCCTTTAATTTAAGGCAAATGAGGTGTAGTTGGGAAGTAATGTAAGGGTATGACAATAAAGTGTGGGAGAAGATAGATAGATAGATGGATAGATAGATAGATGGATGGATAGATAGATGGATAGATGGATAGATGGACAGATAGATAGATGGATAGATGGATAGATAGATAGATAGATAGATAGATAGATAGATTCCCTAACAGGTTGGAATTTAGTCTTAGCCTAATAGCAGTGAGTGGATGCATACAGTTGTGCTCAAGAGTTTCCATACGCTGGCAGAAATGGTGACATTTTGGGCATTTATTTTGAGAATATGACTGATCATGCAAAGAAAATGTATTTTATTGAAGGATAGTGATCACATAAGGCCAGTTATTATTACATAGTTGTTAGGCTCCCTTTAAAATCATAATGATAACAGAAATCACCCAAATGGCCCTGATCAAAAGTTTACATACCATTGAATGTGTCGCCTTGTTACAGACACACAAGGTGACACACCACACACAGGTTAAAATGGCAATTAAAGGTTAATTTATTTTTAAATTGCAATCATTGTCTGTGTATAAATAGTCTGAGTTTGTTAGCTCTCACATGGATGCACTGAGCAAGCTAGATACTGAGCCATGGGGAGCAGAAAATAACTTTCAGAAGACCTGCGTAACGAGATAATGGAACTTCATAAAGATGGAAAAGGATTTAAAGATAATACAATGCTTTAAAATGCACATTTCCATAACTTATTAAGAAGTGGAACTGCCAGAAGTATTGTTCGGAATAAAAAGAAAAACCCACAGGTAACCTCAGGAGAAATAGAGGCTGCTCTGGAAAAAGATGGTGTGGTTTTTTTAAGGAGCACAATACAACGATACTTGAACAAAAATGAGCAGCATGGTTGAGTTGCCAGAAATAAGCCTTTACTGCCAAAATGCCGCAAAAAAAAAGCCCAGTTACAATATGCCAGACAACACCTTGACACGCTTCACAGCTTCTGGCACACTGTAATTTGGAGTGGCAAGACCAAAATAGAGCTTTATGGTCACAACCATAAGCGCTATGTTTAGAGAGGGATCAACAAGGCCTATAGTGAAAAGAATACCATCCCCACTGTGAAACATGGTGGTGGCTCACTGATGTTTTGGGTTGTGTGAGCTCTAAAGGCACGGGCATCTTATGAAAATTGATGGCAAGATGAATGTAGGCTGTTTTCAGAAAATACTGGCAGACAATTTGCATTCTTCTGGATAAAGGCTGCGCATGGGACGCACTTGGACTTTTCAGCATGACAATGACCCTAAGCACAAGGCCAAGATGACCCTCTCGTGGTTACAGAGGAAAATTTTGAAGGTTGTGGAGTGGCCATCACAGTCTCTGGACCTTAATATCATCAAGCCACTCTGGGGAGATCTCAAATGTGTGGTTCATGCAAGATGACCAAAGACTTTGGATGACCTGGAGGCATTTTGCTAAAACAAATGGGCAGCTATACCACCTGCAGGAATTAGGGGCCTCATATACAACTATTAAAAAAAGACTGCATGCTGTCATTGATGCTAAAGAGGGCAATACACAGTATTAAGAACTAATGGTATGCAAACTTTTGAACAGGGTCATTTAATTTTATCTTTGTCTCCATGTTTTGTTTTATGATTGTGCCATTCTGTTGTAACCTATAGTTGAATATGAATCCCATAAGAAATAAAAGAAATGTGTTTTGTTTGCTCACTCATGTTTTCTTTAAAAAATGTACATATATTACCAATTTCCCAAAGGTATGCAAACTTTTGAGCACAACTGTATATTGTTGTTAGATTAAATCACCATTTTTCAACCTGTGGACTCTTTTAATAATGGAAAATGTGGAAATCTTGTCACATAGTAAAAAAAAAATTTTTGTGATCAATTAATTTTGTAATTGCAAATAGTACAAATCTTAAAAAGAAAAAAGAAATCCATTTCTACAACAATGTATCCTCCATGCACAGCTATATTCCATGTTTGCACATGCCGGCAAAATACCAATATCCAATCAAAAGACACACTCAGTTCTTAGCTGTGTCAGCTTTGACACAAGCTACATAGCAGTTAAATAGAGAAGCTAGAGGGTCTGTCACAGGAAAATATTTGGACAGCAATTATTATCTAAGTTATTTCAAACTTTTTTAACATTCATTGAACACTATATAAATTTAACAACATAGTAACTAAAAATTGAATTAAATGATATAGAAAACAAAACATGCAGAATCAGTATTTTATTTCCGTCTTTAATTATCATTTGCATACATCTTTATTAAATAATACATCTTTGCCCTCACCTATAAAAGTTAGTAGATAGAGTAACGCCTGCGCAATGTGTACTGTGCAGGTGGTATTCACATCTTGATTGCCGGCACTGAAGGTCAATTGCCTGTGAATGCAGGCACAGAGAGAGAGGGGGAGGAGGAGAGAGAAAGCGATGGCCGCATTTGCGGAGGTGGAGGCACCAACGTCGGCAAAGCAAGTGTCTGCATTTGCGGAGGTGGTGGCTTTCCGACGCCTCACTCGCAGTTAAACACAACCCAGAAAATCGGGACTTTGAAAAAAAACAACTATGCCGTGGGACTTAGAAAAATAAATAAAGGACCCGCGGGACTTAGAAAAAAAAAACAATAACGCGCAATGAGGGAAAGACTTAGAAGCCGTGGGACTTAGAAAAATACAAAATTACAAGGTCGCAAAAATACGAACTTATGAAAAAAAACTAAAAAAACATCACACACAGCATGGGGGGACAGCCTCGACATCTGCCAGTGAGGTTGCACACAAATTAATGTTGAATTTAAGGAGTTTCGGAACTTGAAAATCGGCTAAGCAAGAAAAAAAAAGGCGCCCTAAAAAATTGAACACGAGGCTACACAACCCCAAAGCACGCAAATAATCGGCAGGCACGTACAACTTTTGACAGGGACATACAAGGTACATAAATGCACAGTTTGGAACCACAGAAAATGCTCACGAGGTGTGTAACACATAGACAAACTACGCCATTTTATAAAAAAAAAAAAACAATGTTGCAAAAATATGAAGTTAACGCCCAAAATGCGTACATCCAAAAACAACAATGAAAATACCAAAAAAAAAAAAAAACTCACACACATCATGAGGGGACAGCCACGGCATCTGCAAGTGAGGTTACATGCGAATTAAAGTAAAATTGAAGGAATTTCGCAACTTGAAAATCGGCTAAGCGATAAAAAAAATGGTGTGGGTAAAAAATGAAAACAAGGCTACACGACCCCGAACCGCGGAAAACACAGCCAGGGACATATGACTTTGCCAGGAACATACAAGCTATAAAAATACACACTGAAATACAGCACAGAAAATGATCGCGAGGTGTGTAACACATAGGTAAACAACGCCATTTTACAACACTAACTTGCAACTAATAACATTACGAATCTAAAATGGCACTTTACACAACTAAACCAATGGTTTGCCCTTGCGCACGCAGCCTATTTTAAATGCTCACTTGGGACATTCATGACACTTTCTCCTCAGGGCAGCAACAGTCCACCTGTACATTGTATGCTAAAGAAAAATAAAAAGAGATTGTTAGCTCTTCAGGCTATTGATTGCTGAATATATTATTTAGAAATAGGTAAAGTATATATATTTATTAAGTAACTAATTTATTAATTATTATTTATATATAGATATAATATAGATATATATATATCTGTCTTTGTGATGAGCGCCAAAAGTGCTCAGAGGACCAAAAGTACACAAGAGGAGAGGCTTGCAATGAGCGCCAAAGATCTTCACAGTATAAAAAGCTTTACATTGCGTGGTGCGTACGACTTGTGAGCCTCACGTAGCTAGGCGAGCCAATAACTCGCAGCACCTAGGCAATGAGCGCCAAAGGTGCTCATCGCCTGCATGCCTCGCATAGCAAGGCGAGCCGTTAAGCCACTAAAACTCGCAGCATTTGGGCGTTGAGCGCCAAATGCGCTTATCACCTGCAAGCCTCGCTACGCGAGGCGAGCCGTTAACTTTCAACATTTAGGCAATGGGCCCCGAAGGAACTAAAACTCTCAGCACTTGGACGATGAACGCTTAAGGCGCTAATCTCCTGCGAGCCTTGAGCCTTGCGTAGCTCGGCGAGCCGTTAACTCGCAGCACTTAGGCAATGAGCGCCAAAGGTGCTCATCACCTGCATGCCTCACGTAGCTTAGTGTCACACTCAGTAACATGAATGAGGCGGGCAAAGAAACTATCTTTATAGCTCTCCTAATAGGTTATCTTACAGGAAGGGTTGATAAACTGTGTGTTGCTAATGAAATCTTTTTAAAACAAAAGTGTAGCATGATCTGTCTGATTAAATCAGATCATGCTGATTTTTGAGTTTAGGAAATGAGGTGAACTTAGGTAACTGCCTTTGTAAAGGGAACTGTGGTTCGATGTGAGTTTAATCCCAAGATATGAATTTTTATACAGTAAAAGGGAAGCTTGTTCCAGATTGTTGTTTGTATACTTTGAGATGGAGCTCCAGTACTTTGTTGTGTTAAAATCTATCATGGTTCCAAGGATTTGATACTGAGACTTGAATATTTGACAGTTTAAGTGCAATAGTGCAGCATTAAGTGTTGTATTATACTATTTATTTCCACTCAAATGCCCAATATACAGTGGATATAAAAAGTCTACACACCCCTGTTAAAATGTCAGGTTTCTGTGCTGTAAAAAAATGAGACAAAGATAAATAATTTCAGAATTTTTTCCACCTTTAATGTGACCTATAAACTGTGCAACTCAATTGAAAAACAAACTGAAATCTTTTAGGTGGAGGGAAGAAGAAAAAACAAAGAAAAATAATGTGGTTGCACACCCTCTTATAACTGGGGATGTAGCTGTGTTCAGAATTAAGCAATCACATTCCAAATTGTGTTAAATAGGAATCTGCATACACCTGCCATTATTTAAAGTGCCTCTGATTAACCCCAAATAAAGTTCAGCTGCTCTAGTTGGTCTCTCCTGAAATTTTCTTAGTCGCATCCCACAGCTAAAGCCATGGTCCACAGAGAGCTTCCAAAGCATCAGAGGGATCTCATTGTTAAAAGGTATCAGTCAGGAGAAAATGTGTTATGGTCTGATAAAACCAAGGTTGAACTTTTTGGCCATAATTCCAAAAGATATGTTTGGTGCAAAAACAACACTGCACATCACCAAAAGAACACCATACCCACAGTGAAGCATGGTGGTGGCAGCATCATGCTTTGGGGCTGTTTTTCTTTAGCTGGAATTGGGACCTTAGTTAAGATAGAGGGAATTATGAACAGTTCCAAATACCAGTCAATATTAACACAAAACCTTCAGGCTTCTGCTAGAAAGCTGAACATGAAGAGGAACTTCATCTTTCAGCATGACAACGAACCAAAGCATACATCCAAATCAACAAAGGAATGGCTTCACCAGAAGAAGATTAAAGTTTTGGAATGGCCCAGCCAGAGCCCAGACCTGAATCTGATTGAAAATCTGTGGGGTGCTCTGAAGAGGGCTGTGCACAGGAGATGCCCTCGCAATCTGGAGTGTTTTTGCAAAGAAGAGTGGGCAAATCTTGCCAAGGCAAAATGTGCCATGCTGATAGACTCATACCTAAAAAGACTGTGTGTAATAAAATCAAAAGATGCTTCAACAAAGTATTACTTTAAGGGTGTGCATACTTATGCAACCATATTATTTTATTTTTATATTTTTTCTTCCCTCTACCTAAAAGATTTCAGTTTTTTTTTAAATTAAGTTGTACAGTTTATAGGTCACATTAAAGGTGGAAATTATTTATCTTTGTGTCAATTTTTTAAAAGCACAGAAACCTGACATTTTAACAGGGGTGTGTAGACTTTTTATATCCACTGTAGCCAGATTACATTTTTAGTTTTAAATAATTACTTTAGTATGATTTTAAAACATGCACATTAAATTAAAAAGTAGAGCAAAGATGTGAATGTACCGTATATACTCAAGTATAAGCCGAGTTTTTCAGCCCTTTTTTTAAGGCAAACCCCCCCCCCCCGGCACCCGGTATATGCTAATGACGCGGCACGCATGTGACGTCACATGCGCGCCGGGTCAATGAGCAGAGGCCGGAGCACAAGCAGGTAAGTGAGGGGAGAGGGGGGGTATTTAGGGGGGTTTAGGTGGAGGAGGGGGGTTTAGTTTGAGGAGGGGGTTGAGGAGGGGGGTTGAGGTTGAGGGGGATTGAGGGGGGATTGAGTTTGAGGAGGTGGGTTGGGGTTGAGGGGGGTTGAGATTGAGGAGGGGGGTTGAGGTTGAGGAGGGAGGTTGAGGATGGGGGGTTGAGGATTGGGGGGTTGAGGAGGGGGTTGAGGATGGGGGGGTTGAGGAGGAAGGTTGAGGAGGGCGTTGAAGATGGGGGGGTTGAGGATGGGGGTTGAGGAAGGGCCATGAGGAGGGAGGTTGAGGATGAGGAGGGAGGTTGAACATGAGGAGGGAGGTTAAGGATGAGGAGGAGGGGTTGAGTAGGGGGGTTGAGGAATGGGGGGTTGAGGAGATAGGATGGGGGGTTGAGGAGGGAGGTTGAGGAGGGGGGGTTGGGGTTGAGGGGGTTGAGGTTGAGGAGGGTTGAGGTTGAGGAGGTTTGAGGTTGAGGAGGGGGTTGAGGATGGGGGGGTTGAGGAGGGAGAATGAGGATGGGGGGCTTCAGGAGGGGTTTGAGGATGGGGGGGTTGAGGAGGAAGGTTGAGGATGAGGAGGGAGGTTGAGGATGAGGAGGAGGGGTTGAGGAGGGGGGTTGAGGATGGGGGGTTGAGGAGTGATGATGGGGTGGTTGAGGAGGGGGGTTGAGGATGGGGGGGGTTGAGGATGAGGAGGGAGGTTGAGGAGGGAGTTGAGGATGAGGAAGGAGGTTGAGGATGAGGAGGGAGGTTGAGGATGAGGAGGGAGGTTGAGGATGAGGAGGGAGGTTGAGGATGAGGAATGAGGTTGAGGATGGGGAGGGGGGTTGAGGATGAGAAGGGAGGTTGAGGATGAGGAGGGAGGTTGAGGAGTGGGGTTGAGGAGGGTGATAAGGAAGGGGGGAAGAGACACAGGGAAGGGAAAGGTTTGAAGAGATACAGGGAAGGGAGAGGGGGTGCAGATATACAGGGAAGGGAGAGGGGAGAAGAGACACGGAGAGAGAGGGGGACACAGAGGGCACATGAGGGACACAGGGAGCAGCACATTTCCCTATCTCGTCTTATACTCAAGTCACTCATTTTACCCAGTATTTTGTGGTAAAATGCGTGCCTCGGCTTATACTCGGGTAGGCTTATACTCGAGTATATACGGTAATTACAAATTCTATTCTTGAAACGCGCATGGAACAGCACATGTCAACAAATTATGTAACTGACAAGCTTCTATTTGTTTTATTTTACAGATTTTTTTCATATTTGTCAGAATATTAGATATTTTACACATTTGCAAATTGATTTTACATAAAAAAACATATTTCAGTAATTATATCTGTCCCTGAGTTTACCTTAGCAACCTATTATGTTAAGAAAATGTTTAGCTCATGGCCTTCTGTTTTTAAAACAAATACACAACCTAGGTCACAAAAAATGCAGATTTTAAAGACTGGCCAAAGTTCAAAAGAGTTTGTAGCAAGCATAGATACACTGGCTGTGGGAGGATGGATGGATTGAATATAAACATTATCAATTGTATATTAACCTCAGGTTCTTTATTACTGACTTGTATTAAGCCGTTTAATAAATCTTGTAAATCTTGAATTCGTTTGCTTCTATGCTTGCTGCAAAATTATGAACTTGGTTGAAAACAGAATATTCCTTTAACCCCCAATGGAAAAATTGTAATGTGTCAATTATGTGACAAAAATAAAAGATGATCAATTAAATCACAGCTGAGACAAATGACACACAGTGCTTTACACACAAAAAAACAAGCAATTTTAAATTAATCAGGCATCTTCATCTTCAGGAAATTACATTTTCAAAGATATGTGCTGTTCAATGATGGCTGCAAATATATCATGGTACAAACTTCAGATGTCAGAGTAAAGTTCCTTCATGGATCCTTTATGTGTAATGTGCCAACATATTCTGTATCAATATACAGGAGTTAAGTACAAAGTTATATAATTTTAACACATTGCAAAAGAATGGAGGGCTCTGTCTTTGAACTTAAGATCAAATGTACATTGTGCTTTTCCTAAAGCACCTTACAAGATTGAGAACTTGCAAACTTACAAGTTAAAGGGTTTTGGGTTTGGTGATAAGCTTCATTGAACGAATGTGTTTTTAGAAAGTCTTTGAAGATTTTGAGGCAGAAAGGTAGTTTAATAGAGCAAGGCAAGGAGGTCCAAATAGTATGGACAGCATGGGAAAAGTGCTGAAGGCAGGATTGAGAGGAGATGATAAGAGAAGAGGAAAGAAGAAGGTCATTAGCAGAGTGAAGAGGCGTGTTTGAGAGTATTTTGAGATAAGAAGAGATATAAGGGGGTCACTGTTGTTGAGGGCTTTAAATGTTAGGGTTATGATTTTAAATGTGGGAAGCCAATAGAGTGACTGACAGAGAGAGGTGCTGCAGACACAGAGCATTGAGTTTGGTAGATGAGTCTAGTGGAGGCATTCATTATGGATTGGAGTGGAGACAGATGGGTGATGGAGAGGCCAGAAAAGAGAGAGTTGAATTAGAATATAGAAGTAACCCTTCAACTGGGCGGTGAGCAAGTCATTAGTGACTTTTATGAGACCTGTCTCTGTGGAGTGCTGGGGTCAGAAGCCAGATTGTAAGGAAAGGGGTCAAGGAGGGAGCTGGAGGTAATAAATTGGTTATGGCGATTATAGACCAGTCAATCAAGCAGTTTTGAAATCTGGAGAAGTAGAGAGACAGGATGATAGTTAAATGTAGAAGCGGAGTTAGAGGAGACTTTCTTAAGGATGGATGTAATTATGGCATGTTTTAAAAATGATGGAAACTTGCCGGTATTTAGGGAAGACTGAATAGATGTGTGTGCGAGCTGGGATACATGTGGTAGAGTAGGGGAGGGACTAGAGACTTCATACTCAGTTACAACATCAAATGAGTCCATAATGGATGTCGGACTGGGCTCAGGTAAATGCTGAGTGTTGGTGGTTTGTTGAGAGGAGGGTGGGTTAGGACCATGTGGACAGGAGAGTTCATTTTAGGTGTTTTCAAATGTATTATTAAAGTGGCTGGCAAAGTCTTCAGCTATCAGACCGTAAGGGGCAGGAGATGGAGATGGGCAGAGGAGAGTTTTAAAGGTGGTGAATAAATGTTTGGGTTGGAAGACAGATGTTATATTAGCTATGAAAAGTAGTACTGTGGGGCCAGATTGAAGGCAGTGGGGTAGGAGCGCAAAATAAACTTGTATTGGAGGAATACTGTCTACGGAAGTGTGAGATTTCCTCCATAATCTTCAGCAGTGCAGGAGCAACTCTGGATGTAGCATATTTGTGTAGTGTGCATGGCTGGATTACCCATTAGGCCGACTAGGCAGCTGCCTAGGGGTGCTTCCCTGTGAGGGGCACCCACTTTTATAAAGCTTAAAAACCCTAAAAATGGTTTCTTAAATACAACTAAACACTGCAGTTCACTGACTGAACTAGAGTTACAAAAGGAACAGGGAGTGCCTGAGAGAGCTGTGACAGCGTGGAACTGATGAGTTTGAATATACATACACACGCATATTGTTGTGACATTTCAGTGTAAAATTTCATATTTGTATATATATATTGTTTACTTTTTAGGATTGCCTGTTAGTTTTGTTGTTACCAATGTAAACACATACCATATTGGTCCGAATATAAGCCGCACCTTTTTTACAATTTTTGAGTTTGCGAGTTACGGGTGCGGCTTATATTCATGAACGTAAAAAAAATCACTGCTGATTTGCGAGCTTGCAAGTTACGTGTGTGGCTTCTATTCACGAACGTAAAATTACTGCCGATTTGTGCAATTGCGAGTTAAGGGTGCCGATTTGCGTGCTTGAGACTGCGATATTGTAGCAATTGAATAGCGATTTACGGTTTTAGTAATTCTAACATCCTGTAAGGCCTGTAACCTGCAAAAAAAGTTACAGTTCTAATTACAAAGCCTATTTCTTGCAATGGCTGATCACTTGGAGAGAGTCTTTTTCTCTCCAATTTTAAGGATGTGGCTTATATTTGAGTACTGTCTTTTTTCTATTTTTTCCCCTTGAATTTTACAGGTGTGGCTTATATGCGGGTGCGGCTTGTATTCGGACCAATATAGTATATACTTACTGTGTGCTCTCTTTCCACATGAAGAGTTACTCATTATGGTCTCATACGCAGATATTTCAGAGTCACTTACAGCTCTATCAAGAGTCAGCTAGGCCAACATCAAATAATTTCAGGTGGCTCAGCAACCTTGAATATGGAATAAATCCACCATCTTATGACGGTAATACACGTATTCAAGGCTACTATTTGTTAAAATCACCAATGTTTTCCCTGAGTGTTATCAAACAGGTGTAGATAGACACACAATGAATAATTCCATTGGCCAAAATATCTAGACCAAAGGTCATGATTATTTAATTTTAAACATGGAACAAGACTGCTCCCTGGCTGGACAACGTCAAGCAACACTCCACCATATATATATGTATATATATATATATATATATATATACACATTATAATTATGCATGTACATACAAATATGGTGGGAGGCTATTGCAATTGTTGGAAACCAACCCTGTGACAGGGAGTGGGTACAAAGCAAATGGTTTATCTAATTAGACAAAGAGAGGCTCAAGGCTTTTTCAGTTTGTCTTTCTCTGGTTTTCTGTCTATCCATCTCTGAGTTTTTCTGTTGGTCACTCTCTGGCATAAACTCCTGCCCTTTTATTGTCCCTCTATGATATTGACTATAGTCCTATACACCAATGGTCGTTGTGCTAACAATTTTAAGTAAAGTATAATTGCCTTTTTTTTTCTTAAATGTTTTCCACTTGGGTCCATTTTATCAAAAACAAACTGATTGCTTTGATAAATTAAATGTAATCAATTCTGTTATAAAAACCCCTATAAAATATTCCTATACCTATATACAAAATGTATTTAGTTTGCCTTAAACATAAATGATATGCTAAGTAGTTTTATTTACTACTGGATAATCGTATATTCTGGCTGCTTTATAGGTTTTTATGCCTGATTTTGCTATTTACTGCTTTCATAGGGTAATGTGCTACATCACTGAATATTATTACCAAAATATATTTTATGGAATAGACATCTGATTGTTTATCCAAGCTTGATAAGATTTTATACACTGCTTATTGTTTCCTATATTGAGCTAACAGAACATAGAATGTTTCAAAATAATTGTTATTATTCGACAAAGATAAACCCATGTCCGGAAGCTCTCAGATCTTACCTGGATTCCTGCGATCTCCCTAAGGCCTCAGAGCAAAATATAGAGGATCTGAATGCAGAAGTAGGGGTAGAGGAGATATTAGAAACCATTAAAAGTCTGAAATCAGGGAAGGCCCCAGGGCCGGATGGCTTCACCAACTCTTATTACAAAGTATTTGGGAACATTTTAGCCCCTTATCTTAGTTGTCTATTTAATGCCAAACTAAATGGGGGATCTATGCCCCCGGAACTCAATAAAGTGAACTTAGTGATTTTTCCTAAAGATGGGAGGGATCCCCTGGAGTCGAAAAATTATTGACCCATTTCCCTTATGAACGGGGATATTAAATTATTAACCAAAATTATAGCATGGCAACGTTTCTTCCAGCCCTAACACACAAAGATCAGACAGGGTTCATACAACATAGACAAACGGTGGATAATATCCGAAGGACCATGAATGTTATACACTTGGCCTACCAGAGTAAGACGCCTACCTGTATATTGGCGTTGGATATGGAGAAGGCATTTGACACAGTAGAGTGGCCCTATTTATATGCAGTACTGGCTAAATTCGGTATTAAAGGAAACTTTATACGTCTTATCAGAACACTTTATGAAAATCCTGAAGCACATATAGGTCTACCTGGGATAGGAGAGGCATTGGTAGACATCAGGGGGTACCAGGCAAGGGTGCCCCCTGTCTCCACTGCTATTTGCACTGGCTATTGAGCCTCTGGCTCAAAAAATAAGAGGCGAGGGGGAGATCCGGGGTCTGCAGATAGGTCACCACCACTTGAAATGCTCACTATTCGCAGATGATCTTTTATGCACTCTAACGGAACCTGTAAACTCTATACCTAAACTATTGTCTACTCTAAGGGAATTCGGGGCCATGTCAGGGCTACAAATTAATGAAGAAAAAACTGAGGCCTTCGGGGTAGGGGTTCCAGGGCCTATAATAGAAACGCTAAAGGCAGCATACAATTTTCAATGGCCTAAAAATTCAATCAAGTACCTTGGAATTAAACTTACCAAAAATGTAGCGGGTCTATATAAAGCGAACTTTCCACCATTAATTAGACAGTTGACTGAGGACCTGAGGACCTGGTCTAAATACCAAATTTCCTGGATGGGGCGTATAACATCAGTAAAAATGACAGTGCTCCAAAAATTCTGTATCTCTTCTGAACTTTACCAATTAATTTGTGTATGAGGGACATAGATCAATTACAGAATACAATATTTAGATTTATTTGGCGTAATAAACCACCACGTATTGCGAGGAAAACAATGTACAGGAATAGGCAAAAAGGGGGACTTTCCTGTTCCAACCTGAGGCTTTATTTACAAGTAGCACGGCTGGCGTGCATCCCTGTCACCCACTCTAGTAAACTACAACCACTATGGACCTTTATTGAAAATTGGCAGATGAAACCCCACTCATGGGATACGGTGATCTGGGATATAGCAAAAATAGACACTTGATTCCACCTCTGTCACCACTGATGTCCTTAACATCCTTCCCCGAGTTTGGGACCACTCTTAGCCCAAATTCTAAACTATGGTGGTTGACTAGCCCTTTAATGAGAATAGGGGAATGGTTTTCCACGGAGGCCCTGTTAACACATACTTCTATCATATCCAGATTTCAAATTCCGGAGAGGGAGTTGTGGAACTACCGGAAGTTTAGGCATTGGATCTCCTAGTTAGCCCATATTTATGGGAATCCTAAACATACAGGTTGGTCATCTATATGTGCAAAGATTCCCTCAATGAAAGGCACCCTAGGATACATATACTCCTACTTGATAGAGTTTCAGAATACACAAAAAACTAAATTTATGGTAAAGTGGGAGCAGGACCTGGGAAAGGAATTAGATGCCATAACCTGGAAAAGAATCTGTACTAATCTGACAAGGGGCTCATATACATACAGTTTACTTGAGACCTCTATTAAGGTACTACACAGAACCTATTACACTCCCCAACGGATGGCAAAATTTAACAAAAACATAAATGGAGAATGCTTTAGGTGATGCAAAACAGAAGGGGATTTCCTGCATATCTGGTGGACATGTCCCATCACACAGAAGCTATGGGGAGAACTCACTGACTTATTTACACAAATCACAAAAAGTAATTTGAGACCCGAAATAGAAACTTGCCTACTAGGATTGAAAAATTATGATCTATCTAGAGAGCAGAATGAACTCTGGCAATTCTGGACCTTGGCCACTAAAAATTGCATAGCCAAAAATTGGAAAACTTCCACACTATCAATCAAAGAAATTATAACAAAAATAAATTATATAATGATAAATGAGAGAATAGCTAACTCATTACAGAACACAATGCCCCAGTTTACTAGCACATGGTCTCCCTGGTTGATGTCCAAGTAAAGTGTACAGATCTAGATTGGGATAGGATAGGACAGTTTGGGAAGTCAGGGGATGGTGGCAGCTGGAGAGGAAGGCTGTTTCGCATCTGGATGGAAGCTTTTGGAGTGATGATGAAGGAGCTCACAGGTACTGAATATTTTATATATGTTAACACAAGTAAACATAAGCTGAGGAAGTTTAATGATAGCTAGATATTTTGTAAAATAGTTAAACGTAAGCATACTTAAGAATGCAGGATCATAACCAAAAAGAAAAAAAATGATAGGACGTCTTTTTACATCATAGAATAGAAAGTCGTATGGAATTCAGATCTCAGATGGTCCAAATCAATATGGTCGGAGAGCTAGGAGCCTGTGTTTCATGTTTATTCTTATATGCTTTATCCACACCATTCTATTAAAAACTTTGGATATTTACTAGACCACGAATGCATAACAGGCTAAGAAGGACAGGATGTTTAGACTTGTGTATATCTCTGATCTGTTCTTCACTCTCTTTGTGCTTATGTCTTTTTTTTGTTGTATGATAGACTTTTCTATGCTATACTAAACTGTTGTATAAAATTGATTTGTCCTAAATAAAATATTAATTATTAAAAAAAATAATTGTTATCCAATAATTTATAAGAATTTTGAAAAACCTCTCACTGATTTTATATTGTGATCTATCTAAAAATCAAAGTTTACAAGTTTAGATACATCCAATTGTTTATTCTTGATTTTGCTATTGTTTCAATAAACACTGATTTGCATAAAGCGAATACTAGTTTATAAATTAAGCATTGAACTCAAGAAAATATATTATTCTATACATTGTAATATTTGCGTCATTTACAAATTACATGACAATGTTACTGTTCTACAGGATACTTACCTATGGATATTACTGGAATTTTATCATCCACACACTATGTCCCTCATTCTATTATCGGCCGTAAATCGGCCGCAAAGCTACGATTCCTTGCGGCCGTCTTACGGCCCCGTGTAGAGCTACCTTTACCTTGCAATTCAAATAGACGGCGCCGCAAGAATATCCCCTTCCGGCCGGCCGCATATCATGCAAACGGCCGGAATCGTTTTCCCAGCGCCCGTAAATCTTGTTTTCCGGCCGCAAAGTCAGAAAACTGTAAATGCAAATATAAATTCGAGATGGCACTGTAAAGCTCAGTAAATGCTAGGCATCATAATGGGGGACATGAGGATTAATAGCAACACCCTCTCAAGCTTGCACATCAGTCCAAATCCGATATATTATTTACGGATTACATTCCGTCCCGTAGTCCCGCGGGCTCGTCCTTGTTAAAACCCGTATGGGTTCGGAGATGGAGTGCCGCAAACAAAGCATTGTAGAAGCCAATATATATTCAATACAGCACTGCAAAGCACTCTAAATGATGAGGAACATAATGGGGGGGCATGAGGATTAATAGCAAAACATTCTTAAGCTTGCACATCGCCAAATTGTACTTTGATTTTAAAATCCGTACAAGTCCCCCGGACTTCAATGATCAAGCCCGTAGCTCCTTATTCAAGCCAGTGCCGGCTGTCCTCCAAGCCTGTAGCTCGTTCTTAAAGCCCGTACGTGCTTGGAGGTTGAAGGTATCCATTTTGTTACGGTTTTTGCAGTCTGCATGGTTTAAGCCTGTAACCCTAAAATGGAGGCCCAAGCATTACAGCCTCCAAATTAACAATTGTTCAAATTAGTTTAATATTCCTCATATGTTTGATTGGTCAACACACATACAGGTTCCATTGTAGCCTCTAAAACAGCCCTATAATAGAATATGTCACCCCAACATTGGCGCGCACAGCAAATGTGTTTTGACAACATGTAGCTGACATGAGCGGGCACACATCATTGGGCAGTTCTAATGTTTTTGACTACTGCGCGTCGATGAAAGGGCACAAGTGATATGACCTAATGCCATAAACCCTTCTAACCCTTGTAGCCGCAGCCTAATCCTAACCCTTACACCCCACAGCCTAATCCTAATCATTAGATCCGCTAGCCTCCTGTCGGGCCTGCTGTTGTTGATGCGCGCATGTGTCGGTGCGCAGATGACAGCGCACATTCGATGCACGCTATATAGTTGATCAACGATAGAATACACATCTCGCTCATCACATCTACATTAGAGAATGCAAATAGTGGCCAAATCAGACCGCCACGTGGCATATATCAAGTACCAGGGGAATATTTCATTATATGTGGTTATGTTCTTCAGTTGTGTCTGACTCTCTGTGACCCTATCGACTGCAGCAAATTCAGATAGGTCTCTGCCTGTGCTGTTCTCCAAAGTTTGAAGGCCAAAGAGATTGGAGTGGGTTGTCAGTTCCTCCTCTAGTGGATTGGGATTTGTCTGATCTCTCTGCTATGACCTGCCCACCTACAGTAGCTCACAGCTTCATTCAGGTACACAAGCTGCTTCACCACCACCACCACTTAGCAACCCTCACCCATGTAAATTGATAAATAGCAGAACAGTTTTGAAGTTCACCAAATGGGAATAACTAGACACCTGGCACATGGCTCCCACCAGGATGGGCGTAGGAGAGATTATGCCTGATGGCGGTGAGTTTGCTGTCGATCCCAGAGCTCGCGGCCTTTCCTGATGGGTCAGAGTTGATTTGTGTGGTGTATGTTCCCCTGGTCCCCTTCAGCATTGCTAAGTGGTGTGAAGGGGCTTGTGTACCTGAATGAAGCTGTGAGCTATAACATGTAGGGCTACTGTAGATGGGCACATCATAGCAGAGAGATCAGACAAGGTCCAATCCACTTGAGAAGGAACTGATAAACCACACCAGTATATTTAGCATGCAAACCGTGGATAACAGCACAGGCAGAGACCTAGCTAAATGTGCTGCAGCTCATAGGGTCACAGAGTGTCAGACACAACTGAAGAACTGAACAACATGTATTACAATGTTTCCCTGCCTCCTCTGCCTGATCACAGGACCCAGAGCTCCTCCTGGATGCTGAGAGATAGAGAAGAAAGGTACATGTCATTAGTATGTTGATTAGCGCATTGATATGTGTTCATTTCTAATTATCTGACATCTAGCCTTGAATATGGATGATTCTCCTCTTTGCAACTCTGATTAGCTATCTTATACTAGCTGTTATCTGTTCTTAGGTTTCTGTTCTTGATGGTTCTCGGCTCACAACGCTATCTGTATTACGGCTGCTGTCTGTAACTGCATAGGCTGAACGGGCACACCAATACATGGACTCTCTATTACAGGGGTGTCCAAACTCTTTCCTGGATTGGAAGATATACTTTCTGTGCACTGGTGAGTCAATCAGGATGACTGAAGAAGCGATTGACTCACCTGTGCGCAGCAGGGTTATCAAATCCAGGCATGTGTGTGGCCCACCAGGACCGAGTTGGGACACACCTGCTCTATTGCTTGATTACTGTTGTGGTGACCAGGAAGGACAGTGATTTGTCAGCTTCATGAATTTAATGATGCATCCATCTATCCCTTGTTATTTCATGGAGCTGACATTGTTGGGATTAGTACGACATATTATTGTCTAAATAATATAGAATAATGAATTTTGAGTTCAGAATCAATTTATAGACACATATTCCTTTTTATAAAATAACATTTATTGAAAATAACAAAATCAACTAGTCTAATGATAAAATGTAATATATCAAATCAAATGCAAATAAAACACAATATAACCAGCCAGATAATAAAAGAAAATTAATATATCATATGTAATACTTATTATTATGATATATTCTATATAGTCCTAAATCTCAAAACAAAAGTTTATCTCATTCACATGAACAATAAAACCTGGAATAACAACCCATAGAACAAAATCAGATAAATCAATTAATAAAAATTCACCCAAAATAACGTTTTAGCATGTACTAACAATGTCTAATGATATTATAATATAGCTATATAGGAATGTATTAAATGTAACACAATTATGGTAAAGTATTTTATAATATAATTGATAAGTTAACTAAGTAAAATTAATTTATCTGTATTGGTCAAAAGAAAAATGAGATATCTAATTTTGTATTAAAATTTATATCCGGATTTATAAATTTCAATGACAAAAGGAAATCTAAATAACTTTTGAAAAGAAATAAACCAAACAGAGAAATTATGGTAATGGTTTTCAATTATATCATAAAATAAAATATTTCAATTTACACATTACCAATTATGACAAGATTCCACTGGATAATTCCAAAGTTGTCTCGCCTTTTCACAAGATAAAAGTTTTTATCTCTCACTTCCTTTCTCTCTCTCTCTCTCCTTGTCTCTCCCCTTGTTTTTCTCTCTCCAGATCCTGTTTCTATCCATAATTATACCTCTTGCTTATTTGCCTATCAGAATCCCAAATCAGTTAAAAGTATCTAGTAACCAATAGAATCTTTTCATGATGTCATCACCTATTTAAATTTTATAATGAATATATTTTTCTATAGAGACATTTATTCCTTAAACCATAAGATGGCGCTCTCGGACCTTTGAATTTTCATCCCTTTAATTAACTAATGACCCCTTTGACCCACAACCTATAATCAAAATGTAGTCATACGAATGTTTATCAATTAGATATCCCTAGACAGATTTATTATTCTGTTTATTAGACTTGGTGTCTATGAAACAAATTCTTCACATGTGAAATATTAAGGAGGGTACCATTACCTTATAGACCTAGGAATTCACTCAGATATTTATCTCTTACAGAACAAAGAACTATTCCACCATGGATAGCTCTTTTGTGGGCAGCTGTGAAAACATATTTTTCACATAGATATATTCAAGTAATAGAATTGCACGCATAGGTACATATATAAATATACAGCATAAAAATATTAATACAATGGATATAAAAATAGTGGTTAATAATTGGAATATCATATTATACTATAATATCCATATAAGATAGAACTTTATTCATACAAAAGTTCTGACATAACCCCCACTCTGAAATAATATCACTCTTTAATAAAGTAGGTGATATTATTACAGTTGTAAATATGAAAAGTAACTGGTTCCCGGAAAAACAGAGACTCAACCCTTGATATGCTGTACTTCCAATGTAAGTCAATTGAATGGGAAGTAACCTTGGAATGCAAATTGTAGTAACAATAGTCTCATTCATTATAGTTATTAAGTCATTTAGCTTCTGTTTTTGGAGTTCCAATTCTCTTTGCACCATCTTCAAGGAATCCCGAAGTTCCCTAGATTCCTTAATTAATGTTTCAATAGATATAGAGTTTGCTATTGACATTGTGGTACCTATAACAGCTCCAAGTATAATCATTATCGCAGCCCCAATAAGGAAACCGATAAATCGTTTAGGGCGTCGGCTGTTGGAACTGTAAGACTCAGGAATAAAAGTTTTCCTTAATTGTTCCAACATCTTCTTTACAGTAGCTTGTGATCGATCAAAATATTCATAATACCATACTTTGGTTTCCTCCATCTGTACGTTAAATATGTTAAATTGCCTTTCAATCACTGTTTGTGGATCCACGCTCCCGAAAATCTTTTGCGATGTCAATCTCCTTCCGGTGAGCATAAACCCTGGATCCTCTTGGATAAGGATTCATGAAGAATTGCCTGCTTCCACAATAGGTTCCATTCAGACCTTTTGGTATAGGATCAGCATCATCCATATCAGAGCTGTTTTTCTTTCTTTCATTTTCTTCAACTAGGAAATAAAACCAAAAAGTTTTAATAATGTATTCTATACAATGTAAAAATAGGATAATCTTATTAGACAGGGTATTAAAAATCACATTATTCATCAGGAGTATCGTTAATGATTCTTAATTGAGATCTTGGGTGACAACTTTTTATTTGATTAATATGAACCCATCTTTCAACCATTTCACCATTTTTTGGAATTTGTATTTTGTATACAACAGGTGAAATTTTGTCAATAATAGTATAAGGTCCTTTCCATGAAGGCAAAAACTTTTTCTCTTTCACTTGGTTTCGTTGAAAGTTGTACAAATATATCTGATCTGTGATCTCATACTCCTTTTTGGATGTCTTAAGATCATAATAAGTTTTAGTACTTACAGCAGATTTCTCTAAATTTCTTTGTGCAGAAGCAAATGCCTGCTGTAAATGTTTTCGCAGATCCTCTATATATTGATGGGTTGTAGCAGCATTCACTAAATTATGGTCTTGGGTTCTATAAATAAGGTGTTGTGGGAGTACCATACGTCTCCCCGTCATTAATTCAAATGGCGATATTTTTGTTGCAGTACTAGGTGTAGATCTTATAGCCATTAATACTAAAGGTAATTTTATATCCCAGTCTTTACCTGATTCTTTCACAAATTTCTTTAAAATACTAATAATGGATTGGTTGTACCGTTCCACATTACCACTAGAAGCAGCACGATAAGAAATATGTAATTTTCTCCTAACCCCTAGGATTTTCCACATACGGTTCATTACTTCACTGGTAAAGTGAGATCCCCGATCGGACTCAATTTGTTGTGGTAAACCAAAACGGGAAAAGACATGGTTAATTAATAATATTGCAGCAGTTTCAGTTTTACAATTTGTGGCTGGAAGGCACTCTACCCATTTGGTAAATAGACATGTAACCATTAGCATATATTTATTACCCCTAGATGATGTTGTTACTGGGCCAATAAAATCTATTTGGATATCTGACCAGGGCATAGACATCCCTCTTTTCTGAAGAGGAGCTCTATGGGTAGGTGTATTAGGTTGATATTGGGGACATACCAAACATCCCTGACAATATGTCTGTACATCTTTCAACATGTGCGGCCAATACGCAAAAAAATTGCAGTATTTCATAGGTGATTTTATCCCCTCTGTGACCTGATGTCGGGGCATCATGGGCATGTTATAACATTAGACCTCTATATGAAGTAGGATCCACCCATTGCTGTATTCCATTCCATATGTACGAATAAGCAATCCATCTAAGATGCTAAATTGGGCTTTTGACTTCATTAAAACTCTCAGGTTTTCTTTACCTACAACATCTATATCACTCAAAGGATATTTAGCTGGATATTGTATGTGGTTATAAAATATACCTATGATTGGATCCTCTTTCTGACTACTAATTAAATCAGAATTGGAAATATCCTGGGACCATTGAGCTGTGGACAATTCTGTATTCTTTTGGATTTGTTACCTTGTTATAGCCTGAATTTGAATTGGACCCAAAATATGATCCACATCAACAAGCTCCCCCTCTAGGGCACCTTGTTTTGCCAACTTATCAGCCAAATCATTTCCTTCTTTATCCTTTCCCATTACCTTTGAGTGGCCCTTTGTCTTCTTCCAATATATAGTCATTCCATTAGAGATTACCATCTCATCAATAGCATGTATTAACTTACCATGTTTCACTGGTTTCTTCCGGGCACTTGTCATTTCATTATGTTTCCATACCTGTAAGTATTCTACGAAACTATTACGGACATATTCCGAATCAGTGATGATCACTAATTCCTTAAGATCATGCTCTATTGCGGTTTGGACAGCGCGATATACGGCTACCAATTCTGATATTTGACTAGTCTTAGATCCTATTTTATATCTCTCAGGTGGAATCGGGATATTGTCTTTCCATACATTTCTGATTCCTGCAACCAATTTGTTATCTGCCCCCTCCTTAATATGATATGCACATCCATCCACGTAAACTGTCGGTGATGTATTACATAATACCTCTTCATATACCTTATGGGGAGATAATTTATATTCCTTCATAAGGTCTACTTCGGACCAATTTTCTCTAAGAGGATCCTCGGCGGTACAATCATGTAAATCAGCTAACCCTTGGGCCACTGGATTCCTCTTATTCTGTGCATATCTAATTTCCAAAGGCCATCCTTGTAAGGATAAAGTCCATGCGGTTATACGGCTATTTGACAAATTACCGGCTCTAATTTTATCACTCTGAATATATTGTAATGGTTGATGAGCGGTTTCTACTATAATTTTCTCACCTTGGATAAAGTTTCGGAAATTCTGTAAGGCCCATACTGTGGCAAACAGAGCTTTCTCACAGTCATTAAACTTTACCTCTACAGGTGATAATGTCTTACTTGAATACGCAATAATTTTACTATGCTGGTCATATTTCTGATATAGAACGGCACTCAAACAAAAATCAGTATATCCAGTTTCTAAAAAGAATGGTTTACCCATTTTAGGATAAACTAGGCAAGGAGCCTGGCTGAGTTTTTGTTTTAATTTGTTTACAGCTTGATTTTGAATTCCCCCCCATTGCCATGGCTCTCCTTTCTTTAATAATCGAATGAGAGGCCTAGTTACCTCTGCATAGTTATCAATAAACTTACGAGAATAATTGGTGACACCTAAAAATGATCTTAATTCTTTTAAATTTGTAGGGGTTCTGGTTTTAAAAAGAGCTTCCACTTTCTTTTTCTGTGGATTTATACCTTCAGGAGTTATTTCATTGCCTAAAAAATTAACTTTAGTGCGGCACCATTGTGCCTTTTGAAGAGACGGTTTAACTCCTGCATGTTTCAATTGATCTAGAACATATCTGATTTCAATAATATGTTTATCAAAATCGTTATTTTTAATCAAGATATCATCTACATATGTTAATGTCCCTCGCTCTTGAGCGTCAGGCATTGCCTTATGTAAAAATATAGCAAACTCATGCCCTGAGTTTATAAAGCCAAATGGGGTTCTAGTCCATGTATATTGCTGTTTCCCAAAGGTGAAAGCCAGTTTATATTGGTCCTCTTCACTTACTTTAATGGACAATAACCTTGGGCACAATCAAGTGTTGTAAATAATTTAGATCCTTGTATTTGTGCTAAACATTGATCAATATATGGAACGGGCCATGCAGACATGTACACCCGTTTATTTAATTGTCTCAAATCAGCGCATAAACGCCAGGTTCCATTTGGTTTCAAGACACCTAGAATAGGGTTATTAAAAGAACTGTGCACCGATCTAATAATCCCCCTAGACTCTAGGTTCTTGATCATATTTGCCAATGATTCATAAGAGGGAAGAGGGAGTCGATATTGTTTCACAAATACAGGTGGCATATTTGGGTCAGTTTTAATTTTAGTGACATGTAAATGTGTCAAACCACAAACATATGAATCCTTAGAGAACATATCTTGGTACTCAATTAATACTTGTCTTAGTTTTTGGCGTTCAATGTCATTAGAACATCCGCTAGCTAAGGCTATCTGTTCCTCAACTCTTTCTCTAAACCCAGGGAATACCTCAGGCTGACTAATCTCATAAGTCTCCTCCAATTGTGTAGACAAATCAGTAGTGATCATATTTACCTGCGTCTCAGTGTTCTGATATTTCTCATATTCTTGTTCATCAATTGTTTGGTTAAAAACAAGTTCGTTATCCATAATATCACAGTTACTTTCAGTGAAACTAAAAGTATAAATAGACTGAACAGTAAATAATCCCTCAGGTTGTGTGTCAAAACACTGATCCATAATCTTGTCATCATTTACATAATTCTCTGGTATCAAACCAATAACAATATTCATAAACTCAGAAGTAAAATACTCAGAATCTATAGCCATACCTATTAGGGATCCCTTCTCCAAATGTATTGGATGGGATGCTGTGTTATTTACCAGAATAATGAAAGATATCTGTGTTATAGTAATTAGAGGTGTATGAGTGAGGGTGAGGCCTTTTTTTCGTTGCATCTGATGACTAAGATTTACAAAGACATCAATACCTTTAATCTTTTGACCCCTTTTTACCTGTAAAGGGAGAGGAAATTGTGCCACCCCCTCTGGTATTGTAACACTTCGGTCCATTTGCACGGTTACTGCATAAGGCATTTGTTGTGCAGATTTCAATGCTTCTGAGTCATTTAGGAATTCTAAGGGCTTATCCTGTAGTCTAGACCAAATAACATTATTGATCAAATCAATTTGGGATGCAAAGCAATGTAATAGATCATTTCCAATATAGATTGGATATTGGGAACCCTGAATAACTAAGAATAGGTGCATAACCCTTTTACCCCCAATGAAAAGAGGTAATAAACATTTTGCCATAATAGCATGAGTTGAAGTTTCATGATCTATCTTATATACCCATTGATCATCGGGTTGTGCATTTCGGATTAAATTATTATTCTTTATTTGTTTTAATAAGCTCTCATTAACATAGCTATGCTCATGTTTTAGAGCTAGTTTTGCTTGTTGAGAATTTCTCATACCTGGAATATCAACAGGAATAAATAAACCTTCATCATTGGTTTCTATTTCCACTAGAAATCTAGAGTGTTTACTTATGTTTAAAGGCTTAGAATCGTTCTTATTTAAAGAGATAGTTAATACATTTCCCTCTATTTGAATATTTTTAATATGCGCCTGATCAATTTGGATCACATTTTCATTATTTACTTGTTCTCCATTAATGTCTTTACATTTAAGTACTGTCATTTCAGGCATTCAATTATTTTGGAAGTGAATCTCTACTGATTCCTCTTTTTTCTCAATACCATGACAATTCCTTTGCATATGAGGTTGTTTAACCTGATCATAATTGATGGGAAATTTAACTTGTGATCATATCACACCATCAATAAAATCAATTACTGGACTAAATCTTCTAAGTAAATCAGCCACAATTATAATTTTGTAACTAGGAATATCCACTATAATAAATGGATGTTTCATTTGTTTATTTCCTATTCTGATATCTAACCACACATGGCCTACAGTATTAACTTTAATACCATCAAAATTTCTAACAATTCCCACGAATGGTTTCAGAATAGTTTTCTTTTTGGCTCTACTCTCAATTTCCTCATATGTCTCTTTGGAAATTACTGTGACTTGAGAACCTGTATCAATTAATGCTTTATGATTTAAGGTTTCAACATTCTGTATACCAATAGAAACATAATATCGGTTCTGTATTTCCTCCATTTCACATAAGAAATGTGTATGTCTTAACATCTCTAACTTCTTCCATTGTTTATTTTTATTTAAGAAGTCAGATTGTGGAGTATGATCTATCCAATTTATAACTATTTCTGTAGGACTATCAGCAATTTCCTGATTAACATTTGTTTCATTTTCAATAAATAAGGTAATAAATCATCTGTCATGACATTGCAATGTTTTTGTTCCGCTATTAACCCTTTACCGGTAAACTCTGGTTCAATATGTGTTACCTCCTGTGAGCTTAAAGGGTCAACAGTTATATCTTCTGGGTCATCTTCCTTGGTTTTGAAAATACCCCTCCCTTGCTGAATAGGAATTTCTGAAGAGAAAGGATACTCAGGAAGGAAAGATAAATCATTAACATTCTTTTTAGAACATACTTTTATATTTTTATTTGAATCAAGAGATTCACAAGTATCACTTCTGTTTGTGTTATTGATCACTAATCTATTTTTACAATTAGTATTCAGTCATTAGCTTTGGCTTTGAGAATTTTGACCGTCTTGGATTGGATCATTTCTCACTGACTGAGTAGTAAATCCTGCCATAAATGCAGCCATCTGTTGTGTCAAAATTTTAACCTGCTCTTCTAAATTAGATGATGGTTTAGAATTTTGATTTTGGCTATATCTTTTAACCCTTTGATTCTCTGAATAATTTGAAGTATTAGGCATTGGATGGGTTAATCTTCCTTCTGCACTAGGAGATTTTGTTCTCCAGACATAATTTTTAATAGGATTGTTTCCCATGTAATTTGGACTAACATAAAAAGAATCATTATTTGCATTTTGAGATTTTTCACTTGCAATTTTTACTGGCCTAAATGATGACTGTGCCTGACTTGATTTGTTTGAACCTTTAACCACATCTGCGTAAGATTTTGTACCTGTCTCATACTGTAAATTTGGTTTAACAGAAATTTCTGCCACGATTTGACTATTACATTTCTTCCTTCGCTTATAATTATTCCCATCATCAAGCTGAATCTCATATATTTTAGTACATTCATTTACCAACCAACTTAAAGGCTTGGCGTCATCAAAATCACGTGCCATATTTCTCTGAATGTGCAACGGTAGTGCATGGAAGTAAATTCTCTTAAATTCAGGAGATTCTGGGTCTCTCTTTTTTGCAGTCTGTCTATAAGCGTGTATTAATGTGATTAAAAATTATTTTGGACTTTCGTCAGGCTTTCATCTGAGATTATGAACTGCTTTCATAGCAGCCTGTGGGTTTCTATACTCAGAAAAGTATTTTCTCACCTCAGATTTATATATCTCCCAATCATTTATATCGCTATCATGGAGAGAGGTGAAAAATGAGGTATAAGAGCTATCAAATGACCAAGGGAGGTATGATATTTTATCATTAGCCCCCCTTATCCCTAGTTCAACCATCACCCTTTCTAGTGAATCAAGGTGGTCTTCTATGGCCAATTTTGAATTTTTGGTGTAGGGTTTAATTAATTTTCTTATAGCCTGGGCTTTCTCATGGAAAGAGAGTCTTTTATGTGATCGTATATCTTCATCACTATCAGTTTCATTTTTAGAGCTATGTAAAAATTTTATGGGTGATCATTTATGTTTATTCCTTGAAGGTACTACTTCTAATTCTTCCTCAGAATCCCTAAAGTCCTTTATCACAATTTTACTTGAGGCATAATCTTGAGTCCTATTTAAATCCATTTTTAGATTTTCAACATCCTGTTGCTATTGTTTTATCTCATTCTTAGCTACAGTCAGTAATTTTTGGATCTTTTTATTCTCTACAAGTATCTCAGCCTCATGAATTTTCTTGTCAGTTAATTCTTGAGTTAAGAATTCAATCTTTTGTTGCAATTTCTTCTGTTCTATTTTTAAGTCCTGACAAGCCTGAACATACTTTTGCGCTAATTTATCAGCATGTTCAGCTTTCTCATTTAAGTATTCACATTTCTCAGACAATTCCTCAAATTGAACTGATTTTTGACTTTCCTCACCGGTATCTTTTGCACGCTCAGCTACCAATTTATCTATTATTGCCTTTAATTCATCGCATTTCTCTGAATATTTACTATTTAAATCTTGAGCTGCGTTAAATGTCCCTGTCGTTTCTACAACTTTTTTCCTTAATTCTTTAATTTTGATAAACTGTTGCTCTGCTAGCTGCGTTTTTTCTCCATGTAAATCTCTTAAAGTTTGACAAGTAATAGAGACTTCCTGGATTTGATTATTTAAATCTTTTATGGTAATTTCTTTTTGGGAATTTTGATATTTCCAGCTTCTGGCTAATTCCATCCAAACAGTAGATAACCTAGCTAAATGCTTCTTTCTTTCTGATTTAATTTGAATTGCATTCATAGTACTCATCACAGTTGTCAACAAATTATTATCCTTTAACCAATCATCAATTGTATCACCATCAATTTCGGGATGTATTTTATCCAAATATTCTGACAACTGTTCCCTGTACTCACAAACAGGATATACATTTGAAATTAAAGTTTTAATTAACAACTCCATTCCCTGTTTACCATGACCAATTATGTCATCTAAAGATAATGCTCCTACTGTTTCAGAACCAAAAACACCTTCAGCCATTTTTTTTTTTTCAACAAGTGTTATTAAATAAAAAGTTTTATATCAATTAAATAATTGACCACGTGTCTATAAAGATATATATCTCTCTGGGGCTTCCAAATATGACGGGATTAGTACGACATATTATTGTATAAATAATATAGAATAATGAATTTTGAGTTCAGAATCAATTTATAGACACATATTCCTTTTTATAAAATAACATTTATTGAAAATAACAAAATCAACTAGTCAAATGATAAAATGTAATATATCAAATCAAATGCAAATAAAACACAATATAACCAGCCAGATAATAAAAGAAAATTAATACATCATATGTAATACTTATTATTATGATATATTCTATATAGTCCTAAATCTCAAAACAAAAGTTTATCTCATTCACATGAACAATAAAACCTGGAATAACAACCCATAGAACAAAATCAGATAAATCAATTAATAAAAATTCACCCAAAATAACGTTTTAGCATGTACTAACAATGTCTAATGATATTATAATATAGCTATACAGGAATGTATTAAATGTAACACAATTATGGTAAAGTATTTTATAATATAATTGATAAGTTAACTAAGTAAAATTAATTTATCTGTATTGGTCAAAAGAAAAATGAGATATCTAATTTTGTATTAAAATTTATATCCGGATTTATAAATTTCAATGACAAAAGGAAATCTAAATAACGTTTGAAAAGAAATAAACCAAACATAGAAATTATGGTAATGGTTTTCAATTATATCATAAAATAAAATATTTCAATTTATACATTACCAATTATGACAAGATTCCACTAATTAATTCTAAAGTTGTCTCGCCTTTTCACAAGATAAAAGTTTTTATCTCTCACTTCCTTGTCTCTCCCCTTGTTTTTCTCTCTCCAGATCCTGTTTCTATCCATAATTATACCTCTTGCTTATTTGCCTATCAGAATCCCAAATCAGTTAAAAGTATCTAGTAACCAATAGAATCTTTTCATGATGTTATCACCTATTTAAATTTTATAATGAATGTATTTTTCTATAGAGACATTTATTCCTTAAACCATAAGATGGCGCTCTCGGACCTTTGAATTTTCATCCCTTTAATTAACTAATGACCCCTTTGACCCACAACCTATAAACAAAATGAAGTCATAAGAATGTTTATCAATTAGATATCCCTAGACAGATTTATTATTCTGTTTATTAGACTTAGTGTCTATGAAACAAATTCTTCACATGTGAAATATTAAGGAGGGTACCATTACCTTATAGACCTAGGAATTCACTCAGATATGTATCTCTTACAGAACAAAGAACTATTCAACCATGGATAGCTCTTTTGTGGGCAGCTGTGAAAACATATTTTTCACATAGATATATTCAAGTAATAGAATTGCACGCATAGGTACATATATAAATATACAGCATAAAAAATATTAATACAATGGATATAAAAATAGTGGTTAATAATTGGAATATCATATTATACTATAATATCCATATAAGATAGAACTTTATTCATACAAAAGTTCTGACAACATGTCAGTGTCATGTCCATGTGTAGTGTGTGTGATGCACATGTGGTGGCATGTTGCTGTATGTTATATTCACCTGCCATGGAGGCTGGGTCCTGCTGCTCCACCGGGCCTGAAGCTCCAGCTGCGGGTGCAAGCATGGTCCTTGCAATCACCTCATGTCCCAGGTACTTGACCCTCCGCCCGTCATCCTCCTGGGCCATCTTCTTCCTCACCACGGCCCTGATGTCGTCGAAACGGTGCTTTATGGACCGCAGACTCCGTCCATGGCCCACCACACCATTGACTAGATCGACCACCTGCTGCCAAGCATTAGCCCTGGGCCCAGCCTTGACTTCCCTACCCCCCGAGGTGATGACGGGGCGGGCACGGATGGCCTCCAGGAGGACCATGTTCTCCTCCCGGCTATAATTGTGGGCCCTGGACCTGCCGCCAGCCTCTTGCTCTCCAGACTGGGGTTGAGGACCCTCTCCACTCTCCTCCTCCCTCCTCTCCTCCCTCCTCCTCCTTCTTCCTCCTCCTACTCTCCTCTCCCTCCCTCCTCCCTCCTCTCCTCCCTCCATCCTCTACTCTCCTCCCTCCTTCCTCTCCTCTCCTCCCTCCTCCCTCCTCTCCTCTCTCCTTCTTCTCCTCTCCTCTCCTCCCTCCTTCCCTCCTCTCCTTCCTCCTTCTCCTCCTCTCCTCCCTCCTTCTCCTCCTCTCCTCCCTCCTTCCTCCTCCTCTCCCTTCCTCCTCCTCCTCTCCTCCCTCCTCCTCTCCCTCCTCCTCCTCTCCTCCCTCCTCTCCTCCCTCCTCCTCTATTACCTCCCCCTCCTCAACTACTACCTCCTCCTCACTCCTCCCCTCCTCTTCCCCACCTCCACGCCCCGGGACTCCCTGCCACTCCTCTCCCCTCTGCTCCTCTCCCTCCATCACCACCTGAAAAGAAAAGAAATAGAAATAAAGAAATGTTTTAGTGGGTTTGCCTGCTCACCCCTAATCCCCCATTCTGATCGCCTATAACACTATTTCTGCTTGGATATCAATGTTGTAACTAACTGCAGTAATCAACCTTAAGTGGACAGAGCCTGTGACAGCAGTGGGAGGGGTGTACAGCACCTTTCACCCTGGACCTGAGTGGCACTGATGAAACACGCTAGATCAATACTTTCCTAAACAATGTGGAAGGGTCAGTTACAGTTTGCATATATACAAGGCATGCGGCTATTTACTGTGTGCTTCTATCATGTGTGGGGAGTGGCCCATGTCTCTCGGCCACTAATATCCTATCTGCATTATACTCTGCACATATTCCTGGGAGTGATACCTATACTGAAGCCATCTTCTGTACCAGAGGTAGTAGGACCTACATGGTCCTGCTGGGCTAGGCTGAAAATAAGTTCTTGTCAAGCCCCATTAAAGAAGCAGTTTGGAACAGCTATGTGTATTGCAAATATGTGTAGAAATCTCAATCAATCTCAATCACAATCAAACTCAATCAATCAAAATCAAACTCAATCAAACTCAATCAAACTCAATCAAAATCAATCTCAATCAAACTCAATCAAACTCAATAAAACTCAATCAAAATCAAACTCAATCAAAATCAAACTCAATCAATCAAAATCTATCTCAATCAAACTCAATCAAACTCAATCAAACTCAATCAAACTCAATCAAAATCAAACTCAATCAAAATCAAACTCAATCAAACTCAATCAAATCAATCAAACTCAATCAAAATCAAACTCAATCAATCAAAATCAAACTCAATCAAACTCAATCAAACTCAATCAAACTCAATCAAAATTAAACTCAATCAAACTCAATCAAACTTAATCAAAATCAAACTCAATCAAAATCAAACTCAATCAATCAAAATCAAACTCAATCAAACTCAATCAAGCTCAATCAAAATCAAACTCAATAAAAATCAAACTCAATCAATCAAAATCAAACTCAATAAAACTCAATCAAACTCAATCAAACTCAATCAAACTCAATCAAAATCAAACTCAATCAAACTCAATCAAAATCAATCAAACTCAATCAAAATCAAACTCAATCAAACTCAATCAAACTCAATCAAAATCAAACTCAATCAAAATCAAACTCAATCAATCAAAATCAAACTCAATTAAACTCAATCAAACTCAATCAAACTCAATCAAGCGCAATCAAACTCGTTATTCCGCTATTGGATGGTTCGTGCTGGGCGCGGCTAGTCCGTCCCCCTTCCAGCTTGCGTGCGCGCCTAAACGTCACGGCCTTCCTCCATTCTGAAGGCCGCGATTCGCGCCTGGCTAGATTTAATTTACGGCCGCATCCGTTGAAGTCCACACGATGCACTTACGGCATTGGAATGAAACCGGGCTGAAAGGGCCCTAAAAGTATAAATGAAGCAATAAAAGGCATTCAAATTACTGGAAAAACAATCCCCAATGATCAAATATGTTAATAAAAGATATATTTTTATTGTCATGTACATCCTCAATATGGCTGCCATATTAACCCTTTAGCACTCAGAAAGGCTAGAATGTGTCCCTTAAACATATCAACATTATCTGATTTACATCTCTCTTATCACATCTACTTTTTTGAACACAAATATTGGCTATATTTAAACGCCACATTACATAGATCATGTAGCATGGGCCCAAATTCAAATGTGTGCCAGAATATTATGGGTTACTAATTAAAATGGCTAAACCAATCCATAATCAGGGAACTTCATAACATGATGAAGCTTAGATACACCAGTTACCTTTTCCATTTGTGAAATCCACCCGGATAATCACAGCTGGGGTAATTAGCAAGCTATATAACCACATCATCATCCATGAATTAGCAAGTCTGAACCATCATGGATAGCAGCAACCTGAGTGCGGTGTATATGTATGTGAGTAGAGCGCAGCGTCGTAGGAATGGATATTTGTTTTGAATGTTGCAGAGTGGAAACCGGGCTGTCAGGCGTGCTACTGAGGAGTGGCTGAGGCATGACAGAGAGGGGCGGCTGGGAGTGAATGTGGGTGAGCGTGCTGATGCAATCCATGGTGGTCCGGAACCAAGCCAGGCAAGTGGCTCATCACAGGATATGCCTAGGGTCATGGTGGGGGGTCAGTTAGGGGAGAGAGCTCCAGTGGCACAGGGACAGGGGGATATGAGGGCACCTGCAGACAGGGAGGAGGACCTTGATGTGGGTGATCAGTGGATGGGGGGGCCAGATGAGAGACCCCTAGAGTGTGTGGCACATGAAGTGGGGGCTCCTGCACAGCCAGACCCACAGGGGGGTGAGCAGGCCCAGGAGCCTGCCAGGAGGCTTCGTGCACCCAGGGTGTACAGGGAGAGAGTCACATTAGAGGGGTTAACTGATGTGGAAGTGTATGAGCATTTTAGGCTAACCCGTGCCAGCCTGGAGGAGCTCTATGCAGTCCTGAGGGAGGACATGGAGCCTTCCTCACGGACCAATAGAGCCAGCCCAGGCATGACACGAATGTTAGCCGCCATACACATCATATCATCTGGTAGTTTTCAGAACACTGCTAGCATAGTAGGAGGAATGTCTCAGGCAAGCCTTTCAATGTGCCTGAGCACATTCCTCTATGCTATCGTTCCGAAAGCTGCCAGATACATCAGTTTTCCCCACATTGGGGAAGAGATCTTGAAGGTGAAAGCAGATTTATTTCGAATGGGAGGTATCCCCAATGTGCTCGGTGCTATAGATTGTACACATGTAGCATTGATACCTCCTAGAGAGCAAGAAGCGCTGTTCAGAAATCGCAAACACTATCATTCCATCAATGTACAGGTTGTTTGTGATGCAGACATGCGCATACAAAATGTGGTTGCAGGCTTCCCGGGAAGTACTCATGATGCCCATATCCTGCTTCAGTCATCCACCCATCTTTATTTTGAGTCTGGACAAGCTCCACCTGGGTGGCTACTGGGTGAGTACCCATAAAGGATCCCCTAACATATACATCATGTTCCACTGTAATGCTATTCCATTGTTGCATGCAAAATGCGCAACGACGTATGCACCAACAGACAAAATAGAGTCCCTCAATAGCGCGCACAACATCTGCGCGCAGGAGTTGAGATAAGGACTTAAGGGTGGACTTAGGGGTTTTAGGGTTAGGGGTCTTTGGGCTAAGGCTTTGGATTCTGAGTGTTAGTGTTAGGCATGGGGTCTCAGTGGTTCGGGTTAGGTATGGGGTCTGAGGGCTCGGGTTAGAGGGTTTTGGCCCATTAAGCAATAGATTCTACAACTTGCGCTCTTTGATCGCCGCACATTTTGCCACACAATTTTCAACAGTGAGCTACTGTCGCCGGCTTCTGTCAGCGCTGTATTGTCCGCGCTCATTTGCTATGCGCCATAAAGTAGGTGTGCCGACTGAGCCATTGCATCGTAGCTTGTTGCTGTGCCTAACCCGATGTGACCTGGTCATAGGAGTAGGAAGTTCCAACCCAGAGATCCCTAAACTAACGTCACATTAATCATTGTGTATATTTACAGATACTTTAACGAGCAGCACAACCTCACATTCATATCTACATCTCCCATTTTTGTTTCCTTCAGGTGATGCAGGATATAGGTGTTTGCCGTGGTTGTTGACCCCTGTGAACAATCCACGCACAGAGGGGGAGGAGAGGTACAATGCGGCCCATGCCAGAACCCGGAATGTAATAGAGCGCACCGTTGGCCTCCTGAAGATGCGCTTCAGATGTTTACATTCCACTGGCGGGCCGCTACAGTATACACCAGTGAAGGTTTGTCACATCATCCTGGCCTGCTGTTGTCTGCACAATATAGCAGTACAGGCAAACTGTCTGGGGAACATTGATGATGCTCCGCTTGAACCGGAGGAGCGTCCAGTACCTCCCCCTGGTGAGGATAACGTTCAGGGGTCACAACTACGTGCCCACGTCATTCGGGAGTACTTCCCATGTAAGTCTGAAACTAATAACAACCAACTATAATGTACCTTGATTATGGTTACTAATACATCTCTTTTCTCCTTCCCAATTGTCTTACAGAATATCCAACAGTCCACAGTAGAGGATAGCTTTGTGATGTAACATATGTCTTGTGACGCATTCTTAATACTGGATCAAATACAGCCTGCTCTGATATCCGTTAATGGTAAGTATGCGCACATTCCCATACACATCATATATATTGATATCTGCCAACCACCAGAAGCTAAGCTAAATGGATGGTATGATATATTCCACAATGTCAATGGATAAAGGCAATCGTATTTGAAAACATCTTCACAGAACAGTAATGCTCCCATTGTCTGATCATGCTATTCCACATCCCATGGAGGTCAATGCAATTCCTAGCAATCTGGATATATGAACATACCAGCATATTGTAAACCATAATAAATGTTCCTCATGGGATGCAAACAGGGGATCTCTCCAGTTCTTTGTCAACGAATGCTGGTAAAAGCATTCTCAGTCAGATAACAGGAATAGTCTCAAGGATGTGTTAACTAGGAATCATTGTGCAATATATCATATGGATTGTGTGACTCATATCATCATATTGCCATTACAGAACTGTTGCCATGTGTCAACACATTGTTTACCCACACAGACATGGGAAACGACCTGTACAGCAACAGAACATCAGCTACATCAATGTCATCTACATTGTAAGTGAGTATTTGCGGGAAACATGTGCATGTATACATGAGAGGAAATGACTAATAACTCCATTAATGTAGGCCTAACTTTCTTTTCCCCAAGACATCCCCTATGTATTGCTGAAGCGGTCCGAAACGTTTATCGGACCATGCAGACGTGTCCTGGGGGAACAGATCTCTTCGTTGAATCCTCCACTTGATCTATCCAAGGTAAAGAACCACATGTGGATGTCCGAACATGGATCAATATGTGATAGTTGGGATCTTCCATTTCTATTACAGGCTGCACTGGTCTCTCTGTCTCTCTCTCTGTCTGTCTGTCTGTCTCTCTCCTCATCCCACCCACCCCTGTTTACCCTTAATTTATTGAGTCACACAAGTCTTCGACACATGAACAATTAGCAACTTCTGCTAACTATCCCAATTAACCCTTTACACTATGTTTTCTCTGGTCTTCTTCCTCACATCCCCTGCCTTTTCCTCAGACTCTTCTTTACTTCTCCCCTTTTTGTCTCCAACATTTTCATTTCAACTCTCATGCCCACCTCTCTCCTTTTATTCACACATCAGCTAATCTTACTCAAGCTGTGGTTAAACTATGTGTCTCCTGACTGTCCCATCTGCAGATTACATTATCTGTCCACATGGGGCAGATACCTTATTACATAATAGTGCATCGCACTTTACATCTGATCCCTTTCCTCTCCCACTAATGCATATCTTTCTACTTGACACAACTTCCTTCCTATGTATCTCTCACTTACTTATTAACCTTGCTGTTCCTTATCTACTCTTCCCCATGTCCATTACCTTTAGCTTGGAAGTGGTGATTTTCGAATCTTGTGGGGGCCTTTGGGAAGAAATCAGTTATCAACAGTCTTTACGCTCAAAACAGGGCCCTCCATTTTCTGGCGTTGGCAATATTACATACTGTATATTTTCGTGTTCTTCTCCCCTGTACAGCGCCACGGAATATGTTTGCACAATACAAATAAATGATAATTAGACTAATCCTAATAATCCCACATCAGGACAAATTAGTCTGGGCCATCATTATCATCTGACAGATGGTTAGCTTGTACGAGATCACAATGCATAACATGTGTGCCGACATACCTGCATCTGTTGGTGGCTGCTCATATGGTATATGTAAGGTTTCCACTAATATATTATTTGTGTGTTTGTATTCCAGATCCCGGTCAGAACAAGGCATGACGATAAACATCATGACATTCCATGGCCATGTCAATGTCCTCATGTATGTGCATGTGTCCGTTTCATTGCTTTGTTGGATCCAGTTTGATATCTGATGACCTTGACTGAATAGCCGATATGTGTCACGAGACAATTTCACTATACAATGCAGATGTGATGTGACATCTGTCAGCTGATGTTCCTGGTATAACCACAGCATGTGTATGCTCATATAGTCTATCTAGATTAATATGTACCTATTGGTTTAGACATTCTATCCTCTCCTCTACTTGGACTGTTGTGAAGCCTGCAGCACCAACCCTTCCAGATCTTTTCTTCAGTGCTGATGTGACCCTCCCTGTGCATATGGGGAAGAGTAAATCCAGGCTTGGAACTTAACAGTTAATGAGGTTACTTTTTATCTTCAGTTATGCATATGCAACAACAGTGAGTATAGATGCTCAATCAGAGAACAAACTATCCTTGATATTGCCTGGTTTGTTGTGAGTTCTCTGCAATAAGTAACATCTGACTGGTATGGTCCTGGTCAGGTCACCATCTTTTTGACCAAGGTTATCTATGTGCTGCTTATTGTTGCGTGAGAACGGACGTCATGGGCTCATAGCATTCACTGATTGAGCACTTATACTTCTGATGTTGCATCAGAGTGTCCGTTTAACACACAAGCATACATTTTGCTCTCCCCATATGTATATCACCTTATTCTGGATTATTGTGGTCTTTCCTTATTGACTGTTATATATATGTAGTAACAATAATGAGATCTATTATATTGCCTAATGTTGGGTGATACACTGTAAATCCCATGATCATCTATATCAATGTAATTGACCCTGCCTGCATTCTGCTCTCATATCCCTATTTCCCTGTGTTACTTGGATTTTGTATCCTACCCCCCTCCACCATGATCCTTTGCATACCTGTGTTGATTAGTCAACCTGTGGCTTTGTGGCAAGCTTGCTTTGTTAATTTCTGTAAATAGTAAATATGATTTATCCGAGATGTTGTTTGTGTCTGCCTCGTCAATGTTGATACCATAGCATTTCTGTAACATCAATGAAAGGACCTTCAGACTCCACATCTGTGCTCTGCACCATCAGTTAGGGGTGTCAATAGACTTCTCACAGTGTGTTTGCATTACTGATTTCAACCATGAGGGAAGGTTGGTATTAACAATTTTTTTGACACAGAAATAGACAAATGAGACAGGTGTCCGTAAGTGGCTCACATCCTAATAGTGAACATACATGTGGGCCTCATTCAATTGCGATTTGGCCAATTGAATAGGGCTCAAAATAAGCACAGAACATATATTTAAAAAAAAAAAGATGTTAGTGAAAACCTTGCTTTTGGATAGATGTTTACTAACTAAAACATTTTTCCAAGAATATATGTTATGTGCTTATTTCAAGCCCTATTCAATTGGCCAAATTGCAATTAAATGAGGGCCACAGTATCTAACAGAAGTGTGTACACCCGTCACATTGTTGTTAATATTTTAGTATATCTTTTCATGTGACAACACTGAAGAAATGACACTCTGCTACAATGTAAAGTAAGTTTGCTGACCCATCAATAACTCAATACACAGCCATTAATGTCTAAACCATTGGCAACAAAAGTGAGTACACCCCTAATTTGAAATGTCCAAATTGACACAAAATGTAAATTATGTGTGGCCACCATTATTTGCCAGAACTGCCTTAACCCTCATGGCCAGGGAATGGCCAGAGTAGCCTGCGGGGCCAGAGTGGCAAGAGTAGCCTGCGGGGCCGGAGTGGCCAGAGTAGCCTGCGGGGCCGGAGTGGCCAGAGTAGCCTGCGGGGCCGGATTGGCCAGAGTAGCCTGCGGGGCCTGGGGGAGCCACATGCCCTGCTGGGGGCCTATGCTCCAGGGCACCATTTCTTGGGGATCCAGACTGTGGGCCCAACTGGGATGGGACCACATTGGATGTCCCCACATTTGTCCAGCCCACATTGGCTGGGAGCCAGGCGGCGCCATTATCCTGGCTGGAGGGGCCATTGCTGGAGCCAATTGGTGGCATCTTGTGGATGGCCCAGGTGGACTTTCTGCTGGTGGTCCTGCTGCAGGTGGTGTTGCTGCAGGTGGTCCTGCATCTTGGCATGGTGCAGGAACCTGAGGAGGCAGGGGACGCCTGGCTGGTACTGAAATGAGACAAGATTTGGATTTGAGTATTGTTGTTTCCATATCTCTGAGATCATAGTGACTTTGAATTGGCTGTGAATGTTTGGCGCAAATCAAAATTGATCTGCATCATTAGTATTGTGGATCCTGGCTGGGATCTTTCCTGTTATGTGACAGCGACTGCTGGCAGCAGCAGTTGGACCAAGGGGCTGATAGATGGCGCTGCCGCTGTTATATACATCATTTTAACCTTACACACAAGCCCAAAAGCACTAGCCCTCACCCTAATCCGAAACTCTTACCTTAACACCACCATAACCCACTAAATCTGCAAGATTACATAATCTCCAGGAAAATGCTGTGACATGTAGAGGCTGCTCACTGCTGCTACCAGCAGTCACGGTCAGTTAACTGGAAAGGGCCCATGGCTCATATGACTACATGTAATGCTGGTGCGGTGTGCCAACTGCAGTTAATTAGGACACGTGCTCATCTGAATCTGTTGGCCAGTGTGTGAGACAGACCAATCTGTGACCAATCCTCAGCAATGTGAGTTAACATGTTAATGTAACATGGTCCAGGTTAGGCTGTCACACGACACAAACTTGCAGTCCATAAGAGTCTGTATCCGCTCATATGCTGCAGTGTGCACATCCATACATGTAGTCTCATGGGGATGTACCAGCTATATGTAGGACCTATCCTGTTGTATGTGCGCATCTCTGGAAGTGCACCGCCACCGACTCTAGCTACGCCAGCCCAGCAGGCCAGGTAAGTGGTTATGGGTTTCGGGTTCTGGCTACAGTTAGGGGGTATGGGTTAGAGTTAGTAAGTGGGGTTTAGGGGGTTAGGGTTAGAGGGTTAGGGGCTTTGGGTGTACCAACTATTTTTGACGGCTACATGGGGACGCAAGTGCAGCCGCATCCCTAGAGTCAGCGGCGGCACTCTTCCAGCACATACTGAAATGCCCACAAAAAACAGGATACATCCGCTATTCCTAGTTTCAAAATGTACATGGGTTCTAAGCAGTAGGAGTGTTAAGCCAAACAGCTATGAAAGGGCCAGTTTAACATGGAGTAGAGTGCGACAGGGGAACTCATGACAATAAACAAACAATTGCAATGGAGTTGTCATGTATGCTTTATATGCACTCTGAAACAACAGCAAACATAACAGTAACATCAATAGATTTGCAAAACGTTATCATAATCAGTTGTGGGAGGAGGTATTGGACATATATTTCATTGCTAACAATTCTGACGAGTATATTTCTTTACACTGGATTTACATGATTTTTGCGGCCTCATATATCTGTAGTCACAACCAGATATCTTACAGTGCAATTCAACGTCAGTTATCTATCTGTGTGGGGTACATGTGCGTACATTTGAGGGTGTTAAGGTGTACATGGTACTCACATTGCAGGCTTTGTGACCGACCCGTGTCCACCAGGCCAAGGAGGCCCATGACTGCCGCTGGCTGGATCATGTCGCGCACTGTGGCCTCCCAACCGGGGTATGTAAATGTTTCTGGCGGCCCACCACCGGTTCCACGTGCCGCATTGGCCTCATTCGCCATCTTCTTTTTTACATCAATGCGGCAGTCTTAGTACTGGTTCTGGACAGACTGCCAGGTACGATTTGCATACCCCAGAGACCTCAGCCGCTATTGCCCTCCAGGCATCTGTCCTTTGCCTGGGCCTCACTTCGCTCCCACCGGTTAGGATGGAGTGGTGTGCTTGAACTCCTCTAACAAGCGTTTCAATTTCATCTTGGTTGAAGTTTGCTGCCCGTTTGCGTGCAGCAGCAGCAGCTTGCTGGCCAGCCTGTGGCTGGGGGCCCTGCTCTCCCTGACCTTCACTGCCTTCTCCCTCCATCTCTCCTCCTCTCTCTCTCTTGCTCTCAAAACTCTCCAACTCCAAGACCCGTGTGTCCACTTGCACAGCATACAACACAGTCACAGATTTACAAATTTCCCTCCCTTTTAAACTATTTGTGGCCTTGATTGTCCTCTTCCTATTGGTTAATTGATTTCAGGTTTGATTTCAGGAATACGGGCTTGAGACTTTTGGCCGTAGCTTCTTAGTGAAGCACGTACGGGTTTGGCGGATGATTGTCCTCCAAGCCTGTAGCTCGTTATTCAAACCCGTGCGGGCTTGCATGATAGATGAAGTTTAATATCTTTATTTGCGGATTTGAGAGTAGGGGAAAGTTGAGCTATTAATTCTAAAACCAAACATCACTTTCATTTCTAATAAAAGTACAGGATGGCTTTTCTATGCTACGACTTGTAAGTAAGTCCTTTAGGACCCGTAGGTCTATTTTACACATTTACGGACTTGATGGAGGCTAATCCTGCAGCCTTTGCAGGTCTGAGGTGCTCCAAGCCCTCGGGACTTTGTCCACGGATATTTGACAAGAATTAAAAAAAAAAAAAAATTACGGATTTGAGTGTAGGGGAATGTTGTGCTATGAATGCTAACACCTACAATCACTTTATAGTCTCCTCAGAGTGCAGGATGGCTTTATTATGTGCTTATTTGTGTGCCTGCGGGACCTTTTTGCTGCAAGTAAGCTGCGGCTCGGTTTTAGCCTTGCAGAGAGGTTTCCCAGAGCAATTGAATAGCAACCGGGGCTTTCTTGCGGCCGTTTAAGATCAAAGGCTTTCCTCCGGTGCATGCGGCCGCAAGGGATAGCAAGGTGCCGGCCGCAAGCCTGCCGGAATCCCCGGCTGGAAGGGAATAGAATAGGCGAATAGCTTGCGGCCGGTCCTTGCGGCCCCGCATCTCCTACAGCCGTTAATAGAATGAGGCCCTATGTAATGTAATTCTATATATATGTGTGTTACTATGCATGTATAAATTAGTGTTAGACGGTCTGAATATCTCTAGAGTATTTATACATATTGTTTTTGAGCAGGGGACTTTTTGTATGTCTGCAGTGCAATGGGGGGCATTTTAGGGAAACAGGGAAACTGTATGTATGTGTGTGTGTGTATAAGCTTGAAGCTTGAAACAGCTGTACATGGATTGGATACACAGCCTGTGTTTATTCCAGCCTTGGCTTTGCATTAAAGCTGTGTAATACAGCATGCATAAGCTTAAAGGAAGCCATGATTTATAATGGCTGCGGAATGAAGAGCGAGGCATTTGTGGCCATATTTGTGTGTCCCAGCTCAACTTCCCAGAATGCAGTGTAATAAGTGTTTTTCTCAGAACTCTGAGCTGGAAGCAGTTTTTTTAACTTGCTTTAGACATTCAAATGTGAACACAGATGTACTTTTTATTTAATATATATATATATATATATATATATATATATTGTTTATATACACACATTTAAAATGTCTAGAGCTAGTGTGTGTGGCTGAAATATTCTTTTATATCTCTAATGTGAGGGAATTAGTATCTATCTGTCTGTGAGCTCCACTTATCTCTACTATGTATATATCTGTCAGTTTCTTCCTTGTGTGGAGGTATATATTTATATTTATTCCTAATAATGTTTTCTGAAAAGCTGGTGCTATCCTAGGCAAAGTGTCCCTGTAAGTTATTGTAAATTGTTGGCAACTATTTATTTTACACAACACTGTTTTTCTATTCAAATTGGATTATTGAGCCTGTATTATGAGGTGCAGGGTGTCATATACAAGATGGCTGCTTATATTATCTGAGGGATCTGCATGGAGCATTGTCAGGTCAGTACCTTGTGCTCACTGACATTAAGAAAGAGGAGTCTCCTTGGTCTGCACCTCTACATCATGTCCTCTGCAGCATAAAGCTTCTCAGTCTCAGTACACTGGCAGCTAACCTGCAAATTAAAACAGGCTTGTCCACCACTTATCTTGTCATACGTTTATTATTCCACTTGTTTGGGTGCATCTATTGTGTTGTGTCTATGTATCTGTGTCTATGAGTGTGTCTTTATGTCTGTCTGTGTGTGTGTCTATGTCTGTGTCTGTGTGTGGACTAAGTGATCATGCTGTTTCTGGCTGACTGACCACGTTCAGAATAAAACTACACACAAACAAATGTAAACTACACACATTCTTATATGATCTATTGTAAGGAAGGACAAACAAGACATATCCTGATCATACTCTCACTGACCACTTATGTTAGCAATGGCATCCAGTTTTATCATTAAGGTCACACTGCAGTTCAAGAAAAAAAAACTTGTTTGTCAAGTATGTGTAAATCTGATTTTGTGGATACTCTGTTTATGAGTAGAAGAATCAATTTTGTGTTTGTAACATCACTTCATGAGAGGGTGGGTTGAGGAAGAAAGGAACAGATAGGATTTCTTAAGTGGAGAAGATTAAAATTGACACCACAGTCCTTCCCCTTCACTGGCCCAGACTTGCTTCAGGAAATGCAACCATATCTCTCCAGAAACGTAAATGCCCCTCTCACACACACAACTTCCACTTAGGTATAATTTATTTCCTCACGGCCCAGCAGAAACATCAAAATTTATTTTTTTTCTAATGAAAATGTCTAATTAAAAACTAGTTATGTAACCATTAATTATGCTCTTAAACTCTTTTTTTTCAAACATTTTATGTTTTTATTGGGCAGTGGCCCTTTAACTCTCATAATTATTCCGTTTTTATGTGTGATATAAGTGATCATGATATGTGTTTGTGTAACATATGCCCGTTGCCCTCCCATAGAAAAATAAAAATAATATTGCCCACCATCAAATGCACTTAATAAATAAGTCATTTCTCTGTGTGAATTGTTATGTTGTTAAAATGGCTGCTTACAGAAATATCTGTGAATTGCTCACATACAGTAGCAAGTAAGTCCACGGAGAGAGAGACTAGACACACAGAAAAGGCGGAAATGGGTGTATGCATACCCTTCGCATGCACTCATAGGGGCTCATCCAGTTCATGCCTGGTAGTGTGACTTGGTTGTGGATGAGTAAGAGGCGGTCTGCCTGTGTGGTGGCAATGTCAGGGCAAGTGAGGGTGGTGAGGAATCTATGAAGGGCTTGAAGCACATTGGATAGATGTTGTGGGATAAGTGCTTGCAGGTTTCTGTGGATTCTGGTAGCTGGAAATAAGGGAAGGCAATGAAAGGAAGGTGTGGTGAGGTGCAGTTTAGGAGATGGGGATCAGAAAGAGGGAGTGGGGAGATGAGAAGGTTTGATATTGATAAGAATAAGGTCAATGGAGTGCTCATCACAAAGTTGTAGTGGAGAAATTGAGGAAGCCAGGTGGCAAAATGATCCAGAAATTGAAAAAGATGGACTAGGCGGGTGACTGATCACAGCAACTCACAGAGAGATGGCTGAAAAGAGGTGGATAGTGTGATCTTCAAAAGATGAGAATTGGAGAGAGGGAACCGGGGGTATGCAGTGAAATGTAAGCTGTGTTCCCAAGTCAAAGTGGAGATGTGGGTGTATTACATATAGATTTTTGTAAATGAAAATATGGATTTGTTGGAACTCTTCATATGTGCAGTATTACAAAAGTAATTTAGCAAATGTATAATTGCACCCTCAACCTTAACAAGGTAGGTTGTGTGGAGTCAAGATGTCCACTTTTACAATTAACATTTTCAAACTGTGAAGTCCATTTTTGAATCCATTCCAGCAAAATCTGCCCTCTCAGTAAGTAAATTGCAACATGCATTCAATTAACCAAATGTTGGTGGTGCTATTGCATATGTTCAAATTAATTTTAGTTGCATTCCTTATAGCATAAAACAGCTGAAAACTCTTTTACCTTCAGAAGTCAATGGGCATTATGGTAAAATGTACAATGAGACGTGCATGTGAACATTTTGAATAAGTTCTACCCAGGTTATTCTACTTTTGTGTCTGTGTACAGTATCCTCAGTGAATAAAACATATCCTCCTGGAAACATTTCTTCAGAAAAAAATGTATCTGCTGAAATTTGCACCTGTGAATTCTTGCACTGTGCATTTTTCAGTTTACAAGAACATTTTGTCAGATTGGGGGCAATGCACAACATTTGAAAATATGGAAAAAGTACATAGTGATACACCATGTAGCAAAATAAGAAACTACTCTATGCTTCAATATTTTACTTGAATTTGCTCAGATACGTTAAAAGAAATATGTAAAGTCGCATTTTAATGTATACTAGACTTGTATTTTTCAATTATTAAATTAGATTTTTTTTAGATTTTTTTTAGTTTCTTTAAATATCTTCAAAATAAAAGTTAAATGCCTCCCAATTCATAAGATTGCATTAATATTACATATTTAGCTACATTTTCTTTTGACTTTATCAGCCCCATTAAATTCCAGCTCCGTAGATACAAGGTTTGTACTTAAGCCCCACGTGCTTCAAATTATATAAAGTTATGATGCTATTAAATTAGCCCTGCTGCGAGCAACGTGTGAGCTACCAGCAGGGCCGTCCGTGTCAAACACGGAGAAACTGTGCATAAGGAGTGACAGCCTGCAAGATGATCTCGCAAGGTCGTCCACCTTATCAACTGCCGTGGGGGTCCTGAACGGCATCTCCACTGCAGTTCTACATACAAGCCCTGCTGTGGGGGGTACTCCAAGTACTCCCCGGAACCTACAATTAACCCCCTCTATGCTGGATGTGCCCATCGGGACCCCCAAAGTGTCCCCATATTAACCTCTGGCTGCAGAGGTTCATAGGGACCCCTGCAGCCCCCCCCCACACACACACATTAATCTCTTGCGGCGGGGGCCCCCGATCTTCATCGATCGCGACCCCGCTATATAAAAAAATTCTAATTTCCTGCCTCTCGGGTCCTTAAAGGACCGTAATGGTCCTGAAAGGACATGCGCTAAAAATAATTAACCCCTGCCACGGGGGTACTACACCTACCTCCTAGGCACCATAAATTAACCCTATAACTCATGGGGCTCAATACAGAGCCCCATGAGCAGTTAATTAACTCTATATCTCATGGGGCTCTATAGAGAACCCCAAAAAGCCCTTAATTAACCCTGTCACTCAAGGCAGTCAATACAGACCCCCATATGCCCTTAATTAACCTCATCACTCATGGGGGTCAATACAGACCCCCATAAGCCCTTAATTAACTCCATCACTCATGGGGTCAATACACACCCCCTAAGCCCTTAATTAACTCTAAAACTCATGGAGCTCTATACAGAACCACATGAAACTATAATTAACCCCTGGGTTAACCCTACAAGTGCCATGAGGGTCCTCCAGGACCCCCATGACAAAGTCTAAGCACTACACTACACTATTAACCCTAACTATACCCAATTAACCCCTTAACCCTAACTATACCCCATTAACCCATATTAACCCCACTAACCCTATTTGGACCTATTACCCTTACTGGGCAAATCTAAACCTAACTGGGCCTATCTAACTCTAACTGGCCAATCAAACCCTAACTGGGCCTTTTTAAACCTATCTGGACCTAATAGCCCTAACTGGGCTTATTTAACCAAACCTAGCCCTATTTAATTGCATCACTTATGATGGTCTATACAGTCCCCCATAAGCCTCCATCTAACCCCATCCCTTATGTGGTTTTATACAGACCCATGTAAGCCTCTCTTTAACCCAATCAGTCCCATAAGGGTTTATGAAGACCCTCATAGGACAATGAGAAGCCTATTATTAACCCAATAAGTGCCATGAGGGTCCTCCAGAACCCTCATGACACTAAGTACAAACACTACACTACACTATTCCATTCACAATGGGATAAACCCCCATGGGGTGATTGGCTGAAAGCATCTGCACCTTCTGATTGGCTGTTGTCACTGTAAATCTGACTGGTGCCGATCAGAAGGTGCAAATGCCTTCAGCCAATCACTCTGTGGGGGTGTATCCCATTGTGATTGGCTGAATGCAATAGTGCCTTCTGATTGGTTTAAAAAAAATTGACAGGTCCTTCAGCAAAAAAGAATGGGATATAGGGGTGTATCCAATTCTTATTGGCTCACACCTTGGGTCCATCTGATAGGCTTATCCCAGCTCTCACACATTTATTCAACCTCTCCCTAAACACTGGCAGGTTTCCATCAAAACACGCCATAATTACACCCATTCTCAAGAACCCCTCATCTGACCCAGCTTCTGCCTCCAACTATCGTCCTATCTCACTACTTCCCCTGTCTTCTAAACTGCTTGAGCGGCTTGTTTACAATCGCCTCACTCAATTTATTTCTTCCAATTCCCTTCTTGACCCCTTCCAATCTGGTTTCCGTGCCCAACACTCAACAGAAACAGCCCTCACAAAAGTCACCAATGACTTGCTAACTGCTAAATCAATGGGTCACTTCTCAATTCTAATTCTCCTGGATCTTTCTGCTGCCTTCGACACAGTTGACCACCCTCTTCTAATCCAAACTCTCCGCTCATTTGGCATCTAGGGCACAGCTCTTTCATGGTTCACATCCTATCTAAAAGATTGTACATTTAGCGTCTCCTTCTCTGGCACCTCTTCTTCACCTCTCCCTCTGTCTGTTGGCGTTCCCCAAGGTTCTGTCCTAGGCCCCCTCCTCTTCTCCATCTACACCTCTTCCCTTGGCACCCTCATAAAATCCTTTGGATTTCAGTATCATCTCTATGCAGATGATTCTCAAATCTACCTCTCTGCACCCGATCTATCCCCCTCTCTTCTAGCTCATGTTTCCAACTGCCTCTCTAGCATATCCTCCTGGATGTCTACCCGTCAACTCAAACTCAACATGTCTAAGACTGAACTCCTAATATTTCCACCCTCTACTACAGCTTCCACTCCACAAATATCTCTCACTGTTGACAACACCATCATCACTCCCACCTCCCAGGCCCGTTGTCTTGGGGTTCTACTGGATCCCGCTCTGTCTTTTATTCCTCACATCCAATCGATAACAAAATCTTGTCAGTTTCACCTAAAAAACATCTCCAAAATTCGTCATTATCTTACACAAGACACAGCTAAAATTCTAATACACTCTCTCATCATATCTCGACTTGACTACTGCAATTCCCTCCTTGCTGGCCTACCCATCTCTCGTCTGTCTCCCCTCTAATCCATAATGAATGCCTCCGCTAGACCCATCTTCAATACCAAACGATCAGTGTCTGCAGCTCCTCTCTGTCAATCACTCCACTGGCTTCCCATAGCTTCCCGAATCACATTTAAAATCTTGACCCTAACACATAAAGCCCTCAACAACAGTGCACCCCCTTATATCTCTGCTCTTGTCTATAAATACTCTCCCAACCGCCCCCTTCATTCTGCTAACGACCTTCTTCTTTCCTCCTCTCTCATCACCTCCTCTCACTCCCGTCTTCAAGACTTTTCTCGTGCTGCCCCTACTGGTTGGAACTCCTTGCCTCGTTCCATTAGATTATCTCCCTGCCCCAAAACCTTTAAAAAATT